>JAVJGJ010000060.1:12528262-12615636 GCA_035590215.1 Microhierax caerulescens
AAGCGCCACCTTTATCCTATTAATTACATCCCGGTGCTAATAATGTTAAATGTTGCTACGTGCCTCTGCGCAGCGCCCCGGCTCTCTGCCCATCCCGCTGCCGGCGGCGCGCCTTGTGCTTCGGCCCCGGCACATCGGGGACTTTCCTGCCGTTCCTCCCCGTGTTACCGGTTTCTTTCCACGCAGGAGATTACACTGACTTCTATTCCTCGCGCCAACACGCCACGAACATTGGGATCATGTTCAGGGGGAAGGAGAACGCTTTGATGCCTAACTGGTGGGTAGTCCAGGTTTTTTCTCTGGTGCAGCACTGCTTTGCACGCTTAGCTGTACGCTTATATACTTTTTTTTAAAAAAAAGAGCTGAGTATTACTTCAAGAAAACACTGATTTCAGCTCGTAGCAGAGAAGAACCTTTACTGCCAAGAGTCCAATAGCAGAACTGAAACCTGCGTGTCGCCAGCCTCAGCCCAGCCCGCGCTGCATCTCATTGCGGCGGCTGCACCGATGGCAGTGCAGCCCTCGGGTTCGAAGACAGATTTACCTAAGAAAGTGGGTTCTGCTGAGTGGCAAGCAAGGGGGGCTAAAGCTCCAAGGAACTGAGTGGAGCAGTGGCACAGACTGATACGTAGCTTTGGATTATAGTTTGCTCACGTCTGTATACTAAAGCAAGTAAAGTGCAAATGTCTGTGACCATCTATGCAGAGCACTCTCCTCATTCCTCACACCCCTGTGGTCCTTCCACCCCAAAAATTGGCTCTGGATGGTGCTGGTTACACAGCTAACCCACGCTCTGTGATGCTTTTTCACAAGGCTGCACTTACCTGTTGGTTATCATGGCCGGGCATCGTCTGTTGTGGTGTCTGGGACACCCATCCGGAGACCCGTGGGGCAAATGAGACCCAACAATGGTGAGTCCATGGTAGGCTTTTAATGTGGCTTCTTTCTTTCTTTTTTGGTTTTGCCATAGAGTAGTGGAGAGGAAAGGTCTGGGATGTCTTGTCTAAAGCCCGGCCTGGGGTCAAGGCAAGAGGAAGCCCTGAGTTAAGTCCATCTTGTGTTTGTATGCCAGGGAGCATCAGCTGCTCACTCTCTTCTGGCTGTACCTTTCATTTGCCTACCTGCCTCCCTGTCATAAAATACTCTTTCTTCTACCCACAGATAAACCTCCAGTGTTTGGTGCTTGTAAGTGTCTGGATATCGAGTTAGAAATGGTAAGATGGAGCTTTTTACCCTTACTACTTGACAAATGTTAATAATAGGAACAGAGAAGGTAAGGTAGGTTTAGCTTCTTCTGGCATCAGGCCCATTCCTGTGCCTCCCCCTGAGGAGTCTGCAGCAGGCAATAAAGGTTTCTACGGAGGCAGCCTGCCCTTCTGAGGAGTTGCAGGGCACATCAGCTCACCGAGGGGTTTGCTAATACAACTTTCAGGCTGGAAACAGCTCGTCTGGCCAAATCTGAGCGCTGGTGCAGCACTGTGAAGCAAGCAGGCATCATTCTTTTTATCAGACACCACAGCCTGTTATCTGGTTAGCGGTTACCTCTGCGCTGCAGCCACGATCTTTTAATGGTCAGTGGGGATTTTAAAAGTCCAGGCTGTCTGTGCCTTGCGTCTAGAGCAGAGGAAGCCGTGAGTTCTTGGGAGCACAATTCAAACTGCTCAGCCTTCTGGCTGGGAAGATGAAACCTGTGCTGTGGGTGTTGTAACAAAACATCCTTGGAAGGTGCCTCTTCTTGTGGCTTAGTGTGGCCCAGAAGGGAGAGTTTTATAGGATTCTTCATTATGATTTATATCATTTTTATATGATTTATTCCCCAGATCTCCCCTTAAAAAAAAGACAAAAGAGGAAGAAGTCTAACAGTAAGGGAAAAGGCACTAAAAATGAAGTGGGAGCCCAATTTAATGCCGCGTGCTTTGCAGACCAGTGCTGTGAAGTGGGAGGCAGCCCCACAGAGCGGGGTACACAAAGTGCTGCCGTACGTCTGCTTGGCAGCCTGGGTTTTACCGCTGTCCGCTCTGAGAGCGGATTTAGTCTGATGAAGGCTTTGGAAGAAAAAACTTCCATATTGTTGGCAGAAAGAGACAACTGAGATTCCCTGTGGGATTCTCTGCCACGTGCTCAGGCTGTGCGTTTTCTAAGGGAGCAAGCGCAGGCACCCAGTTCATGACCTGTTTTACTTAGTGGGCACACTTCTCCACCTGCCTCCCCTTCCCTGCTGTCATGACAGGCTCCAGCCGCGTTCAGCATCCCCTCAGATGACTTCCAGCTCTCTCCTTTTCACTGTCTGCAGCGAACAGAGTCACTTCAGTCAGCAAACCTGTTCTGCATCTGGGGCGTAATTAGGAGGGACCAGTTTTGCTCCTGCATTTTGACAACATAATGCTCTTGTTTAATGACTGCCTTTTCGCTACACTGTGTATTTCAAGTATTTCAAGCCCACCAGCTTGATGGAGGGAAAGAAAGAGGGAGCAGGCCATAAGTTTTGTCTGATTGTGTATGGAAAAATATGCAAAATCCCACCTGGTCCAGCCTCTTTTGCTTGTGCAAGTAACCCTCTGCAAAGTAAAGGGTTTTAACTTCAAAAGCTTCCTTAATCAACATTTTGCTTTTCAATTTCAGGCGTTCTTCGTCGGTCCTGGAAACAAGTATGGGGAGCCAATTCCTATCAGCAGAGCCCAGGAGCACATCTTTGGGATGGTCCTTATGAATGACTGGAGCGGTAACGGATGCTGCGGCAGTCTGCCTGGAGAGGGGGTTACAGTGTCACGGGAAACCTCAGACAGGGAAAAATTACATGTTCTAGTAGGAGAACAGTGATCATTGAAACCACTGGGTACAGTTTAAAGGAATGAAAATGAAATGCTGTCTGTATTTCTCAGGCTCTATCTCAATCCATCTTCGATCAATTAGTAGAACCAGAAATTGCTGCCTAATGAAGATTTATTTACTTATGAAAGAGCTAAAATCAGTCTAGTTTCTTGTTGGTAGGGATGGAGCAGCCCTAAGGATGGTGATTCCAACAGAGGATTGATTTCAGTGTTGGGGTGGAAAAAATTGGCCGTCACAAATCCCTCAGTCCCTGCATAGATTTAACTGGCTCAAATTGGCCCAACAACGGGCGTGGACCATTAGCTTGTGTAAAAGCATCACCTAAACTGGGGATAGAAATACTGGTTTTATAGGGATGGCCTGACTTTAGTTTTAATTATTGCTGAATTTTCTTCCTAATCTAGCTGGTCTAAGAAAATTGGTCTGAGGCTCTGAACGGGATGGATTTAAATCAGGATTTGGGCACAATGGCTAGAAAAGGGCGGTGATAACATTTCCAATCTGTGTTACTCTTTCACAGGTGTGATGGCCGCGCAACTCCTAGGATATATTTAACAGCATTGCTTTGCATTTTCCCTTCCTAGCCCGTGACATCCAGAAATGGGAATATGTTCCTCTGGGTCCATTCCTGGGCAAGAGCTTTGGCACAACCATTTCTCCTTGGGTTGTCACCATGGAAGCTCTCATGCCATTTGTGCTGCCAAACCCTGTGCAGGTTAGCAAGAGAAAGGGTTGAAATAAAGGAAAAGCAGTGCTAGAAAAATCTCAGCAGAACTGGTAGGTCCCATCCGAGAAATCACTGAGCTGTGTCAATGCAAAGCCCTTGCTTCACAGCAGTTACAAGTGTGGTCCTGCTTCCAAACATATGGAGGCACCCTGGGTCCTCTGCGTTCAACTGCTCATAGATGTCACAGGTGCTGGCACTCCATGCCTTGAGCTGTCACCCTGCCTGCTTAGAGCACCCCCTTTAAAACACCTAGAAAATAAACTGATCAGAGAGCTTCTTGTTAGCGTTTGGTAGCACGTAGCATCCAGCAAGCAGTGGAGAGAGAGCATGCTCAAGCCAAAACACTTGGTTCAAGCATTTCCAGTTATCTGCATTATGTAGAGGTTTAGCTAAAATTGAAAAAGATAATAAGCACTCTTGCAGAGAACTCCCCATCTTCCCCGTGCAGGCACAGAGCAAAGGCATGCTGACACTGTATTTGTTTGGGGTTAACATCCATGCCATAATGATGGAGAGGGCTTTGGAGCCCACGTACAGAAAAAGGAATCACATTATGTGGCTATCACATCTGTTCAGAAAGATCTTTACAAGTGTTTGCATGAGACTAAGCAAAGCAATAATCTGAGCAGCAACGAGGGTGAGGTAAACGGGGTGTGCAGCACAGAATGGTTAAACAAAAAGGCGCTGCGGTGGCTTGTGGCATTTTTCCTTTCTGTTTGTTTAGACTGTGGTGCCATTTATATGCTTTTAGGATCCCAAGCCACTGCCCTACCTTCAGGATAAGGAACCCTACACTTTTGACATCAAGCTCTTTGTTGCTATTAAAGGTACGGCGATGCTGCGTGGGTTATAAAGCTGAAGTTGCCAATCAGGAACGCAGAACCACCCTGTATTTCAGACAATTTGCTCTTGGCTCTGCCATCCTCCTTTTGCATTTTTGCCCAGATTGGCTCTGTCAGAAGAAGAGGCAAAGCTTTTCATGCTCCTCGTTGGCTGAGCAGCACCGCGTCAAGGAGGGAATGCCTCCCAGATGACCAGTTTACAGTGAGACGGGTCCCTGTGGGTCTGCCTGCATGGGCAGGGGCACGCAGGGCATGGGGAGAGCAGATGTAGTGGGATTTCAGGTGTTAACCTGGCTCAGACCCCCAGCTCATGGCCCTGCTGACCGGTGGGCCCAGGTGCTACTCCTGTAGTAGAGCAGAGAGCAGGACACTGGCAGCTTGATTCTACCTGGTGCCACCCACATGCTGGTTTTCTATGAAATGCTGGCCCTCGTGGCAATAGAAAATGTTATTACCTGTTTCTTGCTAGGGATTACAATGATAAAAGAAATCTCCATCCATCTGTAAAATCAAAAGACATCGTTCATCCAACGCAAACAAATTACTTCCCTGTTTCTTATTTTTTATTTTCTGCAGGAGAAGGAATGAGCATGCCAACTACTATATGCAGATCCAATTTCAAGGTAAGACTCCAGTGTCTTTAATTTCTTTGAAATCCTGCTGATGCCATCAGCTCCATCCTCAGCCAATTTCAAACACAGTTTTTTGCATCAGCTGGAGATCAGACCTGGTACGGGGTGGGGACGGATGGACACGGAGGGAAGAGAGCAGAGGGTAGTGAGAGTTTGCCCCCCCCTGAGATGGAAGCACCCCCGTGCTTGGGCACTGACGAGGGGGGCAGCTCTTGCTGCCGCTCAGTTTGGAGTGCTCGGAGCATCGTTAGCTGTGTGCTCGTTTGGCAGGGAGCGGAGGACTCGCAGGCAAAGGGAATCGCCTGCTGCCATTCTGAGGCGCCGTACAGCCTCACAGCTGCAGCTGCTGGCTTAGACGCCATTCGGTGCTGCAACAGTGCCCCAAGCCCAGCTCTGCCCTGGCCCCTCTGCGGGCAGCGCGGTGGTTCGGCCGCTACCAGCTGCTTGGAGGCAAGAGGTGCATGTATCAGCTGCAGGATTTCTCAACCAACTTTATATTCACGTTCGGTTCTTTGCATAGTAATTACCTTAATCGGTAAATCAGTAGTCAGCAAATCAGTAATAAGGAGACTTTTCTATAAAGCCATTAAAATGTTGGACTTAATCATGGATCCTGAGTCAACAGGAGTGGCCTTAAAGAGGAAGAAGAGGAAGAATGACATCCAGCCGAAAGAAGAGAAATTGTAAAGGACTAAATTGCATGTTAAAGTATGTGTTTTGTATGCACATAGCAACTCCTGGTCATCATTTAGAAAGTAACAAGCCAGGCCATGGTAACTACTGAGAACGCAGCACTAAGCAGCTTGGAGATTGCTTTTAGGTTGCTGAAGGTTTCTGATTATATAAGGAAACTTTTCTTTAGGGACAGTCTTACCAGCAACATCACGCGAATACCATACGTTCTGCATAGCCTAGTGGTGTGCCAGAGATGTTTGTCCTTCCTCGCTTTAGTGTCCTCTTCCTCCTTTCTCCAGCACATGTACTGGACCATGAAACAGCAGCTGGCTCATCATTCAGTCAATGGGTGCAACCTCAGACCTGGAGATCTCCTGGCCTCCGGCACAATCAGTGGACCCGTAAGTGCTTCGATAATGACGGTCACCGAGAACGGGTCAGCAAGCCAAAACCGACTGAGCAGGCCTTGGGTCTAAGCCCAGTTTGATTTGAGCAGCCATGAAAGTGACGGCAGGTCTTTCCTAGGCACTTGGGGCTGCCAAAGCAGCAGCCCCAAAATCACACTGACTAGTGGTGGAGTTTCTGTTGTCATTGGTTTTTAATCTGTCCTGCACTCCTTTCCCTATGAACTACTTTACTGTGGGTGCAAATTAATTTCTGTATGCAACACACCCGTATGGCCTGTTTGCACTCATAGAAATGCATCATCTTTATTTCTGAGAAGAATGTAAAAGGTGCCAGAGTATAACTTTTAGTTTCTCTAATACTACATATTTGGAGCTAACTTCACAAGCTGCTCTTCCCCTTGAGCTGATGGGCAGCTGTTGCAATATATGGGTAACTTGCACCTTCTCAAACATCAATTATAAATCCTGTTTGTACTGTCTGCAAGACAGCCTCAGTAAGTTATTTCCAAGGTGGGATACCTGTATTTCCATTTTGAGCATTTCTGGAGTCCTTTTTCCTTCCTTTAAACTACTGTTACTGCAGATTGACATTAAAGACTTACACATATTCCTCAGCTTTGCTCTCCCAAAGTACAAAACATAAATAAAAATCTGAAACGTGGCTACACGGAAGCACTGGATTTGTAGAAGTGCCCTTGATTTGGTTCAGTTCTTGCTGTAGCAAGACCCAGACTACTTTTACAGGGTGCAGCACTGTGTTAAACACACCGGATAATGGTGGTAAGCGTGGCTGCTTATAGCGAGCAAGCCTTTAAAATGCAATGGCAGGAAAACAAGCCAATGTATCAATGAATTAAATCAACAGCCAAACTCTTTTCTATAGCGCTAATGTACTTGTGTGCCTGCTTCCAGCAGCAAGTAGCTTAACAGCAGGACAGATACTAAAAATTTGTTTATTTGTCGGTGAACTCTTGCTGCAGGAGCCGGAGAGCTTTGGCTCCATGCTGGAACTGTCCTGGAATGGAACGAAAGAAATCCCTCTTGGCAGCGGACAGTCTCGTAAATTCCTGCAGGATGGAGATGAAATCATTTTGACAGGTAATGGCCGAACTGACGCTCTTACACTGCACCAAGGACATTTCCATCGATTGATCCCGGTAGCGCAAGCCCCTGGCGGGGAGATGGGCTGTTCTGTACACACCTGCCATGCAGGCACAGTTCTTTCCATCCCACCTGTCACAGGAGGCAAAACCAGGTGGATAGAAAGTTCCCTGCAAGAAACGCTTTCTGGATTAGATTATTTGCTTTGCTAAGTACTTCCATGATCGTGCTATGCCTGCGCGTGAGTGCTAAGGGGACGATGGAGGTGGATTTGCCTTTCAAGGCGAAAATATCCTGGGACTAGAGGCAGTTGATGTATTGTTGCCACCACAGTCCACATTTGCATGTGGAGCAGAGCTTGACAAATGCTGGAAAAAGTTATTTTGCAAATAATATTTCATTTGTAATACAGGCATATTCAGTGAAGTGTGCTGCAAATCAAATATGTGGGAAACAGCAGGAGGCCTGCCAGAACAGCTGACCAGCTTGCTGCCGAAAAGGGCTGTGGTTGAGACCTGTTTCATGCTGGGTCATAGTTTTGATTTTCATCTTGATAAATTAAGGATTTTATGAATTAAAATCCAGCATGGTGTTTCGTGATCTAAATCCCACTTCTTTTTAATCCAAAGACTAGTGCAAAATAAATCTATTTTTTCCTTTCCTCTCATCTTATCAACCACTTTATGGATTTGAGGTGGCAAATATTTGGCAAGATCAGCCGTGAGAAACTTTTGATTCACGTCTGCCTATGTCTTTGCTACATTGCCTACTGAATTTTTAGAGAATATCATGTCAGATGCTGTGCATCATCAGAGGAGACCCGGCCAGTGCCACGCCTGGCTCTGAGCGAATCAGTCACACTGGTGTGATCAGAGATAGGCTGCACAGAGAACAAAACAGCACAGGTGATGAGAAAACACTTACAGATGTGACTTGGGGCAGAGAAACTGTGACTAATGCATATGCAGCTACCTACATGACGGTGTGTTGCTAGTAAGTGTTCACATACCTGTGCCTGCTTAATCCAACCAGGACTTTTAGGATTTTTTGCCAAAATAGTCTAAAATTTCTCATTTTTTCAGAAAGCATTTTGTGTGATGAACCATCCTACCCCCCCAACATACGGATATATTGCAGTCTCCCAGTGACAGCTCTATAAGCAGTTTTGGTAGTGCTGCAGCCAGAGCCCCAGTGCCTCCCGTGCAATAGCTTTGGAAATCACGGGTCCGTGAGGTGCTGCCAGTTCTGCGGAGGAAGATGCTGAGACAACTGGAGGTTGAGCTGTACTGGACAGAGCCCTAGATGAGTGAAACAGAAGCATTCCCCATACCTCTGACATCCTTCAGCCCCCCAACCACCCAGTGCCTATTCATGCTGCAATGTATAAGGCATCTGATGCTGCTCTCCATAGGCTCCCTATACATTCAGCGCAAACAGACGCCCCTCCAGCAATTCAGAGTGCCACGTTGCCCTTCCCAGTTGCAGATGTACCTCCAGTAACTCTGCCAGGAGCCCTAATGGGGGTACAGTTAGGTATTACGAGTGTCTCTTTGGAGTTACACGCTGACCTCCTTATTGGCAATGGGTGCCTTGCAGTTTGGGAGCTGCTGGCCCAAGGTGGCCACCTGAGGGACAAGAGGGACTGGACAGTGACCCATCCTGTTCTCCATGCCCAGAGCAAGCTGTGTTAATCCGATAAATACTTGGAATCGTGAGTGTGAATGCCTTTTTAAGGACAGCACCGTGGCACTGTTGTTCACCTGGGTGAAGGCGCGGTTGACCCAGCGGGACAGTCTGCTGTTAGTCGCTCTGCTGCGCTGTTTGACACTAGCAACAGTGTGTGATCGTAGCGGTCAGGGCATCCCGCCGTCTGCGAGAGCCAGGTGCTGCTGGGGCTGCCTGCGGGATGGTGTGGGGTCCGCTCCTCTGGTGATGTGTGGCAGGTCCCGCGCCTCGCGGCACCCTTGGGGCAGGGCTAGGGCTATCGCACCCTCTCCCGAGGCAGTGCCATTAGCTCTTGCCAAGCGCCCAACCCATAATTCCTAGTCTCCTATTTCAGCTTCGTGTTCTCTCTCCCCTTGTGGGAGCTATTTCAGAGACCTAACACATAAAATGAGAGAAATATATTTCTCCCAAGAAGTGTGGCTCGGGGAGGGAGCATTGCAAGGGAAGGGTTGCTGGTGCCGCGCTGCAGCTGGCTGCAAAATTCTCCCCGTAGCTCCTTGGCACTCTGCTCAGGCCCGTGCTGCTGGCAGCACAGAGCTTGCTTTGTTAAATGTGCCGCCGCTTGGTGCGGCTCTAAATCCTAGCTGACAGCAGGGATAACTAAACTGGGCTGAAATAATAAGCCGGCGCTCAAAGGAAAGCTGGCAGTGAAGCCCAACGAGACAAACAGAAACTGAGCTGAGCCTTAAAGCAAGTGTCTTACTCGAGTATTGATCACAACTGATCCCAGCAGGTACTGGGATGGTGTCTGTGGGCAGGCTGTTACACGAGCACCTATAGTCCCTGGAAAAACTTCCTTCCAGGCTGGCTGTGAGAGCTGCACCGTGGGTTGGGGCTGGCTGGGTCTGTCCTGCTGCAGCATCTTGGGCTGCCCTGCAGCCAGAGCCCACCCACCCTCCTCTTCCTTGGAGGAGATTCCCGCTGATCCATGCTAAGGGTGGGAAACAGGGTTAAGGTCTGTTCTGTTTGGCTCCCTCTTGGCTTCTTGAAGGCAGCTGGTTTTTATCACATGGAGGGAAGATGTGATATTCCATTGTTTTAGGAAAATCCATCTCTAACTAGGAAATCAGTCCTTAAAGTACAGCAAGTGCCACTTGTGTCCTCCCTTTGATCAGCTGTCGTAGCAGAGAGCTACAGTAGGTCTCCTCAGCTGCTGCTTCCCAGAATAATCTTCCCAGATGGGCCAGAAGCCCCTGGCTGTGTCCCCTCCCCTCCTTCATCTGCAGCTTTGTGAATGGATGCTCTTTCTGGAGCAGCTCAGCTGGCCCGTGGCAGCAAGAGGCACTGCGGCACCTCCGTCCTGATGTCATCTCTGCCATCACACAGGAGCAGGAGAGGTTGAATCGTCCTGTAGCTGGTGATGTTGTCACAGGCTGGTAGCTTCAGCAGCAGTCAGCAGACCTTCATTGCCTGTTTATGTAATAGAGGAGAAATTAATATCTTGAGGCAGATGCTGAGCTTCTCATGGAACTAAAGCACCTGATCTTAGCGAGCAAAATAGATTCTGCAAGGGTAGGTCCTGCTGTTTGAGGGGGTTTAATGACCACCGTTCTGGCTGTAAGCATCCCAACATCCCGACATCAGCCCCAATGCTGCAGAAAGAGAATCCAGATTTACTTGATTAATCGCAAGGCTGGGCCAGGCAGCGGATCATCTTGCCAGTTAGATTGATGATGCTGCAGGTCGGGTTTGAAAACAGAAATATTGCACATCGTTTGCTCTTTGATCAATTCACCAAACTTGCATATTGCTGTATATAACATTTTGTACTTTTTTTTTTTTTTTTTTTTTTTATATATATATATATTCCTGGGCTACTGGAACTCTTCTAGGTGTTCTGTTTGTCACTCCTTGTTGTTTTTCTGAAATGTTTCCACTCTGTTTTAGTCTCTCTATGCCTTTATTCACTTCTATTCCTCATGAAACCCTGCTGTCCTTACAGAACAAGCTGTCTGTTGTTTTCTGGCCCTAGGTTACTGTCAGGGCAACGGCTTCCGTGTGGGATTTGGCCAGTGCTCAGGAAAAATCCTTCCAGCCCTGTCAGATCCATGATGACTGGAGTAAGGTGACATCCGAGGAGGAGGATCTTGCCCCCCCACTGCTAGCAGTCATGCTGTTTTATTCAGATGCATTATTTTTATATGAGTGATCGGAATCCTATTATTTTTAATTACCAATAAATATCTTAAAGATTAATGTGGCTCTCTGGTGTGACAAGAAGAAGATTTCAATGCTAGCTTCAAGTTCTCAGAATGATTGAAATGGAAAGTGAGATTCTTAACTCTTACTAAATATGTTTTCTTAATTATAAAAAGAGACGTTCAAGTAAACTGAAATACTGAGAGTACTGGGCTGATGGTGACAGCTGGGATTGTGTGCTGACTTTCGTTTCTCACAGTGTTGATATGCTGGAGGCAAAATCTTGAAGGTGAGTTGCATATGGATGCTAAAAATTCGTAGATCATCCTGAGCAGAAAAGAGTTAAGTGACTGTGCCTCAAGTACTTTGTTACAAAGCCATTTGCAAATGTGATAATCGATACAACTGAAAGGATCAGGGAAGCAAATCCGAAAAAAGTACCAGACAAACTAACAACCTTTTAAATAGCGAAACGAGGAACTGGACTGTACAAACATCCCCAGACAAGTAACGGTGGCCAAGACGCCTGAGCACTAAACTGCTGGATCTTAGAAAGAAAATGTGTGCAGGCTTTGGAGCTGAGCCCTTGTGCTGCAGCACCGCGTTCCTGGTGATACACCCCAGGCTGCAGCTGCCCCCCCTCGCCCCCCGCGCAGGCGGCTGGTCCCTGCTCCTCCTGCCCCAGAGTGAGGAGGGGTGCCAGCCCTGGGAGGGGAGCCCGTGAGGGGCACCCCTGCACAGACAGCATGGGGGGGCCTGGTGCATCGCTCCCCGGGTTTAGGGAAGGGAATTCCCCATTCCCCTCGCCCTGCGCGCCGGCTTCCCCGGGGTCAGGAAGGGGGGGTGAACTTGGCGGCTGGAGCGATTGCCGGGTGCTCGCTGTGGCAGTCCCACCTTGGCACCTAACAGGGGCTGTGCTAAGAGGACGCAGGGGCAGAGCCCCTTCCCACACTCCTCCGAGGCATCTCTTGCCACGCTCTCCCCTCGCAGCAGGCAGTAAACAACGCCGCACGCCGCTTTCCTCAAGTGTAAAGGGCATCTGCCACCTCCCGCTGGTCTACAAATCAATTTAACTCTGTGGCCGAGTGCCAAATCACATCAATTAGAGGATGTTACTGACTGAAGGAGCTCAGGAGACCGGATAATGAACTCTGGTACAGTGCAAGGGGAACTTGTTAAATATTTGCTTGGTCCTCGAAGTGAAGAGCCTGATGAGGCTGCCGCCTTCGCGCAGCGACAGCAGGATGAGCGCAGGCTGCAGCTTCGCCCTGCCTGCCCCCTCGCTCCTCCCGAGGTTTGCTGGGCAGCGTCGCTGGTGTGGGCTCTGCGGGTGTTTGGTGTCATCCTGGGGAACGTCCAGTGCTGACTGGGAACGTGAAGCTCTCGGCCACACGGGAGAGAAAAATGAAACGGAAATGAAGATTAATGAAAAAATGTGGCAGTGCAGATAAATCACTGCTAATGGGGCACGTTCTCTGAAACGGGCTCTCTTCCAGTCTGCAATAATAATAGTCCCTTTAAAGAATTATACTTGGAGGATCATCCCCAAATCAATTTAAATTTTTAGCCTAAGACATTCCGCTATCACCAGGAGGGATGACCTGGCCAGGAAAACAGTGGCTCATTGTTTATCAAGGAAAAGCTGTTTCCCCTTCGGGCTCTTGTGGAAACTCTGAGCTGAACTAATAGACAGATATTTATTTAACGTACTCTGCCTGGGCTGTCAATTTATTGGATGCCTTGTGCTCTCTTTTGACCTCCAAGGACAACCACAAGTTGACATCTTCCCCCTTGGACTTAGAAATAACTCACGCGGTTCCTCTGAGCACAGCCTGGTTTTACTCCTGGCAGTGCCAGGAGGATACAGACGGTGTTTATTCAGTGGAGAAATTTCTCTGCAGAAGCATCATCCACGTTGCACCTTGCTGTACCTGACATGTTGGAAATGCAACGTCTGAGGAGAGGAGTGCACCCACAGAGAGGCAAGAGCTGATGGTGGGGCAGCATATCATCAGCTATGGGTTTTGACCTTGATGCAAGACATTTTGCAGCCAGGAAGGACCACGGTGTCAATGTTTTCTGAGTGTAGGAATACTTAGAGAAACTGTTAAATCCGTAGTGCTCTTCCCCAGCTTTCTGCAGGGTAAAGGCGAGTCCTGGACGCGGGCAATGAGTTCCTCTCCCCAAAAGCCAACCTGAGGCTGCAGGTGCTGCCAACAACTGGGCTCCTTGCCTGGGCAGACAGGAAGGTCAGTGGTGCTGAGCACCCTGCTGTGAACCAAGCCCTGGCAGGACGGAGGCACGCAGGCACAAATGTCCCCAGGCTGGCTCCAGACCCAGAGCCAGGCTGTTGGCCGCGGCCCCGGGGAGGAGGGCAGCTCTGCATCTGCTGCAGCCATGTTTCCATCCTGCGGCCACAGCACCAGCTTCTGGCCAAGCACCCCTGCACCATGCTGGGGATGGCTGGGAGGCTGTAAGGTCCCCCCTGTGACCAGAAGGTGACTGAGCTGAGCTCCTCTAGCCTGGGGACATCTGGAGAAGTCCCAGGTTCCCAGAAGGTGGAGATTTTCTGGAAAAGAACTTGGATACAGTCCTGAGAACAAGTTTCAGAGGTGAGCTGGAGGAAGTCCAAAACCTCACTCAGGACAGAGCTCAGAGACATCTGCTGCCTGCTGCATGGATGGGGGCCAAAAAGCCAGAAGATGCTAAAAAAAGGAGAGAAACATTTTTTATCTCCAAGGCCACTTTCTTTTCACCCCCAGGAGAACGTAGTGGGCTCCCTTCAGGTGGACAGTGTGGGGAAGGGGACTCCATAGCTGGGCTGCCCCCACCTGCCACAGCAAGCCCAGAGCTGCCAGCACTTGCTAATTGTCACCGCTGCCAAGGGACACTGTGTCAGGGCTGCCCCCCTGGGGCATCCGTACTGCAGCGTGCGGTGCTGTCCTGAAAGCACCACAGCCTTTGCCTAGGACCAGCAGCACCCACTGCCCGGGGGGGGCAGCAGCCTCCAGCAGGAGCTTTGGGAAAGACCCAGGTGTTCTGAACACATCCCGCTTGCTCCACCTCCCCCGGGGCAGCTGCAACCACTTTGCACCCTTGGCCTTTAAATGGAAGGTCCTGGAGCTCTCCTCTGGGTTTGGGGGAAGGTGTCTGCAGGGTAAGGGTGAGTGAGGTGGAAAGATGAGGCTCCTCAAGCAGGAGGCAGCTTCAGCTTGGGTGCTCAGTTCAGCATGCAGACCTGGTGCTTAGAAAAGTTTATTTTTAATAGTGCCATTTCAATTGGGTTGAAACTCTCTGCAAAGAGCTTCTCCTCCAATTCTGGAAGCTTCTGCTGCAATTAGGTTTTAGCATGGCCCTCTCTTCTAGAGGCTAACAATTTTAATTTGATTAGATCAGTTTTCCTGAGTCTGCTTATAACCTGGCTTCCAGTAAAAATTAAAAAGAAAAAATATTCAAACCCAGAGCTCCTTTTCCTCTGCCCTGTCATAGAACCAAGTTTGTAGGTGTAGGACGAGAATTCCTCCTTGGAAGAAGCCTGGAAGAAAACGAAAACCTTTCTGTGGTGTCAGCCACCTGGGAGGCTTCATTCAGAGCTGTGCAATGTTGTGTGGGGAGCGAGACCCTGCTTTCCTGACCAGAGGAAATGGAAGTGTGTGTCTGCACGGAAACCACAGCTCCTGCGCTTGCTTGGAGCATCCTTCTTGCTGCCTGGATGCTCGGTGGAGGTCAGCAGCTCCCTGTAGCAACCTGTGCTGGGGCGCAGGGATTCTGGGTGTGAGTAATGATGAGATGTTGGGTGAAAGGTCTGGGAGGGATGCGGGAGGTGCTGCCTTATCACGGGTGGTCCTTGATGCAATGAATCCTACCGCCTCATAATATCGCGCCTGGTTTTGTTATTTTGCTGGTAAGAAAATTAAGGGCAGCCTCCGATGCTTTGATCTAGAAGAAGATGCATCTCAAAAAGTATCACCTGGTTGGTGTGTAATGAAAAAGCTGAGTATTATTTATAGTAGTTCTGTTGGTCTAATTGTTAAAAGAAAAGCATGGAACAAAACCCTAAAGCATATTTCAGAATTTAAAGGAAACAATGGATTTTCTGTGTGAACTGCTGGCATTCTTCAGTAAAAATAGTTCTCTGCAGAGATTCTAATTAGAAATGGATGTGATATCATGGAAAAAAAATCAGTTTTGATGAAAACATTTGAGTCAGCAATATTCATAATTCCCTCATTAACCAGGCAGCAATAACTCAAAGTAAAATGCTCTTTCAGTAGCTGTTCAGGGTCAGGGTGGTTGCTTGTTAAGAGGGACAGAGCTGACGGGTAATATTCGCGTTGGGTTTGGCTTTAAGCAGTAAGGCAGGAGGCCGTTCCTCAGGCTTGATTGCTGCTTCTGTTCAGGATGCCCACACAGCTGCTGCTTTGTGAGAAAGAAAGATAATTTCTGGAGTTCTAAAACTGATAGGCGGCTTTGGCAGTACGTGAGGGACATGCTGAAGTACTGGCACCACGCTGTCCCTTCTTCTCATGTCCCCTCGTTCCCAAGAAAATCCTCACCTCAACACTTTCTCTGTTGCACGTGTGTTTGGTTTTCTGTTAAGTTTTTATTATAGACCTGCGCTTTCTAATTTTTACTCCATTTGCTCCATATTATGTAACTGGCAGCTGTAACGGAGCTGGGGTAGATGCAGTTGGTGTGTCAGGGAACGGCTGCAGGAGCAGAGGTCTCTGGCAGCAGCTGAGCACCCGCTGGGTCAGCCTGCAGGATCAACACCTCTGTCAATGAGCATTTAAGGGACTGGTTGGGAGCTGCAAGTGCAGGGAGGGTTCCTTGCCCCCCTCCTCTCTGCGTGCTTCAGGGCTCAGGACCAGTGGTGCTGTGCCCTGCAGCATGGTGGATGCCCTGGAGCTGTTGTGTCCTAGGACCCTGCTCCAGGGGTGGCTCTGGGGGTTGCCTCGGGGGCCGGTGGGGTGCCCAGCTCTGCTACCCGCTTGCCCCTACCAGGCACTTTGTTTGCTCTGCAGAGGCAGTACAGCTGCTGCTTGAGAAATCCAATTAGTCTTAAATATCAAATACATCTTGGAAAACTTCATTTTCCATATGGCTTCGGCACACTTACTGCAATTGTAATACACTTTTGATTGATTTGCTATTTCCTTCCTGGAGTTGCCTGGGCAAGTCCCAGTACAAAATGTGGAGCTTTGTAACTAAGAACTTGCATCATTCAACATTTCCTAATGCCATTGTGGATTGAACCGAACCCTAAAAATAAATTCAACCAGGAATCGTAAACTGTGTATGGCTTTAAAAATGTATGAGTGAGCAGTGTTTTCCTCCTGGTTAGCAAGAAGGAGTAGTGGCTAAAGGGTACCAAGCAATTTTAACAAGAACTGCTTTTTAAAAAATAAAACGTGCAAATGCAAAAATGTTGACCGAAATCAAGGATTCCCATTCCAGCACTAAGACATGGTTAAAAGTGGGGATTTAATATCCTTTATTTAAATAAAATCACCTGAGGTGTAAAATCATGAGAGCTGCTAAGACAGGAGGTTTGAAGCCTGGGTTGGTGAGGTCAGGGATGGAGAGGTAAGGAAGGGGAAAAGATTAATTTCAGTTTTCCAGCCTGTGTTTAGCGGGATTTTCACACCATGGGCAGCTCGGCTGAAGCCAAAGCAATATTGCTGCTGTGCCGATGGCTAGTGCAGATCCAGCACCATGGTGGACCAGGACGGAGCTGGGTGTGAAGCAGGGGAGCTAGTGCATGGGCGTCACTCCCTGCATTACCGTCTTGACCTCAAAGATGCAGAACTGCAGGAGTGGCTGCTCCTTTGGGGTGACTCCCTGCCCCAGCAGTAATGCCCAGGCCACATGCAGGTGATGGTGTCACTGCTGTCCTTGGATACCTTTGGGTGAAAAGCTCAAGGCTTTCTTTGTAGGCTCAGATTTTGCTGAGCATTAGTGGGGGACCGCATGCAAGCTGCAGGTGGCACAGGGGACCAGCATCAGTCTTGCTCCATGGAAGTTTAATTTTGGGTTGTCTTGAAAAGTCTCTGCCTTCATCTCTCATATAGTCACTGTTTTCTGGAGCACCAGCTCCTAAAGTGAACCAGTTAAATGCCTGAGGTCTTCACCACCCTGCCTATGTGTGCACAAGTCTGAGCACGAGTCCCGTGTTGACTTCTGAGCTCCAGTAACATGGGCTGAAGTTACCTGCTGAGACCTGTGATGACCCAGCAAGCTGGGGACACCTTTGGACAGCACAGGCTGCAGCAGCATTGCTTATGCGGTTCCCAGCATCAGTCTCTGTTTCTTTCAGATAAACCGTTATGCTCACAGTTCTCCGGGGTGTCTGTCCAAATTCAGCCGCTGCTGGCTTCGGTTCAGGTCTGCCTACTTTTATATTAGCGGAGGAGCTGCTCTGAAAACAGCACAAAGACTCCATCCCGCTTCTGCCTAGGATGGAGTTAATGATCTGTCAGTGCAGTTTTGCCTTTGTGGCACGAAGGTCCTTCTGCCAGAGGACTCGCTCAGGGGCAAGCAGATACACAAAGCGCCCAGCTTTCAGGCAATAGAGTCCTTTTCATAAGATAAAAGAATTAGCAATTTCTCTCTTCATCTTCTTCAAGAGGAGGAGGAGTTCCTTGGGTGCTTTTTACTCGGCATAGCACATACTCTGGCCTCTTCAAAGAGACCCCCCAGATGCTCCACGCTCCTCGTTTTTGGTTGCTAGCAGGGGGGATTCCAGTCTTGGTGGCCCTGTTTCTTGTGCTTTGCCGTTTGTTACTGATCATGAATTGCTGAAATATGGTGTGTTGCAGCCCCCCACTGAACTGGAGCCCAGCCCAGGGCTCTTCCTGGGGGAGTAACCTGAAATAGCCACTCTGAAGGAGCTGACCCTCCAGCAGAGCCACCGGAACACTTGGAGCTGGCTCCATCCCGAGCTCCTGAGAGTCTGGAGTGGTGTTGGTACACAGGGAGCAGTTCTCTGCACTCACCCTCCAAGGAGGGTTGTCAAGAATATATATCTTTCTTGAAAACCATGTTTTGTGGGTGTGTTTTGAGAGCTCCTGGCAATTAAAGTGAACTACAACACAGACAAGAAGGTTTTCCATGTTGAAGCTGTTTATTGTGTTAGATAAATACATTTGCAACAAGTTTGAATTATTTCCTCTGAGTGCAATTGCTGGTAGTATGGCATAATGATTAAAAAACGAACCAAAAGTAGCAGAGGCACTTGTTGCATGCAGCTGAAATTGCAACTAAGCCCAGTGATGCAGCCCCTGCTGAAACAGACTTTGCACTGGCTGCGAGTGCAGCTTTGCTGGCGGGGCTCACGGTGCTGGCCTTGGGCGGGAGCTGCAAGGTTGCACCTCAGGTAGGCAAGTCCCGACTCCGAATGCAAGGAGGATAAAATTTCTGCTTGCAGCATGATGTTTTGTATTGCTCTTGGTTGAAGAGTGGCAAGGTCGTGTGATCGAAACCAGTGGGGAAGGCAGAAATCGGAATGCATTTACATTATCTATATTAAAACAATCACATTGACTCTTACGCAGTCATGTGAAGAGATTGGACATGAATATGTAGATGTTTATGGAGACTGTTTTGTCAAAAGAAGGATGGACTTGACAGGCTATGCCAGGAGGACAAGTGCCTTTTTATTAGAAAATAGAGCTACTCAGAAGGGTCTTTCTGTTAGGATTTTCAGGAAAATCCCTAAAATGGTTTGTATAGCTGGAAAGGTGGACAAAAAGAGGTGGCAAATATTCTCACAAGGCAAACTTGTTAGTTTGCTTCCCCAGCATTCGGAACCCTTTGTTCTCGCACAGGCTTTGCTCCTGCAAGGGCCGTGTGTTGCTGTCCCTGCCATGCCAAGGACACAGCACAGACCAGCCCTGGTCCCAGGGGAGTCGGGCAGCCCGCTCGGAGGCTTAAACTTAAGCCTGTGCCGAAGTCCTCAGCTGAACAGGGGCTTCTCAGTGACGCATGACAAAGCCAGAGGGTCCTGCATGCAGATAAACATTGAGTGGAGTGTTGGCACTGGGAGGTGTGATGACAAGCTCTGTTCTTGCTCTGCATCAGCTGTGAACGCAGCCAGGTGACCTCCAAACTGAACGTTTCTTTAGCCTGGAAATAAATTTATTTGGTGTTTTGGTTTTTTATTATTTATTCTGTAAGAAGCCCCACTTGTATCAAGGTGGGATACAAGACTTAATGACAAAAAATGAGTTCTAAACTTTAGCCCAGGGAACAGAAGCGATCTTCTTTGAGCTGGGGCATCCATTCCTATGGTACAGATAGACACACTCGTGCATAAGACAGACCAACATGTTTGCTCAAAGCATGGTGAACATTAGCATTCACACCTGAAAAAATCCTCAGTTTCTGGTGATTAAGTGGCTAGGAGAAACTGAGGCTAAATAACAGTCTGATGAGCAACCTGCAGTAAGTAACTGAAGCCTCTTGCTAGAGAATAGCAACATTAAAGATGTCCTCAAACGTTCTGCCACCTGAATCAGATCCTCCTACAACAGAGATTAGCAAAAACTGCAGTGCAAAAGATCCGTGCAAAAATCTCCACATGCCTCACAGCCTGCTATTTTGGGACCTCTGCAATCACAGTGCTGAGCACCTTGCATCCAGGCTGTCCTCAGAAATCAGTGGAATATGTAACAAAGCCAGGTGCCATTTGGCATGACTCAAAGTACTGAATGGGAGAGTTAAGCGGAGGTCTGGACACGTCCTCTGCCTGGGGAGAGCTTCCTGTGCTGTACACTAAGATTCAGACCTTCCCCATTAGTTTAGATGAGGAGCTGTGAATTGATACCTTATTTCTGTGTCCCTAAGACTCTCCAAGTACTTTCTGGTATTATGAGACCAACAAAACAACGTGAGACAAGATAATATTGTTGTACCCTTCTCACCAATGAGTAGGTAGAGGCACATAAAGAAATGACTTGTGTGATGGTCAAACAAATCTGCCAGAGCTGAGAACAGTAACCTACAGTCTATGCCCAGATTCCTCACCACAACCTTCGGTTCCACCTCTGTCACCCGCTGTGCATCGCCTCGTGGCAAGAACTAGAGTTCAGGTAGGATGGTAAGGAAGAGGAGAAATAGCGAAATGTCCTTCTTGCAGATTTGTGCTTTCAAGTCTTGTCTGCTCACGATGCTTGTTGTGGTTGCAGTACCTACTGCATGTTGCTTCAGCAACTCCTTATAATCCCATTAGCCAAACACTAGTCACTAAAAAAGGCAGCTGCGAGCAAACCTTAGAACTTGGGGAATAGAGGACATGGGAATCCCTCAGTCCCCGCTCTTCAAAAAGTAAATAATAAATTTCCAAAGCTCTCACATTCACTTGTGCCTTCTTGCATAATGGTTGCCTTGATGAATTAAGAGGAGGAAATGTACAGCTATTCACCTTACAAATTTGTTGGGAAATTCTTTTAAAGGTGCTGAATTTCTCAGAGGTAGAATGCACATTAGTGTATGTTTAACGGTTACGCTGAGGAGTCTGAGTGACAAAACAAGGAACAATGTTTCTGTTTATTGTCATATCTCGTCCCAGTGAAGTGCACCTAAAACAAAAGGTGGATGAAGCTACATATGGAATCACTCTGAAAATCACAGCAAGTTCCAGTGTCCAAACTCTGCTCCATGGGCTTCTGGTGGCTACCATAGTAAGTGGTCTGACACGTCTGGCTAATCCATGGACCCGTGCCTGATGATATGCCTGGATTTTGCATGAGTAGGCTAGAGCGAGGTGGTGCTACACGGTCAACAGCAGTCTGTGACCCCCTTGGGAGCTGGAGTCTGAGCGCTTCTGCATTGGGGTCACTGCAAACAGGGGTGCAGTGGGGTCGGGAGTGTATGTGCAGAATCAAGTGAGTTGAGATTAAATTTGCTCGTATAACCCTACCTAAGCACGGGTGCTTTAGCAGTTCTACTTAGTGATGCTCTGGGATACAAAATTATAAAATCTGGGCTTTTTTTTTTTTTTTCTTTTTTTTTAAAACGCAAATGTAATGACTGAAGAAGATATTTGAAGCAATCTATTTCCAGGAAGGACAAAATGTTCTTGTTGCTTTTCCAAATTGTGATGGTTACCCTGGATTTGTGGGATATATTGAGGGGAGAACAGACTGTGCTAGACCAAGAGTTATATTGGGAAATGTCTGGAGACTCTTGTGCTACTTGAGTTACAATGATAACTGTTTTCAGTAAAATAAGGGTTGCTGCATAGTATTAAACCGCGCTGCCAGAATGGCTTGCTGATATCCTGACCTGTTGAGCAAGAATCATTTACACTATGTGCTCTTAGAGATATTGCCGTTGCCTTGCATCTCTGAAAATGGCTGTTTGTGTGTCGGCCTTCCCGGTGGGAAAAGGCCTCCTGGATCGCAGCATTTTATGGCTCTGTCTAGTGAGGTCCTTTCAGTCATCTAGATGCTGCTCCTCCCATGTAGATGTAGGGATGGCACTGTAAGGGTCCATGATGACTTTTGCACAACGAATAATCATCACAATCAGGAAGAGACAGAGGAAGACAAAACATGCTAATGTCAGTCCCTTGTCCACATCGACGTACACAGGCTCTGGGGTTGGTCCCTCCATTGCTTATGTCGCTCTTCATCTGGGTTTATGTTTGCTCCTAACATCATAAACCACCTGAAAAAAAAAAAAAAAAGACTGCGTCAGACACAGGTGATTGCTGCTCCGGAGTACGGGGAAACTCGGGTGGAAATAAAAAGAGAAAACCTCTGTGATATGTTCTTGTAGGGAAATGAACCTGCTGGGAATGCCATAGCTCAGGTAACTGACAGCTGTGGAAGGAAGAAACCTCATCTCCACCTTAATTTAGCTCATGAATGCTTCTTGCTAAAATATTAGACAATAAAAAAAGATGTTAACAAAGGAAAGAGAAGCAGTCGTGAATGAACACTATCCCCTTGAAATATTATCTCTGAAAAGAGCTACAGACACTGTTCTTGTCTCAGCATTTCCCAAGCGTAATAATATTTCCCCTCTGCTGGTGTAAAAGAGCAGACAAATGGCAGAGCAGACTGTTTCTATCCCAATTTTCCTCTCTGTCCAAACACTCCCTGTCTCTCACTGGCACAAAGCGAAGTGAGCATTACGCATACTTATTTTCCATAACATTTAATCTCTGTACTCATAGGTTCTCCAGGCAATAGAAGATTCTCAGGAGCAATATAATTTTGAAGTGGATGTTTTATCACCCAGAG
This sequence comes from Microhierax caerulescens, assembly GCA_035590215.1. Taxonomy (NCBI): domain Eukaryota; kingdom Metazoa; phylum Chordata; class Aves; order Falconiformes; family Falconidae; genus Microhierax; species Microhierax caerulescens. The sequence continues at coordinate 12,550,588 of JAVJGJ010000060.1, forward strand.
AAGTACAGGTGATTATGTGATTAGTACAAGGATTATCTTATTTGATGCAGATGCCTGTGTAGCTGAAGGTCTCTTCTGACCTCATCACCTGAATCCATAACCAAAATGTCTTCAGTAGAGGTTGACCCTTCTGCCTCTGCCAGTTTGCCTCTGCAGAATTCATTAGCTGCTGGTTGCTTTGCATGAAGGTGCTGAAGAAGGGGAACTGACCTGGCTTGTGGAATTGGGTCACTGCCCAGGGGTGAGGGAAACTTCTCCTGACATCCACCTTTGGTCAAGGTGGGAGGTAGAAGTGTTGAGGGTTACTGTTGTAAAAGAGCAGGAACACAGAATGCCTCTTTAAAACAACAAATTGCTTACATCAATTGCAGTACTCTAAGAACTCATCTCTGCTTTATTTGGAGAAGAGAGGTGGGAAAAAAGATGCTGAAAACTAGGGAGAACTGGGTGAAATGTGGGTGTCAGGTGGTCCAAATTGCTCTCTGTAGCTACATTAATGCAGTTAGGAAATACCAGGTACAGGTTTTATCTACACAGCCGTGTTTGCCTGATTACATTTCCAGTGAGCTGCTGCTGCTGGCAGGGCTATTTCAGTTGTGGTTCACATCTGGCTGAAGCATCATGTTCTTCAGCACCGTGCTGTGCCAGCTGTGAGTGGGTGTCTCAGTGACTCCTGAACTCTTGTGCCCTTTTTTTTTTTTTTTCTTTGGGTGAAATAAGGACCTTTTATTTCAAAAGTTCACAGTTCCTTTTCTGTCTCATGATTTACTCCTTTTCAAGTTGTTTTCCAATCTCACCACCTCCTAGATCCTACGAGGCAAGCATAAATCAGCTGGGCCCTCTGGCCTATTTTAAGCACAAGGATGGCAGATTTTTTTAATTTCCTGAAAGCACAGAAATTACTGCGACAGCTGGTTCTGCAGCAGGGAGAAGAAAGAGAAGCTGATGACACATAGGGGATGAAACCAAGCAGACGTCGTGTGCATTTACTGGTCACATCCTTAGGATGGACCAGCACATTTGGGCTCGTGGAGAATCACTGAGGAATGGGGTCAGGCTTGTAATGCTCACCTCATCTGATCAGAGGTCTGTTATTCCCAGAAGACACTTTTACCACTGTTTCACCAGCCAAGGGATCTTATGTTACAGTCTATACCTTCATTTGGAGGAGAAGAGTCAAGGCTGTTAGCAAGGCTGAGTATTAAGCGTGGATACTTGTTTCCTTTTCTTTTTTTTTCCCTTTTCTTTTTTTTTTTCATGAAGCTAAAGAAAACAATGTTATCAAAACTACTAATGTAGCTCAGTCCTTCCTGAAGTATGCTTGTGAAGGTCCAACAAAGATGGGTTTGTTTTTTCCCTCCTGATATTCTGGATATGGCTCCATGTGGTGTTATTTCACACCAAGTTACCTCCTGCAGAATATCAGAACTACCTGGTAATTTCCATCAGTCCTGATCTTTGAAGAAAAACTGCATTTTCAATCAAATGTACTTTCTGCTAAATGGTGAATCGTTTATGTTGAAAATGATCTGAGATTCCAAGTAGAGATCCATCCCTTGGAGATTTTTCTCTTCAAAATGGCATCACACGATCTCAGTGGAGTTGTGGTTCAGGTGCCGCATCCTTCTGCGTGCCTCTGCCCCCAGGAGTGTGGCTGGATGATGTTTCCCGTGAAGACCCTGAGCTGTTGTGAAGCCCCCTCTCCTACTGAAGGGAAAAGCGTTATGGAAAGGATATGCCAGCCAGAAAGCTTTACCCAGGGCAGGATGTGAGCGTACAGCATCTGAGCTGTAGTTTGCACAAGAAATTACTGTGACAGTTTGAATCCAGTGTTTTCACGTTTAGGTTGGTTTGTTTTGCCAGAAAGTCAGCATTGTTGGTGGGAATATAATTTTTTTCAAAAAGTTGTGTTCTTGAAGTGGTACAAATCACGTCTTCCCTCCTTCTGCTTTCCCCATAAATAAATAAATTTGTAGTGTTTCTATGCTGCGACTAGTGCGTCTGCATTAAGTAATTACTGATGGAGAACATATTTCTTCGGGCTGGCCAGAAGGGCCTGGCTTTCCAAGTTGCTCTTCTCACAGCTTGACTGCTCACCTGAATCTCCCTGTGCACCAGTATTGTCAGAGGGGGACAATACTCCTCTGCTGGTCCAGCTCATCGGAGCTGCGCCAACACGATGCTCGTGTTCATCCAGGTGGGTCGGGTGTCGGAAGGCATTTGGTGGTCTGCACTGTTCAGTACTGCAGCTGCCTCTCGGTGGCCTTGGCGGTGTGGACACAGTTCTTGGCACTGGACAGACCTAGGTGCTGGAACAGGGCTGCGTCTGAGGCAGCTGTCTCCACATTCATTTATTATTGCTGGAATATGCCACTGTTCTAGATCAGGCATCTAGGCACCAGCAAAAGATGGTCCCCTGGGTGTGAAAGCAGTTATTTGCATGTATTCACCAGGACTGGTTCCCCCTGAGGAAGGCCAGCTCTTTGGTTTTACCATTGACGTGCTGTTTTATTATTATTTCCTAAAAAGCTTCAGCACCGCTGCAGATAGGGACCTGCCTATGGGTACACCAGTGCACAGGGAGGGAACAGGATTGTTTCCATGTGAATATCCAGTACACCTCGTCTCTCCCAGCACAGACATGCTGCATGGCAAAGATGTGCCTACATACGTCAGCGAGGGAGGGTACCACAGCTACATGCTGCTCCCCACTGCCTGCCAGGTACTTGTGGTCTTACATCTCTGTAACAGCTGAGCAACTTGTCCTGCTCATTTTCTGTTTTCCTGGTAAATGCCTCAACCTTCCCTTGCATTTCCTTGGTGCCCAGTGGTACAGCCAGATTTGGAGAGGGCGTGGTAGAAGCATCTTACAGGTTGATGCAGTTTAGTCCATGCTGGAGGAGGCTCTGCCTGCACGTCCTACCATCTATCTCCGCCACGGGGTATGTGCTGTGTATGTGAGTAGAATGGTTTTGTACATCCTGGTCTGGCTTGTGAAATCCTTCAGTGCTATTGAAATTAATTCTTGCTCTGGCTACAGACTGGTTGGCTGGATGCTTTGCTTTTATTTACCAGCACAGCCAAAGCTGACAGTGTGTGTGTGTGTGTGTGTGTAAAAAACCCCAAAATATTAGCAGAAACAATTATAAAGTTTCATACTTGAATGATCAATTTTTCGCTGATTGCAGAAAATTGCTTTTTTCCCCAGCTTGTCACCACTGAACTGCGAATCGTATTTTTTAAGTTTTTCAGATTTGTTGAAAATGTAATTTAGTTTAAACAAAACCAACAGATGGAGAAGGGCAATCCCTGGTTCAAACTATCCGGCAGTTTAGCGGTGCTCAGTATATGCTCTTTTGTAAGTCCCTGGGTGTTTCAATACAATCTCTCCCTTTTAACTCCTCTGGGAATAGTTGGGTGCCGCAGGCGGAGCCCCCAGCCCTGGGCCAGGGCTGGGCTGGCTGCGCTGGGCAGTGTAACTCAGTGCCAGAAGTGCCTCTGCACTTGGCTCCGGGTGGATCACAGAGGGCCTGGCAGCAGCTGTATCTCTTCGGAGGGGTTGGCATCGTTAGTTTTGATGCCCTGCCCCCCCCAGCTTCACCTTGTCTGACCATTCCTGCAGCCAGGAGACCCTGCAGCCTGGCCGGCGCGTGAGAAGTCAGGACCGTGGCCTGGGGATAAAGAACTTTGGTACCTCAGTGTCGAATCTGTCCTGAGCGTTCGGTCTTTGCCACTCTTTTTTGTTTCCCAGTGCTCCTTTCATGAGGGATTGCCACGGAAGGGAGGATATATTCATTTTTGATGACCTTACGTACGCAGGCAGGGAAAGACATGTTGACATCTTTTTTAGTACACCGGCGCTGTTACGGACTACATAACGCTTGTGCTTATTGGTGCGGCTGAATTTCACAATCATTCTTACCCACGCAAAATACTTTAAAGACATGGTTTTTTTTTTCCAGATCTGAGAATCTTGGTGCTGTCACTTTAAATATTAGGTAATAACGTATACATATATTACATCACAGCGAGCTGGTCTAAACCATACCAGTTCCTATACTGGTTAATCATGTTTCCACTCATCTCAACTCATATCATAGGATATATTTCAAAACATTTTCTTTTTTTTTTTCTTCTGTACTCCTTTCCCAAAACAACAGATGTGCAGGGAAAGGGAGGGAAGGGAAGGGGGACTGTGTGATTTCATATATGCAAGCAGATGCCTACCTTCCAGGCCTGGGTAGGAAGCCTGTCACATCCCAGCATAGCAGCATTGTGGAGTTAAAATCCTTACTGTAGTCATATTTTAAAAGTTTTGTTAGTCAGTGTGGCTTTAACGGCATTCAGGCTCCACTCAGGTTCACGTCCACCCAGACCTGGAAGCAGTTCTCACCGGTGTGTTCTGGAAAAAAAAAATAAAAAAAAAAATCACAATTGCTCACCGCGCAGGATGTGGGCGTTACGGATCTGTTAGGCGGTTGGGAATTGCTCCAGCGACAGCCTGAGGCATTCGGATACAGTCACACACAAGACGGATTTGTCAGATGTTCCCTAGAAGAACATTTATGATACGAAGAGTGGTGTTAGAGCCCGGACTAGTCCTATCCTTATTTCTTCTTAAACAAGGAAAAAAAATCCCATTTTTAATTCATAATGAAAGACCAACCAGGTCTGAATTGATACTGCGCAGGAATCTGCATCTGTAGTTAGTTTTTTTAAAAAAACTTTTATTACAAAAATATCCAGAATTGAAGTAAAATATTTCAGTTCTTAAACGAAATTAAGCAATAGCTCTGAACTGATATACCGGGATTTAAAAACTATTAATTATTTGGATATTTTTCAGTCTGATTTGAGATGATATTCTTTTTTATGTGCACATAAAATAATTTCAACCAGACAAACTCTTACAACATGCTGGATGACAAACCCATTGCCCCACTCGATTTTGTTAACTCTGAAATGTCTTACGGCCCAGAGCCCAGGCCTCCTGCTCAGCAGCACCGCTCACCAACCCGCGGAGAGATGGCACCTCGCTTTTATCTCAAAAACCCTTGCTTTTATTCATTGAAAATCTTGCTTTTATTCATTGATGAATGAATAAAAAATTGATTATGCCATTGATGATGGAATCTGGCCTTTGCCATGGGCCATACCTGCCACGCTAGGGTCTCTATGGGCATAGACCAAAACGACAGCAACTCGTCAAGGGAAATGAAGGTCTGAGTGTGAAAAAACAGAGAATATTTGGCTTGAAGAGCACGTGGTGAGACAGGTAATGGCTGGGACCCAATGCTGGTGATCCAGCACCCTGAGTACCAGCAGGACGGTGAGGTTTACTTTGCAGACAGCTTCTCTCCCATCTTTGAAGGGCATTTGGGTGCTGACCAAGTGACAGGTGCTGGGTCAAGGGCCAAAGGGAAGCATTGTTTGGCCTTTTGGTAATGAAGAGAGGTGGTGGGAAGAGGCTGCTGTGGCACTTGGAAGGGGAGGTGGCTCTCGCACGTCTGGGGGAAGCTCTGAGGGAAGGCGCAGGAGCTGACCTCTGCAGCGCTATTTGGAGCAGTGGCAGGGAGAGATGTTTGTCAAAGCCAGAGGAGAGGAGGTTATAGTAATTAAAGCTGAGAAGTGGTAAGAACCTGCCTGGTCAGTTTCAGGGTGCCTGCAGAGATGGTTACTCTGGGATGTTGGTGTGGAGAAGAGTTTTAAGGCTTAGGATGTGAAGGCTGGGGAGGAGAAGCCAAGGATGACCTCAGATCCCAGGTGAGGAGACTCACGAGGACAGGGTGTTGCTCAGGTGAAGGAGCAGAGGTGAATGGTCAGGAAGGAAGGTGAATTGCTGCTTCAGGTATATATTGTGTGTGTCAAATGAACTCACCTTCGATTTGAAGTTCACATCTATAAAAGAGTAGTTGGGACATTTAATCATACTCTAATATTCTTAACAAACTAGTTTTGATTAAAATTTCACTGCCTCTGAGCAGAGTCAAATGCTGTAGAGAGATATAGACAGATGGGCTTCTTTCTATATCCAGAGAGCAATAATATGACCGTTACCTTCATTTAAAAATTAATTGTCCTTTAATACTTACAGTTCTTCCAGAAGAAAATCAATACTTTATTTCGGTAGCTCTGGCTTCCTGTGAGCACAATTTCTCCTATGTACCTGTAGCACACAGGGAGGCTTAATCTTTGGTTTTAACCCATTGTTTGGCTTTTTGGTTCAGGTATGTTTTGCTTGCTTTGCATATTGACTTCAAATCTTTATGCTTAGCTTAGTTTACGCAAACTAGTTTATTCAGCCCAGCTCACTCAGTTATGGTCAAGAGACAAATAACCTTCCCTCAACACGTTTGCTTGTAGCCAGCCATAAATTACTGGATGTCGGTATTCCTCAGAAGACTAAAGGCATCATTTATGGGTGCCCCAACAGCTGAAAATGAATAAACATATAAATCAATCTGGGGAAGGCGTTCAAAATTGCTGCTGCACAAATGTTTCCTTTTTACATAGCCCCATGGAAAGAGTAACATTAATCTTCATTGAGAAAAAGATGCAACATACACCTAAAATAACTGTGGGCTGCTTGTAATTTGAGTGTGTCCTAAATCAAAGAATCTTCTCACTCACTTAAGGAGCATGTGGTATTACCTGTTAACAAAAGATTAAAAAAATAGATGGTTGTGCTTGGGAGCAAGTTGCCGTTTTGAGCTATTGAGCAAACCGACGGACAGTTGTGTTCTGCAGAGAAAAGCACCTCCAGTCTCCCAAAGTTCAACTTACGTGGGTAATCCTTGATTAAACTTTGCTGGAGTGGGAGCCTGTGAGAGCATCCAGGAACCTTTTTCAGAAGCTGGAAATGGTAGCTCAGAGGTAAAAGAGTGGGGTAGAATCATTGATAGACCTTATGAGTTTCTGGCTGCTGGGCACAACGGTGGGAAGTGCTAGGACTTCAGCAACATGTGCTAGTTAAACAAGGGCAGGTGAGCCAGGACTGAGTGTAACGGTGTCTTTGTATCAGCTGCTTTACAACCCATAGAGAAGCAAGGACACCCAGTGCTCCTTCAGAGACCAGTTGAGGTGTTTTTGCTACATCACCCTGGCACTGCCCTCAGCTGGCCAGGCTCTGAGCAATGTGTGAGCCAAGAGCCCAGCTCAGACCTGGGAAAAAAGATCTGTGTCTCCTGTGTGTGCTGCAGGGACACTTGTTTGGTTCCCTAAGTGCATTTCTGCTGTGGGTGTAAGAGCTGCAGTGGTTTTGTGGTGACATGGTTTGCCCAGTCCTTGTGGTACTCGCTTCCACCCGCAGGGCTGTTGGGATCATGGATTCATCAGGTACTGAAATCCTTTAATAGGTGGTGCCAGGAAAATGCAAAGCAATACCTACGATATGTAAAGTTTAGATGGGCTTGGCAAGGATCATCTGTCTGCAGCAGGACCATCCTTCATCAGTATGTGTTTTGATAAGGGGTCTGATGCTGCTTTTCTTATCACTCAGTGCTATGATGCACAGGGCGCACACCCCCTTTCATCATGGTGAGTGGCAAATATAAAGGAGTCTTAGAGAAACAAATGGATTTTGTTTTTAAGCCGAGGCTTGTAAGGTCTGAATAGATAGGATATGAGCTCATTTTAATGGAGTATCTGCTGTTTAAACTCTGCTGTTTAAATCCTGTGGAAGGAGACGAACATGCCTGTTGGTCCTGTCAGTTATTTTATAAATTAAACTGTGGCTGTTGGCCAGGAGAAGTATAAGCAAAGCTATGTAGAAATTTTTCACTGCAGCAAAGTTGACAGGGAGGAAAAACATAATTATTTTTTTCACTCCAGCTCTGAAGATTTTTTTTTTCTTTTTTCTTTTTTTACAAAAACAAAAGGTGCACTTTGAGGTAGAACAGAAACTCGTTTTTACATGAATTGTGTACCCTGTGGTAGCGATGTCCAGTATTCTCTAACTTGCAGGATATCTCCCAGAGACACATCTTTTGCCCTTTTGTCTTGAAAAGCTACATACACCTGGATCAGACTGAGTATGTATCAATATTTTTTACATTTGAGGAAAATTATTGTGGATGAATGCTTGTGAAAATAGTGGGGTTACACCTATAGAACTGCCACAAACATTGGCATGAAGAAATCTTGTAGCCCTGATTAATCTCTGAATTGCTTATTCAAAATGACAAGTTAGATTCTCACTAATGCAGGAAACCCCTAGTCAAGAAGGCATTAATTTAATGTCAGAGGCAAAACAGAAAAAAAAATAAAAATGCTATGGGTAGCTTTGCTGTAGTAAAAGATGCAGGTTTTGCGCATGCAGGTACTCATCGATCCATATTGATAACTAATTCATAAGCTTTCTTAACACAGACTTTTCTTGGATGTTTCAGAAATCTGTGGGGAGAGGGACATGAGAAAATAAACATAAGCCAAATTCAAGCTCAAAGCCCAGGCTGCATTTAGTTCAAAACAAAATAACATGTTTTACACAGGGCTCCTGTCAAAGATGCTGCTTGTGCCTGTTCCTTTTCAGAACCAGTTTAGTCCACAGGGGACAGTAAGGATGGAAGTTTGTAGCTTGTGCTCATGCATGTAATTTACTGTGCTATTTCTCTGTTTCTTTGTGGTGATCTAATCAGAGGCGTGATGCCAGCTGCACTACATCGTATCTTTAAACTGAAAAAAATTTTGCCAAGAAGTCTTAAAGACTGAACGGATAAGCCATGAGATGCAGAGGTGCTCCCATGTAGGAATATGCATTTGACAGCAAAGCAGGACAAGATATTCAGCATCTGCTGCCAGGTCCCTGGGCAAAAATGGACCTACAGAAAGGACAGCCCCAAAGCCCAGAGGTGTTGCTGGGTGAGGATGAAAAACCCTTAGAAATCGTTGGCAAAGCCACCCCCACTTAAACAGATTTATCTCTCTTCACTGGTATGAGGTGTTGGAGAAAAAAAATAATTGAAGATCTGAAATGAAAAGTTAGGGGCCCCAGGTGATCTGAGATGAGTTTGGGCTAGGGCTGTGTCAGGAGCAGTGCTTTGTGCTACATGAGACACCCAGAGAAGCTCGCTGCTCCTCACCCTCTCCAGCTGGAGAGCCCGAATTGTTGCAGCATGTTAGCTAATTTTGGTTATAATTTACCAACAGGAGAAGTAGAAATATCATTACTAGATTTTTTTCCCTGTTTTCTCAGGAGAACAGTTTTTCTCTTACTATTATAAGAACTGGGAGAATTAAAATTGGCCCATTTTCAGAGACACTGAGTGCCTGGAGCACCATCTGGAATCAGTGCGACCAGACAAACAATTTAACATCACAGGAAATCTTCCTGTTTTCAGCACACACACCCACCCACCCCTACAATTCTGCATGTGAATGCTGCACAAAAACTCCTTTCTGATGAGGATCCAGTTGGCATCAAGATAAACTATATTTTCAGCTGTCTCCCAGTGGGGATGGATTGTATTTTCCTTCAGAGAGAGGCCGGATGATTTTTATTACAAATGAACCAAAACCTTGAGGCAGGACATGCATTACATTTCCATGACAGCAGCGGCAGGAGTGAAGGATCTTGCTAAGAATTTAAGGATAATTGAGCTCTAGTCTCCAGCTCTGTAGGTAGATAACAAATGCAGCAGCCTCCAAATTCTGTGTCACTGAGCGAGGCTGGTTGAAAGGATAAATGGCCCATTGCTCAGGAGAGTGAGGATCACTCAGGATCCTGAGTCTGTCCCAGCTGTTCATGGCCTCTGTCTCTTGTCCTTCACAGGACGTGCGGACTGTATCTGTACCAGTAAATCAAGTGTGTCCCAGGCTGTTTTCTGGCATTGAGGCTGGCTGGCAAAGAGCAGCACATGCAAACACTGTTAAATTTGCTTGACCTCTGTAACAGGTCATTGTACTACAACGTGGTTATATAGAGGGATGACAAAATAAACTTGTGAACTTTGAATATCCTTTAGTTGCAGGCTATAGGAGAAGTGCCAGATGGATGGGTGTAAAATACAGTTTGTGTAGAAGCAAAGACAGAGAACAGTCAAAAATTATCTCTGGGAATGGTAAAGCAATTGGACACTTTCTGAGTGGGCTTTGGTGGCGTCAGGTGGGCAGAATACTGGTTTAGTGACCACCAACACAGCCCGACATTGAAGACTGTCCAAGTGGTGAAAAGCCAGCCAATGGCTTCTACCTTGTCGACATTCCTGTTTCTGGGGCAGGATCCCTGGATCACCCCAAGTCTGCAGTCCTGAGGCACCCAAGCCCTGGGGGGTGCTGCAAGCTAGGCTGTAATGCTGCAGCCCTGAAGCAGCTCCGATTTATGCTAGTGGTGGCTTTGGCCGTAGCTTTGTTTGTGCTTGGGGTTTTGGGGGAGTTTAATGCCTTCTCATTCCCTTCTTCCCTCTCATCCCAATCTGTGTCGATAGTAGTACCAAGTACGGTCGGTGGCCTGAGTTTTACCTGTGTTGCTACATGGTTTTGTTTGGTTTTTTTCTGATCCTGCTCTAAGTACGCGTGCAGCCATTTCATCACATCAAGAAAGGTCCTTTCCTCAGCTGGAAGCTCATTGACTATTCTATAAAACTTGTCAGAGCCACTCTTTAATTAAGACTGTACTGAAAGGAGCTTTGATTCCAGACATGTATTACAGCCTGATGTTGTTTTCTTTGTCATTGCAGCAGATTATTGGAAGTGTAGTCCTTGATTAAAAAGGTTGTGTGCAATTACATTCCATCTCCACATCTCCAGCAAGATCAGTAGCTTGTCAGCAGGTCATTGCGAATCAGACTGCCAGAACCTTTGTACATGTTCAATTTATAAAAGACTGTTCCTGGCACAGCACCCGACATTCCTATACAGCCAATACCTTATTAATGCGCCATTAGCCACAGGGGACATTTTTAAGTGAACCTAATGTACAGGTAACTACGCGGGTTTGCCTGAACTGACTCAGCAGTTTGGAAGGTCTTTTCTCCCTTGCAGGGATCACGCCAACTTCCAAAAGTGCTTAAATGTCCCAAGTCTAATTCTTGTTTTCCCCTTCTAGCCACCGTTATTATTTTGGTTTCTGGTGGACTAGGATCACAGCAATATGAAAACAGGTAGGTGTGCTGAGGAGCAGATACCTCCTGTTAGGGAGCAATCTTTAGAGCAGCTGAAATGGCCAAAGGGATGATCAGTTGCTTTAGAAATGCCTGAAGAAGTTGGGACTTTCCAGTTTGGGAAAAAAGTGGCTGAGGAATACTTATGTTTGAGCTATACAAAGTCACAGATCAGGTGGGTGGGAAAACGGTTTCCTCTTAAATAAAATATTTGCCGGTTTCCAAAATAGGGAAAGTTTGAGGCATCCAATGGAACTAGTAAGAGGTCGGCTTCAAACAGAAAAAAGTACTTCTTTATTCAGCAGACAGTGACTTTCTGAAACTTGCTGCCCCAGGAGAGCGGAGACAGTGCCAGCAGGTTCAGAGGGGTTGGATGAGTTATGGACATAGGTCCATAAATAGACACTGAAACCAGTAAGCGGCGGTAACTTCCCTAACAACGGTATGGATGCTGCAGGATGGCCTGCCAGCCGTGGCCAGGCTTACACGATACCCCTGATGGGCATCTCTCCTTGAAGCTACCAGAGACAGAGCACGGGGCTGGATGGACCACTGGTCTGACCCAGCAACAGGTTTCTTATGTTCTTACTTCTTTGATTACTGATGCTTTCAGGCTGACTCCTGGAAAGTCCCCATTAAAAAGAAAAATATTAAAGGCCTGATCCAATTTCACCTTCAATCTCTATTTATATCTGTAAGTAATGTAGCTCAAACACTTAAAACCGGGCACTGATCTTTGCTTCTAGTAGAACTCTGTCTCTTTATGTTTATGTATTCAGTACAATAATGAGATTCCTCAAAAGCTTTTCATGCATGAAAGGAAACAGCTCAAACAGCTCAGTCCTATGAATAATAAGGTGAAATGTCTCCCGGTGGGTCTCTGCCTGCCCCCTGACTGGTATTTATTTGTTGTCACAGGCTCATTTTATGTCTGTGCTCTTAAAAGTTTGCAAATGCAGGCAATGGAGGCTAGCTGTCTTGCAGAACACTTGACTTTGGGCCAGAAAGAAGTACACATCTGACAGATATAAATTACATTCCCAAATCTGTGCATCCTGGAAAAGATAGAATTACCTTTGAACATCATCTCTCCAGACACAGCTCCGTACAGAGCATCCAGCCAATGATCTTTAAAACTATGCAAGGAGCAAGATACAATGATACCTTTAGGGTTAACTAAATTTTCCTGCTGCCTTTGATGTATTTCCATTAAGATTTATGTTAGGACAGGAACTAACTGGACTGCAGTCATACCTCATGGCAAAACTAGCCTTTTCTAAGGTGGATTTTTATATACACGAAAATGCTGATCTGAAACTGGTTTATTTAGACTAAGTGTTCTTTCCTTCCCGTCGGATTGTTTTCCCTGCAAGGTCTTCTAGATAGTCCTGGTGCTGTGTGTAATGGTAAGGAATGATTCCAGATCTCCCACAGGTTTGATATGCCACAGCTGAGTCTGGGAGCATCTGGAAGGACAAGATGTTCAGCTCAAAACCGGCACTTGCTTTTCTGTCTCTCAGCTGCAGTTCTGCTTGGTGCGATTCCATCAGGGCTGGGTCCAGGAGCTACCGCTGCTCTTATGCCAGCAGCAGTCAGCTTTCTTACAACAGGGTTTTGATTGAGGAGGGGGAGGGTGAAGTGGCAGAAAGCCTTTACGACTCCAGTGTGGTTTGGTGTAGATCTTCTCTTATAAGGTGAGCAAGGGCAATGGGTTCTCATCAGTTCCGCAGTGTTTCTGATGTTAGCTGGACCACAGAAATAACAAAGCCCATGATCTTATCCCCTGTCATTGCAGATTAACATGAAAAAATATCTGTTTGCAGTGGTGGTGTGTGTGTGTGTAGGTGGGTGTTTCTCTTTACTAAACCCCCCTGTAATTTTCTCCTGTGTGTTTTTTTTTGTTTGTGGTTTGTCGTTTGCTTTTTTTTGTTGTTGTTCTGTATCTCAAAAATGAGACTTCTGTCTGTGAACAGCCTGGGGTGCGAAGGTGTGTAGATGCTCAGGTTTTGTGGTGGGAGCTGACACAAGGCACAGGGATCCTCTATGGCAGGACAAGGCAGGGAGCCTTGTTTTGCTTCAGGCTGGTTGTTCAGAGCAGGATTGTTTGAGTCACCTGTAATGGGGAAGCACAGACCTCAATTCTAGCAGAGCTGAGAGTTAACACTCTTAAAGGCAGGCAAATGAGATCGTATGACTGGTTCTATTTTTCTAAATAAGCTGAAAGTAATTATTAACCAAGAGTAATATATTAAGCAAAGATACAAGGCAGCTCCTGTAATCACAGAAACCTCCAGCACTGCCCCGCAGCCTGTCAGTCAGGTCAGTGCCCCACAGCGCTGTGCTTTCTGTTTAAGCCTGCTCTGCAAATTGAATGTTGTAAATTGAGATTTAGCCGAACATCTCTATCCATTTATGTGACTACCCCAAACTCCACCTGCAGCTTTTGGCGGGGAGGCAGCAAGGGAAAGTAGCCTGAGACCGCTGTAAAATTTAGTTCTTACAAGATACACCAAGCCTTGAAGGAAGACATGTATTGGCTGGTTGCTGGAGGAGGCTGGAGATCCTGCTAATAACCAGCCTGATGCATGTAATGTCAGCGAGGTCAGCAGCCCTTAGTGATACCATGAGTAAATAACGGGGCTTGTATAGTAGAGCTGCCTAGGGCATCTTTCCTGGGTTGAATGAACGTTGCAAGAGCAAAGCATTCAGAAGCAGAGAGATATGCAGCGCTAAGCTAGAAAATTGCACTTTATGGGCATGTTAAAATATGGTCTGCACATTGCTAGGTACCTTTCTTTGAACGACACTTCCCTAGCAGAGAATAATGTTTGGCTTGCATTTACTTGACTGTGAGCACCCTTGAACTAAATTAGTTTTGTAAACCTTGGACAGGCAGTGGGCAGGTTGATTTCTAGCTAAATTCTTTTAATAATAAAATGCCTCATAAAAACTGCATTAACTTCAACCAGGCAGACTGCGAGCAGCTAGAAACTTCTGATTGCTTCACTTTAACCCAGTATTTTGGGGCTAACTAAAATACAAATGCCTGACAGATGTCATCATCTTTCTGGCAAATGTCCCCGTGAGCTGGGAAATAAAGGGCAGCGTTACCCACGTGGACATCTGGTCAGTCAGGTTGGGTAATTTTTGTGCTTCTGAGACACCGATATGAAATCAGTGGGCCATGCAGGCTGACAGCAAGGACTGGCAGCCATTTGCCATATTATGCAGCGATATGACAAGCACAAACTTTAGCCCTTCTCCCCTTCAGTTCTTTTTTTTTTTTTTTTGCAAGTGCCACACACCGACTCATAACTGACTCTGCACTGAGAAAGGGAGAGGCTTCTGTGCCTTGCTGGGTGGGTCCGTATGTGCAAAGGCATCATCTTGACATCTTCTGAGGCATCCCTAAGACCAGGTCTGAGAGCTAAGCCATCTCGGGAAACCCTGCCGAACTTTGTCTCTGAGGAAAGCCTTTCAGCCAGCAAGGATGCTCTAACTGGAACACTGCATTCCCAAGCCAAATTCCCCTTGGTATCACCTCCAGTCCTCTGCCAACTATTAAACTCCTCATTTTCTCAAAGGGAAGTCCAAGCAGAGTTTTGACTTTGAAAAATAGGTGCCAGCAATTATCTGACACTCAATATGGCCAGTTCTATTGATATGCAATTTTTAGTAGGAAGAGTTTGCGTATTATAGTAGCAGCATAAAAAATGAAGCTTGACCACAAAGAATGGTGTTCAGATTATTCCTTTGGTATCTACTAAAGGTACAGCTGAAAGTAACAATTCTTCCCAGAAGTCTTAAGTCCTGATAGACTGTTGTGTCCTGACTTAAACCTTCTCTCAGCTTATGCAGAAGTTTCCTGAAGGCTACTCTGGAGTTTATTTTTTTTCTTGGTGATGTACTGCAGCGGATACCGATTAAAGCATTTGCCAGGTTTCTTATAAATATAACCTTGGAATTGTCTTAGCAATCTCATGGCGAAATGTAGCTAGCCTATGCATATCTGTCCATCAAACGGCAATGTAAGTGCAGCGGTCAGGAATGAATGCAGATCTGCTTTTAAGAACTTAACTACACACTGCTCTGACACATGTATCCGCTGTTTGTGCTGCAGGGACTCCCCGCCATTCCTTTCTATTTAGGATCTTCTGACAAAGTTAATTACGGTAGCAAGCAACTTGCATCAATGTCCTTTAGGGAGTACGAGCATTTGCATTTTCAGCTCCTGAGCATTGCCCTGAATTTCAGATGTGCTTTGTTGGTCGTTGAAACTATGTGTGAAGACATTTCAGTCACCGAAGTCAGATGTGTTTCCAAGCACAGTAACTTGTTCCTCCTGCAGGCTTTGCTTCTTTGAGTGAAAGCGTGGTGGTTTGCTATTTATATATGTTTAGGAAAATTCCTTCACTATACATTCACCCTTTTTTACTCTACTCCCTGTCTATTGGATAACTGATAGATCTGCTCTGTTGTAGGAAGTGACTCTAAAAAACATCTTCCTTTCCCTTTTCCTTTTTTTTTTTTTTCTTCTTTAAGCTTGAGAAGGAAGATTGCTTTTCAAACCCCGAAAACTTAGCCTGGGAACTGGATCTAGGTTCTTTGCTACCTCATGAATCACCATCCTGGGAATGATTCTGCACTGGAAGTTGGAACAGCCTGATAATTCAGGAGCCAGGAAACATCCCAGCTCCCCCACACACCCTGGGCTTACATATGGCGCTGCTGCATTGCTACTGGATATAAAAAGCGTACAGGATCTGATTTTGTCAGGAAGCAGCTGGGACTTTGAATGCAGATGAGAAGTAGACTTAATTCACTGGAGTAAAAAGAGGTCAATAGAAAATGAAAATTATTTTCCTGTCCATAATTGCATTTTAAGTACATAATAAGTAGATGATAGTAACCATGCGCTGAAGGGTCCAACTGTTCTTAATTGATTAAAATAGCTTCTGAAGATTGTTTCTATTAAGGATTTAACACAACATAGTGTTATACTATTGCACCAGGATGGGTTTGCAGTTAACTATGACTCTCTTCTCTGGGTAGGCAGCTTTGAATTAATGTGGTTTTCCCACAATTCAGATACTATCACTTGGCACTGGCAGTCACCTGCCTCTGTCCCACTGACCTCAATAGCGGGGTAATAGCAATAAATCTGAGGCCTTTGGCACCCCAAAAATCCCGCTGTCTCCCATGTCAGCTGAAGGAGTCTTTTCCAGTAGTTATGTAAATTTCAACTGCTGGGAAGAGGTAGAGGTTAGTGGTCAAATATGCTGAATTGAGAGCATCGTGCTCAGCTGCTCTTTCCTTTCTTTCCCTTCCCCCTACCCCAATGCCAAACCTCTGCTATAAAAATCTGTTGTTTCACCTCTGACAAAAGTGTTAAGGAACTTCCCCCTTAATAACCCGGAGCAGGTCTGGGAGCTGTGCTTGCAAGTGGCAAGGGGTCTACCAGGTAGGGGAGAGTGATGGAAAGTTTTGGATGGACAGGTGGAAATAATAATTTATTTCAGGTCAGTAGGGTGAGAGCAACCATGTCTGGCTTCTGGCTCTGTCCTGGTAAATAATGCATTGAGTTATAGAAGAATGGAGATAGGAATTGAGTTTCTCCTCCTTTGTGGAATCTTCAAACCTGGGATTCTGTCTGGGCTTGTATTTCATTTCTTGGAGATGGTGGGCTGGGTGGTGACTACATGAAAGATTCTAGGAAAAGTAGTTTTCTGTAGGGTTCTAGAATGAAAATATTATTTATCCTATCCTTGTCTAGAATGAAGGTTTTAGTTCTCCAGCCAGAAAATGAGAAGTTCACTTCTGAAGTGTCTTGGAGTTGGCTGCAGTGTGGGTTGCCCAATATTAATTAAAAAAAAAACAAACAAAAAAGCATAATCATCGTGGCAATACCAGCCTAGTGTTTTATCCCACCTTCTTTAAACAGACTAAATAAATCATTGACTTAATAAATAACTTTCCCTGAAGTAGCATGGCAACTGCTCTGGCTTACTGGCATGCATGCAGACAACACACACTTGAAAGGCAGCATCTCTTTGTCTTTTAATTACAGAGCATTAAATCACACAATCCACCTAGCTCTAGGCTCTCTCTCAGCTGTGTCTTATATTAACGTGCTGTCAAAATAAATTTGATTTGCAAGTATACAGGAGTCAAGCTGATATTTTAATTTTAGACCACTTGTCTGAATACAATTTTCACATAAGGTTCAAGCACATGCCTAACTTTAAATATGCACGTAGGGCAGCCCTGAGAAGTAAAGCAGTAAGGCCAAGATACCCAATTGTATTTAGGTTCTTAAATTCTCATAGACTTTAATGAAAGCAGGGCTTCCCAGGTAGGATTCAGGAGCCAATCTATCCCTATGCCTTTGACTTAACTGAAGTCCAGCTGACACTGTCAGGTTTAAATGCATGCTCTGAGCATCTGCTTGGATTGCTGGATGGCACCTAGAAAAAATACCCTGTACGCTGCAGTCTTTATACTGGATGTGGTACTTCTCTTTCCAGTCTCTACCTCTACTATTGACTGTTAAGGCAGAAGATTGAAGCATTGCTAATTACAAGTAGGACGTAACTTTCCAACTTCAACAAATGTACCTGAAATCCTCTCTGGAGTTGAGATTATTTCCTCGTTTCTCAAGAAACAGTAACAGTCTCCTTCCTGTAGATCAATGCGTATGCATTAATTTAAATCTATGTGACAAATGATATCAGATAGAGCTGAAAAAAACAAATCTTAAATCTATGCTGGCCGGTCATATTTCTTAAAAAAGGCTCAAAATAACTTAGAAATTAATACAAAGCCTTTGACATTGTAAGTGCTTCAGACTAACATCCACACAGGTGGTAAAATGGAAGTTTGGTCATCCTGAGTATTAAATGGAAAGAAGGACAGATACATTAATTAAGAAAATATATAGCAAGCCTGACCTAGCAGTCATTAGAAACTCAAATCAATGGGTATTTGTCTTGCAGGACAAAACCATTACAGCTTACAGAAACATTAAAAGACTGTGGACTTTGCCCAAGTAGATAGAAAGAAAAGCCTTCCAGAATAGATTTCTAATGCAGGACCTCTTCAAGAGCATTTAATTTACAAGCACTGGACTTTTCCATTTTGCAACTGAATGGTAAAACCTACCCCACACCTGCTGAAAGCACAGCCTGACACAACCACTTTAGTAACATTTGCCCCAAACAACAGCTAGTTTTTCAGCGCTTGATGTTATTACTATGAAAGCAAGTGTTAACGTACCAGAAAGATAACTTCTTGCAATAAGCCTTTGGCCAGAGTTATCAAACTTAGATTCATATTCCATTTTAAGTTTCAAGCTGCAGTGATGTTAATAAATGACAAAACCAGCCTTAGCTCCTAGGATGTGCTGAAATTCATGAATGGTTGTTCTGTCACTGTCAGGACTGAGAAGACGGCACAGGCAAACCTCTGGGAAACATCCTCTAGTCATCCAAAGTTCCATATTCTTTTTTGGGAGACATGTAGTAAATAACAACAATTCCGATGGACTTGCATATTCTTTTTCAGCCTTATTTTGCATCTTGGTGAGATGTCACTGCCAGCTTCAGTCATGTAGGATCATGCCTGTAGTGTCCCTGAACTCTTAAGAGTGGCAGCAGTCATCCCCATGTTGTTTAAAGAGCATCCCACTTTTATTGTTCGCTGTGAGTTCTCTCTTTGTATTTAATAGGACACAACATGGGTAACTGCTGTTAGACGTTTCAAGTGTTAATCTTTTAAGAAGCCAAACTATTTAGCTTTCAGATTCATTCGCTTATACCCTAACTTTTGCAGGACTCTATTTGTAGATATCGTTTGCCAAATGCTGCACTTGGTGACAATAATACAATCTGGAAGTGTTTCACTGGAAGCACTGAGCATTAACTGGGAGTAAAACTTGCTTCTTCTCTGTGGCTGATATGGTTCAGCTGTAGGTAGATTTATCTCCCATAGCACTATGTGCTTTGTTACGTTTGCTATGCATTCTGCTTCGGTAGCTCACTTGCTGTTATTTTGATTTTATGCTGGCATAAACCTATGGTAAGACAGTCCTGTGAAAACTTTATAACCTCAAGGAATTATTTGGGACACTGTGAACTAGGCATAATTCTGTCCTTATATATCCCCATAAACAATGAAGTCCATAAATCATCTTCCATCTACTTTGGCATGCCATGGCACTCAGGAAAATGCTATGCGGAGCTCTCCATCATGCAGATGTAAGCTGGGACCCTGTAGCCACTTCAGTCAGCAACATGAATACTTGCTTCCAAACAGCAAGCAGAGAAAACCAGAAGAGTAAACCTTCTTGATTTCTCCTTTTTTTTTTTTTTTCTCATTTTCCCTATGTATTTAAAACAAACAAAACAAAACACAACAAACCACACAAAACAACACATGCATATACTAGAGCATCTATCTGTGGATCTGTCTTTGCCTTAGAAACATCCTTTCCCTCATTTTACACCCTTCAAGCATGGTGAATTTTGTTAATCATAGTTTAAAATGTGGTTGAACTGAGCTGTGTATAAGGCCAGGGGTTTTGGGTGGGTTATTTAGTTTTGTTTTAGAAATCTTTTTAAGGGTTTAACTCTACATAGTTAAGTGATTCTCCATTCTCTCTGGAAACATTTGCTGGTATGTAAAGTGTCTAAAAACAAAAAATAAGAATTGTAAGGATTTTGTGGTTATTTTGCTGGAGAATTATCTGGAAAATAGGGGTGTTGACGGGCTTGAGCTCCGTATACAAACCTGTTGGCTGAAATTTTCAGCAGTGGCCTAAATTTCTTGCCTTATGTGCTCACAAGGTCAGCATGCAGTGTCATCACAGAGGACGTGGGTATTTTGGTGCTTGGTCCCATGCTTCAGCGAGATGAGCTCCCGCTGCCCTGCCAACGCCACCTCTCCCAGCATACCTGATCTATAACACACAATGAAGAAAGTCACCGCCCTGCTTCCAACACTTAGAACATTTAAGCTGCAAACTATAATATTTAGCTGTTAATATGGCAAATTCAGCGAGAAGGGTGTTGTATTGCTGCAATTTCAATGCCGTTCAAACATGCTAAGGCATATTAAAGTACTTTGATGTTATTTAATGAATAATAGATGTATTTATTACTGGTATGCCACTCAGGAAGGGAAGAACAACATCAGCTTGCAAGGAAATAAATTGGCAACCGATACTCGGCAAACAGAAGTTGATTGTATACAAATCTTTCTCAGGGCTAGGGTAGAAGAATTTTCATGAGTGCCTTCTGCTCATCTTTCCTTCCCCTTTGCAAAGGAGAATTGTGAATTCGCCCCCGCACCTCCCACATGTACTTGCACTTCCTTGCCTTTTTTCGGTTCCAGCAACTGGAAACTTTCTCCGTCCTTGTAATCTGGTGAAAAAGTACTTTTATTCCTGCACAAATTCCTTTTCTAAACATTAACCAGTGAGGACTCCATGGAGCAGTGGTTTTTGCAGTGCCCTTTCAGAGTCCCTGTAGTTGTTCTGCTGTACGGCAAATACAGCAGGTTTTTCAGAAGGATTGGGAGTAAATGACCCCAGATTTCATATTCTGTGCTCACACTGGTGTCACGTTTTTAAACAGTAACTTCTCAGAAAGTTACTGAGGTCTAACAATCTAAACAAGAGATGTGTAGTAAAAGGTAATTACCTTTGCTTTTTTTAAGACACAGCTATTATTCATTTAAATGTGTTCTCACTTGCTAAATGTGTATTACAAGAACTTTACTTGTTGTTTAATATCCTGCCTGCCAATTTGTTTATGGTCTTGTTGAATGACATGTTAATCAAGTTTATATTAGCCAGAGCTGTTTGAAAAGAAAGTGCTAATACAACCAGAAGAAACTATAAGAATAGAAATCAGAAAATTTTGCCCAGAAAATCTGTTTAGAAATAGAATTAGTTCTTTGGAGGGGAAAATCATTAAGATAATGAGATAATCTTACAAGGATATCAATTGGACAAAAGAAGCAACAGTTAACCCAAATGTTATATGAGAAAACCCCCAAAATTTTAGAAACTTGACTGTCCCCTTCCCTGTCCCTCTGATAAATGGTTGTAGTTAGAGCATTCACTGATTTTTAGTTCATAATAATACAAATATGGGAAAGAACATCGAGAACCTGATTAGGAAAGCCAAATTGTGATTTCACTTACCCTAGGAAGCACTGGATCAGATCTAGCTTTCCTCACCCTTACATGTTTGGTTTTCTAATTTTATTCCTTGTTTTGAAATTGTCTTTGATTTGACTTTCAAGGTGAGGAATATGCTTAATAGCAGCAGTGACACGGCACTGCACTCAGGAGGGCTGGCACAGCCATCTGAAGCCTTGTTTGCTCCTGCTCTCTGATCTCTCTTCTAGCAGCACTTTGCAAAAAACCCTCATTTTAGAGAGAAATTCATCCATAATGGAAGAAAAACAAAAGTTTAGACTAGAAAGGTGTCGTTTGCTGCTATGAAGTAAGGTGGGAGATTTAATAATAACAGATAATAGATCATGTACAGGAAAGGTTGACAATTAGTCTAAACACTCAAAAAATTTTGAAGGAACAGCTATTCTTATTTTCCCCTGATGGTTACTACTCTGTTTTATGGTTTAAACTGCTGTAAAAAATGCTGACTTTCTCTGTGCAGTAGAAATTCCAGCTATTTCAGAAAAGTGCTATTGGGTAGTTGTGTAATAAAATTAATGTCTGCTTGCAATCATATACCCTGCTACTGTTCAAAGATCCTCTTCTCTCAGGAAACCTGGTGAATTTAATAGAGCTGGTGGACAAAATTTTCTTTTCCTGATCAAATTTGCTAAACTTTCCAGACATTCCATTAGGCTTTGTTGGATCACATGATGAAGAGGGGAAAAAGATAGCGAGGAAAATGTAACAGAGGAGCCGGAGCTCTAGTTTAGTGCTTTAGGAGAATTCCATCCAGCACAGCCCCTTCCTCTCTGAAGAGCAGGGAGCCTTGGCCGTACTGCTCCAGTTGAAGGGTGAGACAATCCTGGTTTTGCTCTGCTAGAATGAGACTTGCCTATTGATGGTCAGAAACTTTGCAATTCTGTTGAAACATTTAATTTAAATTGCTCATTTTTCAGCTTACACAAGCCCTACACAAAGAAAAACTCTAGCAACTGACATCTAAGAAAAGAAGAGATTCTGTTCATGGAAAAAGGAAAAATACTAAATATTTTTAACTTTTATTTTTTTAAAAAAACAAACTGTTTGTGCCCCAAGATGATCTGTTTAGGGGCAAAATCAGGTTCTTGCAGGAAACAGATCTGGAATGCCGTATAAACCACACTGGTTATTGCCCATGATCTTTGCTCAGACAACAGTGATGCAAAGTCCTTTGAGAGCCTCCCAGGGATTCTCTGCTTCTAGGATCACAACTCTGACTGAGACAGGAACATGGGATGGTGGTTATTTCCTTGGGGTTCTCTTTTGATGTGGTGGTAATGCAATAGGAGAATGATTTATACTGAACATCACTTGTAAGAAGAGAGAACAGTTCTGCAACACTTCATTGAGATGATCAGGCACTCGTGTTGCATGATAGTCTTTGGGGAATGATTCCACAGTTAGCTTCCCCAGAGTGAAAAAATGCCATTCAATACACTGGACTCTGTGGACTACGTTGCCTCAGTTGTCATGAAAAATTCATTGATTGAAATTCTGTTTTCCCTGTAGCTGAATCTGGTTTCCTGCAGTTATTCCTTCCTCTAAGAGCCGTTGGGCTGCCTATGCCCAGACGTGAGCTTGTGGCAGGAACTACTACTGCTTGCTGAGTGTCTGAGTGTGCCCAGGACACTCTGGTCCATGCTTCAGACGAGGCACTGCTGTCAGCTGCAGTCATTTCTGGCCAACCCTAAACAGCAATCTGCTAGTATTGTGCATGGTGTCCCTATTCCTGAGGAGTTACCTAGAATTACCCATTGTGTGATTTTTCAGTTAAGGTTTTATAATGCCATCCGCCTTGCACTTGCAAAGACACTTTCAGCTGATGCTGAGCCATTTTGAAGAATCCTACGCATCCCAAAACAAGGGCACTTTGCCCTTCTCAAATCTCTGCCTTGCTACTTCCCTACCCTGGATGTGCACAAACTTCCAGTGTCCTCCAGTCATGCAGTTTGTGTGCTTGCCACTGTTAAGTATCAAGCATCTCCTTAGACCAGACCTAACTGTGGTGTAAGCTTTTCTACATATCATGAACTCAGTATAAGCAGAAGTAACTTGCAAGTGGAGGAAAAAGAAGACATCACAAGAAACAGTTTTGGTGGTTTTTTGGTTTTTTTTTTGTTTGTTTGCGTTTTTTTTAAGGAATAAAAAGTAGTGGGTGTGGTAGTACAAATTCCCATTTTTTTATTGTTTTGCTTCCTTTGTGGGGTGACTTGCTCCATTGCCTCCTGTTATATTTACTAACATCGAGCTTAAATTTTCAGTTAAATGACCTCTCAAAGGTTTTTATGTAGGAGCATAAGGAGATTACAGGAACAAATTGTCAGGAGAAAAGAAAGCTAAAGACAGCAGTTCTGATCCCTGTGCAAATAAGGAAACAAGACTTTGTTTATACAGAGTATCCCATTCTTACTAAATCCAACAGATAAAATTCTGCTAAAAGTGCCAGTGTTATTTCAGTCTCTGCTATTAATTTTAAAAAACTGCTGTAGGCATTAGTGTGTTGCAGATACTTGTTTAAGCTACAAATAATGTCCACATGTAAATAAGAAGACGCAATATTTTTCTTGCTGCGAGATGGAAAATCACTTGGAAAACTGTCCTGCACTTTGTCCAAAATATCAACAAAGCATTTGTGCACTTTGATGTCCCAAGGCAATGTTCTGAGTATGGTGCCAACCATCATTGATTTCCATTTTGGAATGATTCCTTTAAAAAAAGTGTTTCAGTTTGAACAACCTAAAGCAGGCATAATTATTCCTTTTCTCAACACTCCGCGCTAATTCTCTGACAACTATCCACACAAAAGCTTTACCTGTGGTGGGTGGGCAGTAGGCAATGCAGAAAATCCCAGGTTAGTGCAAAATTGGTGGGGTTTTTTTTGCACGTGCATGTTTTCTGTCAATCTCTAACACTCACGTACCCACACAGGGATTGTGGCCCGAGCAACGCAGCATCGCGTCAGTCACACACCTGAGACGGGTGGGCTTCCAGACCACTGCAGGTTCAGCTGCCTCAGAGTTAGAGCTGGGCTTACCCCTTGGTGACATAAACCATCGATAATATATGCACTAACCTTGCCAAATCTCTCTCTGTCCTCTGCTTAGAAAGCGTTGACTCCACAGAACCTCCTTTTAGATGCCAAATTCTTTTTCTTTCAATTCCTGGGCTAGAGTCAGCTTCCAAATGGGCTCTACAGCAGTTTCCTACAGTGTTTGCTTCCAGCTGGCCGAGGCTGCGAGGTGCAGTAGAAAGGCTCGTGTTTCCAGGAGCCGAGAAGTTTTTCTCCATTCACCTGACGAAGTGCCTTTCCAAGCTGCTCGAGCTATTTCTAGCAAAGTTCATGTTGATGCCTCGCAGTTATTACTATCGCATGACACGGCAATAACTGTAGATAGGGTAGTGAACTTTTTATTAGAATATTACTTCCAATATGGTGGGGTTATGTTTTCAAGACAGCAAGTGGCTGTGTTAACATGTCTTTAGAAGTTACCTCTTGTCAGCTGGGACTGAGTAATAGACTGCCTAGGAGCTCTTAGTCTACCTCAGAAAACCAAATAAGTTTAAATCACTAAATCACAGACTTCATAAAAAAGCTCAGCCTGGGCTGATTGCACCCAGCCGGTCTTTCAAATTTAGTTTTAAACTGTAATTTATGTGAATTTTAACTAGAAAGAATTTAACAGGGTCTTCTCTTACCAAACTGCTCAGTGGAGTCACTGGAGCATATATAAATGGTTCTGAGGGCAGCGTGTTTACACACACGGTTTGATTCCATGGGACCGGATTGCTGCAATAGCAATGGTAACTCTATTGCATCTAAACAGTGAGACTGAGACTTCATATTTGGAAGTGATGTGTAGGCTGATAGGTTTCAACTACTACACATACAGCAAATTCAGACATCAGAAATATCACAGAAGACTTTGTTCTATGCTCAGTAAATTTATACTTTAGCACTAGCCAAAAGGGGGGGAAGCCTAACCGTCACTTCAGGTGTTTTCTGAACAAGCGACCATTTGATTAAATATCACCTGAAAACATAACATCACTTTTAGAGCAAGATCCTAGCTGCAGGGCAACCAAATGAAAGCTGTCCTGTTGACTCACTGCACGGTTTAGCTCAATCTGTTGTGTTTAATCTGTGCTTCCCTCACCTGTGGGCAGGGGTAGGGAGCAGGGCTTGTAAGACACTGTCACAGAATCCGTAGGTTGGAAAACATCATTAAAATCATGGAGTCCAACCGTTAGCCTAGCACTGCCAGCAAGCTCAAGGAAGGAAGCTCAGAGGTGCCACAACTGTAGATGAGTATTAAAAAACCAACCAACCAAACAAAAAAAAAACCCCAAAAAACAACCCAGCTTTGAGCATTCTTTGTTTCATAAGAGACTTAGTCTATTCCTTTCATACTGTGGATAAATGCTAGAAAAATTTTGCATTGTTTGTGGGCTCCGGTGGCTGTCGGGTCCTTCTTAGCAGCCCTTTTCATGGGCAGCTGGTGGAAACCCCGAAGACAAACCCTCAGGTTTGTGTCCGTGTGGGTGTGTACATGTTCACGTTGTATATAAAGAGTTCTCTCTGTATCTTACCTGTTATCCAACCTCTTGCTCTTACGGACAGTGGTGTTTTCTGTGTGGGTTGTGCTTCCTAACAGCTAGATAGCATCGTTGTAGGGCGGTTGTGTTGTCACAGGATAGTTCTGGAAACGAATACTGCTATCAGCCACCCCTGTGACTGTTTGCTGTATGGGTCTTGTCCAGCAAGTTTGAAATGAAGCAGTGTATAAACATGCCCCTTCCCTCAGCTTCTTGCTGCAAGGGTCAGCTGCCTTCGTCAAGAGACAGGTGTATCCAGCTGGGACCCATTCAGCTGACACATCGCTTTTTTTCTCTTAGATTAAAGTCAATAAATGCTTTAGTACCGAATACTGTGTAAGGAAACTTTCCTGTGGAATATATGCTGCTTTTATGTCCTTTGCAAATCTTGATTTATTGGGCTTTTTTTGTTTTAGTTTCTTTCAGATACTGCTTAATTTGTATGCGCTTATTATTTCTTAGCAAAATCTCAGTTTTATGAAGATTATTAAGTAAATGCTCAAAAGGAGGGGATAAAAGAAAAAAAAAAAAGACACATCCCCCTGCTGGCTTTTTCCACTGGGCTACCTTTTAAGACCTAGAATATCTAAAGGGTGGTTTAAATAAAATCCCAAGCTATGAAGTACTATACAAAACTTTATCCCTAAGCAGAATATTTCTTCATAAGAAAAGTTATTCCACCTACTTCAACTCCATCTGTAACCAAATTTTATTTGTGCTCATATTACTTTTTCATTCCTTTTTTAAAAAATATTATGTCCTTTGTTCCACATGTAATTTAAATCAAACCACTATTAGAAAACTACAGGATGGCACATAACTTCATTGTCTATAACAATCCTGTTATAAATCTTTAATGTATGTGGAAGGACTTAGGCAAATAAAGCCACTGATGGAAGGCTGGCTATTTACACAGGAGAGGGTTGCTCACAAAGGTGAATGTTTGCAAGGTCAGGATCTCTTGCACTTTTTTTTTTCTTTTTTTTTCTTTTTTTTTTTTCTTTTTCTTTCCCCCCCCAAGCAGAGTAACATTTGCAAATGCAAGTAGCTGTGGATTGCCAAAAGTATTCTCGACATTCCTTTCACAGAAGTCTTTTAGGTTCTGATCCAAAGTCAGTGGGAGTGTCCTTATTGCTTTCCATGGATTTGGGATCAAGTCTGTCGTGGTTTAGCCCCAGCCAGCAACTAAGCACCACACAGCTGCTTGCTCACACCCACCTACCCCCTGGAGCGATGGGGAGGAGCGTCAGAAGACAAAAAGGTAAAATCGATGGGTTGAGATCAGAACAGTTTAATAACTGAAATAAAATATAATGACGTAATGATAGTAATAAAAAGGGAGACAACAAAAGAGAGATAAATAAAACCCAGGAAAGACAAGTGATGCACAATACTGTTGCTCATTGCCCGATGCCCAGCCAGTCCCCGAGCAGTGATCAGCCACTCCCAGCCAGCTCCCCCCAGTTTGCACACCGAGCACGATGTTCTGTGGTATGGAACATCCCTTTGGCTAGTTCAGCCCTGCCCCCTCCCAGCTCCTTGTGCACCTCCTCACTGGCACAGCACGGGAAACTGGAAAGTCCTTGGTTTAGAGTCAGCACTGCTTAGCAGCAACTGAAACGTCAGTGTGGTGTTAACATTATTCTTCTACTAAAACCAAAGTCACAGCACTGTACCAGCTCCTAAGGTTAAAATTAACTCTTTCCCAGCTGAAACCAGGACAAAGACCCAAAGCAGAAGGAGGCTGGAGAAAAACTCCTTTACAGATGTAATTATGGGTTTGATTTTTTTTTTTTACTTGCTATTACCAACCTGTTCCCATTCTCCAGGCAATTCTTAAAAGAGCTCATTACTAAGATCTGGCAGAAGGAAAATGATATGAAGCAAGAGCAGGTGTTTTCTGAACAGGAGAATCTGTTTCTTTTCAGAAAATAACCATAGTGAACATGAAGATGACAGCTGTGAAAGCTGCAGTGGTGTGACAGAGTCTGAATGGGAGAGACTATAACGCTAGTCATCCTCGGCATGCTGACCAAATACGGCACGTGAAAAGAGAGAGACCTTTCTGAATACTTCTGCAACTGAACTAGGATTGGGTCAACTTTATTTGAGTATTTTTCTTTCTGGCTGCCTTTTATTTGCATCTTGCAAAACTGCAGTGATGATACAGTGAACTTGGTAGCAGAATAGAATCCAGAAAACAGTATTTTCTGGTGGTTTGCAGATGCAGACAGTAGAAAATCTTTCTGTTTCCCTTCCTAGGAAACATTTCCATTGGCTGTAAGACATAAAGACAATGCAATGGTATAGGGGTTCACTAACTTTTAAACTTGCATGATTTTAGTATGCAGTGATATTTTTGAAGCTCTGGTGAGGTTACTGTGCAAGGATCTCAAATTCTTTCTTCTGAAATGCTCTCACATGCTTGTAGATGAAAATTTTGAAGCATGAATCCTAAAGAATCCTCAAAAATGGACGACAAATGACTGCAATATTTATTGTTTCAGGGTTCAGTCTTTTTGGTCTGGTTTACCTATGTTTCATAACTTTAAGAAGTTATGATTTGTCATTAGACTTTTAATGAAAAATTAGACTTCTCCTGAAAAAAACCTTGCTGACAAAAATCAGCTCCTCTTGAGGGCTAAGGCCTCCTCTTCTTTTCAGTCCTGTTATTTTTCATATTCTCTGATGGGGCTTTGGGCTCATGGCTCCCACCAAGCTTTTTAAAAATCACTGCTGAAAGCAAGCAAGCACTGCTCAGCTACTCTGATATTCTGATATGACACATTCTTTCCCTGATTCCCCTGTAAAGAAAGCACAAGGATCACAAAACCACTTGGGTAGCCCCACTGACCAGATGCTCCATTTTTGTAGTGAAGGTAAAGGAATTAATATGCCAAGACTCAATCTGATGAACAGTTAATGCCTCCAAGTGAGGTAGAAAAAAAGATCTGTTACTATATCCCCTCCTAGCTGAACTATGCTCAGACTGAGGGCTGGTGAAAATCCAGAACGATTCTGCAACATATGGTGTGATACAGTTATTTGGTAAGAAGTCATAGATATATTGGTGATGCTGACAGAGGGAGTTGGAGCTTGAATTTGAATATGGAAACAAGAATCAGATGGGTGACATCAGCTACTTTGGACCAGTTGATAATATAAACTAAATGTGTGATACAGCAAATTCTCCAGTAATTGTGAAATCAATCAGGCAGGGCAGGGAAAGAAAGGGGAGGGTTTTCCACCAGATAATTTATATTTGCTTGAGCATGTGGTTCTTTACAGCTATCAGCACTGATTGAATGTCTAAAGCAAAGCAATAAGAGAAATCCTGTGATTTATGATAAAAAGAAATAAATCCTTTCTCTCTTTCTAGCAGAAGAAATGTGAGCATCTGTGTTTTCAGCAACCTTCTGTCTCATTTCCTCATCTTTCCCTCTGAACAAAGTACTGACTGACACTGGGGATAGGATGTTTTTCCTCTCTAGGAATCTCTTTGGCTGACTACCACGAGTTCAGAGTATCTGTGGATAGGACCCCCAGAGGCTGAGTCTTGCCAGAGCTAGATGAAATAGATTTGAAACTTAAATGCTGAAATAATGCTGGGAAAAGGTAAGTGTCTCTGCTGCCATTGTTTGAGCAAATCCTTGTTCAGTTCACATGCTGTTTCCTTTGTATTTATGTTCTGAAGGGTTGAAAAGATCATTAAAGATTCCATGAACTAACCCATGAATATTCAGAGCTGAGCACATAGCATTTGGAGTTTCCTTCAGATTTTTCAGTGAAAATCAGGTATCTGATTTGCAGTCTGTCACCGATGATGAAGTTTATTAGGATACATATTCTCAAGGCTTATTTTAAAGTTCAGTGTATTGAATTACCCTCCAAAATGCCAGAAGCCAAAATTCTTGCCGAAAGTTTTAGGGAACAGATACAGAAGGTGAAGGAATCATGGACCAGTTCTTCTGCATCTTCTGAAGGTCAACCTGCCTTACAGGTGTACTTTGAAGGTACTTTGCAAAATGTCAAGCATGATCTTTCTAATTCTGGATGCTTTTTGGGTGCACATCTATACCTTTCGAACAGCACTTGGAAAAGGCAAGTACTTTATTTTTACTCCTGTTTAAAACAACAGCTCCGGCAGCAGTATTTAGGAAGTACTTAATCTTAGTCCTTTAATCCTCCTTGAATACTACTGCACTGCTGCTTTACGCACAGTAGGTTCTGGGGCTTGTGTGGGTGTGGAAAGTGAAAGACAGACACAGTGGCAAAGGAAGTATTCTGAATTGTAGCTATTACGGAGTATTAAGCAATTGCCCTTGGTAAGAAGTGATAGTAGCAAATAATAGCATATTCATTTTGTTGTTGACAATGGATTGTCTAAGCATATCTGAAAATTCCAATTAAATTCAGTCTTGATGCTCATAGCAGATAAGTATAATGAAGATTCTAAGAGATCTACTTTCATACATATGAATAAAATAATTATTATGCAGCATATTTAAGTAGTTGACACCATCAGGAAGTCTACCCTTGAATAACAGGAAAGGAAGAAAATGTCCCTTCTTTTGTAGTCAGAAAGAAAGTATAGACTACGTATATGGCATATTTTGGACATCACTAGCTGTAAGATATTTTTCTTTATAAATGTGACAGCTCTACTAAGCATGGTACAAAAATTCTTGACTCTTGTGCGAATACAGCTAAACTTATCTCTTTGAGAATGTGCTGAATGTCGTTATCTTTTAATGTAATGTTGTCTGCACCATTGGTTCCTGGTGCAACTTTGACATGCATTTTACTGTGCTTTGAAATTACGGAGCATGTTTATCCACCCACTGTATGTTCTTTTATATGGTTTTGTACTGGAAGTTTTGTCCCTGGTATTTAAATGACAAGATAGTGCAGTCATATTTCATATTGTAAAGAAAAGCCCGTGTTTCCACAAGTGAAAAAGTGGTAGAGATAGTGGCGCGAATTAAAGTAGTTTAGGTGACTACAATGTTGAACAACTACTGCTAATTAATTAAATTGACTTGCAACTCATTACTGGCAATGTAGGATAAAATTAGTAAACTTCCCTTTGCATATATCTCTCTAAGATTGCAATGCCATAAAGTGAACTTGACTTATGAGGCAAGGCTCCTGCCAGGATTACTTAAAAGACAGGATGAAGAAGGGAAAACATTTGTTTACTAATATATATATTCTAGACTGTTCAGTTATTAGATTTTATACCTGATTTTCTCTATTTTTAATCTGACATGAACAGTAATATCTGGCAAATAATTCTAAGGTTCCAGTCCATGAAACACATTTTGATTAGAGACTCAGAATTGCATGAAGGCACAAACCCAGCTATAATCTTTCTTTTCGTCTTGTGATTCTTATTGTGTATCTCATCCAGTATGTTTCCAACATCAACTCTTATTTGCATTTCTTTCTGCCCCCCCTCCATTTTGTTCCTCAGAAAAAAATAATTTGGAAACAGTAGCTTGTTAAATTACCAGAAAATGTCTGACAATAATGTCATCAAAACTGTGTGTTGTGAGTACATTCTAGCTACAGGTAACCCCCCTGCTATTTTCTCATGATAGGTAAATCAATGCTGGGTTTATAACACTCATTCAGAGATATCTTTATGTTCCAAATTCATTACTGGCTTTGCTGGATATCTAGATGCAGAAAACGGGGACAGATGACATACTGATTGTGAACCCATTACTGGAAAAATTGCACTGATCTTAGGTTCACGTCCTTAAATGACTGCAATTATAACACCTACCAAGTGCACATAAACAGAAAAGAAGTTAGGTTAGGAGAGAAAGGGCAGAGGGGAGCAGATCAGATACAGATGCGATTCATCCTCCTTGTAGATTTGTCCATCTTCAAAGTTGTACAGCTAATGAAGAATAATTATCACTTATTAATTGCTCATTATCTTTACGATTGCAACTCAATAGTACCATATGTCACAAGGGTTCTCTTAGGAAAAAAGCAGAAAATTCTCTTGACTGCAGTTCCAGAGAAAATAGTTCTTATCAGCGTCTGAGTATCAATCTCAAGAAGAAAAGTCTCTAAGACACGCATGTAGCGTATGAGTCGAAAGATGTGATAACTTCCAGGGTATTTCTTGGTGTTGTTAGCTGTGCCTTGAACTAAACATTACACACATCTTTAGCAGCATCTCGGCAAAAACTCTTTC
Organism: Microhierax caerulescens; assembly: GCA_035590215.1. Taxonomy (NCBI): domain Eukaryota; kingdom Metazoa; phylum Chordata; class Aves; order Falconiformes; family Falconidae; genus Microhierax; species Microhierax caerulescens. The sequence goes on from JAVJGJ010000060.1 coordinate 12,582,707, forward strand.
AGCAGAAACTGAACTTCGTTTATCTAATTTCTGAGAATTATCCCTCCTAATAAAGTGATGCTACAAATTTTGCTCAAAACTAAAATGACAGATAAATCAGAGGAAGTGTTTTCCTCATTATGTAAAGACTTCCTAACATTTCCCAATAGTTTACAACAACTAAACAATCCCCAACTCTTAAACAAAAACAGAGTTGGAAAATTAAAGACTGCTTTCATTAGTGCTCCTTTACAAGAGATTGATGGTTATTTAATACTGACATTTGACTGAACAGTGAGAAAAGAATCCCTAACTTCTGGCACTTGCATGCACTGATCTCTTAAAAATGTAGTGTGCATTGCCTTAAAGAGTTAAACATGCCTGAAGCCCAAAATGGCAGTTATTCTAAAGCCAGAGCCTCGTAAGTCACTGGGAAAGAGGTATTGAGAAACTGGAGGAATGCAGTTTAATATTAGTCCCTAAATTAACAGTGAAAACTGCATAGTCAAACTTGCTTTAAATGCTGCACAGAGTTTTTCCAAGGGCCTGCAATTATTGCCTAAACTCTGATTTTGCAGACACTTTCAAACTATGAAAAAATCCCTATTCTTATAAATCAAACTTTAAACCATGCTTTCTCTCCTACCCTGTACAAATTCAAAGCTCTTACTGCAGAGCACAGAAACAGAACATTTGAATCTGAAGAAAACCACAGCTATGCTATGATAAAGTACTCTGCTTATAAACATTTATCTACAAAAAAGCATCTGCAATTTCAGACCACACTGAAGAATTTACCTCAAACTAGAAATTAGCCATATTCGGTGAAGTCAAATGAAAGTATTATTCATCATCAAGGTACTTATTTATATAGTTGCAATCTACAATTTATCATTATCCAAAGGCACAGTCCGTATAAATCTAGCATTACAGTAATAGTACAGAAAATAGTTTGCACCTAAGTATAGGGAGCATGCTGCATAATTAAGAAAGAGCACACAAACGGACGCTGACATTAAGTTATTAAGCACCATCTCTATGTAAACACTGTCAAACATGACTATAGAAAAAAGCTACAAAGCGAGCAGCACTAGTTCAGCACAGGACCATACAGCAAGCACTCCCCTGCAATACACACACATCCACACAATGCAAAATGATCCAGTTAGTGTCACTGCATATCAGCTCGATTCACTTGATTTAAAAACAACAACAACAACAACAAAAATCATGCAGCTCTGACACTGCTCCCAGACTGGAGGTTGTCTCTCTCCCAGCAAAAGCTGCAAGGCTTCAGCTCCTGATTAACCCAGGGAACGGGCGCCTGCTGCAATATCCAAGTCACTTACTGCATTGCTTTTCAGCGTAGCGAAAGTGGCTGCTCTTCCCGGGCACACATGGCTTGCTCAGCCGGAGGGGTTCTCTATTCAGCGCAATTCAGCCTCAAAGTCTCTGCATGTGCAAGGTAATTGCCTGTGCTCTGTACTGGGGTTTTCTGGCTGCAGTGACTGCTCACCCTATCCATTGCCTCTGGTGTATGCTAAGTAAGCAATCCCCTGGGTCTTCATAACGAAAGGATGAAGAGTCACAGCTTTTGAGAACAGATAAGGTGTTCTGCCGAAAGCCTCTGTGCTTCCATGGCATTTTAAAGGCAAAGGGGCTGGGGATGCCTTCATCTTGCCTTATGGCTCTTTATAGTGCAAGTTGTTGTATTCTGTAACTTGCAGCCAAACGCTATTTTTTATACTTCAGAGAGGTGTTGAGTTTTCATTACAAATTCAAGCCAATGTATTTTTAAATGTTGAGGAGCAAACACTTTCCATTGAACTTAATCTTCTATTTTTCAGAAGTGGAAGTGCAAGGGAGGGGTTCCCTAGCTCTGAAACAGACTGTGCCAGCCCTGCTTACATAAAGGGTACAGTCAAAAAGTAGCAGCCTAAAACTTCACGGATTAACATCCCAGATTGAACACGCTCCAAGCACTGCTTTAGTCTTGAAGGAGGGATTGTCACCCATGTCCATTGTCTGTGGAGTGTGTCACTGTATGGTGGGGGGACTGGTCCTACAGCAGGCTGGCAGGGTAGAAATAACAAGCAGTAAGAAATAACAAGAGGCAGAAAGAGAAAGAGCCATAGTAAATAATTTCTCATTAGGGATCCTAAGTTTTTCATTATGGTGACATGTTTGACTCTGTGCCTTTGGGAAGCCGTCGGGTAATTGCACTTGCTTTCCCTGTAACCAGCTCGAGTGAGGTGCTGTGAAGCCAGACTGTTGCCCACTCCAACCCTGACCTTCAAAGGGACTCTTGGGAGAAAAGGTCCATTCTGGCACTGTGCTTCCTTGTCACCCAGGCCTCCAGTGACCTGCTAGTGTTAATTGTGCCTAACTGTATGTGGTAAATTTGTGAAAAGAAATATATAGCAGTCCTTGCAGACAAAAATGTGGTGCTTCCTCCACATAGGTGCCCCGATTGATAACACAGCAATCAATGATTAAGATTTCTTAAGACTAGGCTTAAGACTTGTGTTAGGCGTTGATTCACTCATCCCTCTAAGGGTTTTGGGCAGGGGAGATTTTCTCTGCCACTGGTGGGGGCACTAAGACCTCATGAGAATAGCAGCAGCTTTGTGTTGGTGAGAGGAGGCTTTAACCCCATTACTAATGGCTTTGAGCATCCTCAGAGGCTGAGTATCACTTCAGATAGTGCGGGAAAATCCCAGCCACTAAAACAGTGTGGCTAATAAATTTTGTGGGAATATTAATTGGATCCTTTGGAAAAAGGGCAGTCAAGGACAGGCGTCTAGACAGAGCATGCCACATTTTTCCTTTGGAATGTGTTTTATTAGCTGGACTTCAGCTTTTTCTGGAGTTTCTGTATCAATGCAGCTTTCTATGATACCCCTCAGCATCATTGGTACTGTACTTACTGTTATCAGTGCTGTAATTTCTGCCTGTGAAAATGCCAAAGATACTCAATCTTCCTGGCTGACAGATGTTGCTGAAAAGGTGCTGGTTTGCACTTTCAGAAAAATAACATCTTGGAGGAGAGGGGAAACCAGCACACGATATATCGGTGTCAGCGTCATTGGGTTTCTGTGAAATGAGAAGACACTTGTGTAGTAGAAAAAGTGACCTTTTTTTTTCCTCCCTTGTGCTCACAGCTGTGTTTAGCACCTCAAGGTAACAAATTTGTTGAGTCATAGAAATAAAGAACCAACAAAGGTGCCTTGAATTTTGATTTTGTTGTATATAGTAATTATGTATTAGGTGCATGAGTCTTAAACTTTAAAATGCAGAAAAGCCACAGTCCCTGTCCTAAGGAGTATCCAGTGAAGATCAGACCAAATGACGTACACATGTGACAAGCAGGATTGCCACGTGATGGCCTCATTGCAAGAAAAACAGGAAAACTTGGCTGGACTTGGGAGCTGCAGCATTGGTAGCAGAAACAATTAACACACACTGAAGGATCTCAGCTTTTATAGGACCCTGAAGAAAGGTACTCAAATTCTTTATTCCTCTCTCACCCTTTTGGAGTATATTGATCCTTCCAGTAAGTCCATTTACTTTCCTTGGTTGGAGGATAAGCTATAATGGATTTCTCCGAAGTATGATTTGGACAAAAATAATTGAGTCAGCACAGTAATTAGGTGTGGACCTTTTTAACATTCCAACAGACACCAGCCCTGGCCACAGGCAGATAACTAGTTATTCTAACAAGCATAATAATCTCATGTTCTGTAGCCGTGGTGAGGGCAGAGGGAAGGATTATAGATTTCAGTGGATCATTTTCCTCTAGTTTTCTGGGCTTCTTGCCTCAACTCAATAACACAGCAAACTCTACTATGCTAACACATCACTTCATTTTACTTTCTGCTAGTAACAGTATTTTAAACCATGAAAACAACAACAACAAAAAACACCCAGGCAACTGATTTACTGGGGAGAAGCACAAAGGACAACAGCATTCCCTCAAAGCCTTTAGGAGACATTTTAAATTTAAAAGCACACTTGTGTCCCCACTCAGAAGAATAAAAACAAAAAACCCAAACCCAAAACTGTCTATGTGATCATTTAAATGAAAACCAAATATGATGTAAAATAGTTATTAGATTTATGGAACAGACCAATAAATACCCTGGAAGTACGGGGTTCGCAGTTTGTTGTGTAGGGAGGTACCAGCGACAAAGAAGCAGTGTTGCACAGGATGATTTAACTGAAGAGCTTTTCCAAGCCAGCTGGAGAGTATATTATATTTGCAAACTGCAATAAAAAAGAATTGAATTTTAACCTTCCTGCTAGGGAAACAGAAAGGGCTTATAATTGACTCTGGACCTGTAATATTGAAGAGAGCCATATAATGCAGAGTGCTTGTCCATGAGAAAAGTAATGTAGTTCACAAATGAACTTGTTTATTGTAAATTTATTTATTTCTTTGTCATATATATATAAAGATTTATATACTAGCAATACAGTTGTGTCAAGAACAGACTCCATAAGCGTAAAAGAATTTGGGAGCAACCTGGATATGCTTTTATTGAATAACTCGGTGTTATAGGACAGGTTTATTGTGGCTGCATTTAACAGCCCTAGCAATAGCCTGGGATAGCTTGTGGTAGCTGTTGTACAGCAAGGTGAAGAACATGGCCTGCACATTGGGCAACTGAAGTAAGGCCAGTGTCTGCAGGAAGATCACCTTCTCACTCCTATTTCAGATGGGGAATAGAAAAATGGGGAGGAAGAGACTGAGCAAAGCCTCTCAAGTCACTTGGAGTCTTCAGAGAATTCAGAGAGCACAGCTTCAGGTTACAAAAAGACAAGGATATTTGCTGCCTCATTCCAGAGAGTTAGGCAAAAGATCATCCCTTTTCCTTAGTTATCCAAATAACGTATGTAATTCAAATTTGAAATATTTTCTTGCTTCATGTTTCAGCTGGCTTTGTGGTCAGCTGCTCGCTGCAACCCATAGAAACCAAGCACTGGAAAAAGGACTTCCTTACTACACATCATCATGTGACAGTAATTAGAGGAAGATCTGCCTGATACTGTGTCCTAGAGTAAAATTGTCCTAGAGCCATGTGCACATTAAGGGTTAGGACAATGTTATTTTGTTTCATGTGTGAGATCAAATTTGAGTACACACTGAATGAAGCTTATCACAGTTAAACATGCTTAATGCGTGGGATGGACACCTTCATAATTACAGAGCTGATATTCTGTATGCCGTTATTACAGAATAATTTAACATAATTGAATGACCAACCAATTTTCAAAATAAACATATAACTGAAAAATAAACAAGAAGACAACTTTTAGGAATCTGCTTTAATTACACATCTTCACTTATTTCAGGTGAATTTTCCTGAATACACCTACATAGGCAGAGCCTGTAAAAGTGAATGCACAGGAGTCATGCCTGTCCCCTCTAGGAAGACACTTCCAAATCTTTCTTAAACTGATTTTATCTTATGCCATTTGAGGTACTACAGTTTGTGGAGATGAGGAGGAAAAGGAACTGGATATTTAGTTAGCAAATCAATCCCACCTGAATTAGAGGAATGCTTTCTAATTTCATGGGGCATTTAACTGTGGGGATCAATATATTAATTAGCTTTTATTTTTCTCTTAAATTAGCAGATTTCATACTCTTCTATAGTCTGTTTCAGCTTATCTTCTTTTGCTACTCAGTGCCGTTGCTCTTATTGACTTGCTACAAATAAAAGGGGTTATTTAATGCACAACTTTTAATCCAATATATTTCTCCAGTTAAAGTTCAGCTTTACTTTCCTTACCTGTCCTGTATGATTGTTCTCTCTCAGGTCAAGAATGAGGTAAAACCCTCATGTCACATGGGAAAATCCAGGTATGTCCCTACTAAAACTGAAAGTGGGATGATGGAACTGGAACTTGGTCTAACAGAATATTCAAGATCACTTTACAAAAATTGTATTCCCTGTGCCCAAAATTGCATTAGGCTCTTCACAGGTATGGAAAAGGCAGGCTCAGACCTAAAAATCCTTCAGTTTGGCAAAGACATGTGCCATGAGAGTATGTGGGAAGCTACGGGTTTGTATTTCAGCATGAGGAAAAGAGCAGCAGAGTGTTACTGAGGAAAGCAGATGATGTGAACTGAAAGGTATGCAGACAGCCCTGATTGTCCATGAGATCAGAGAATGTCTTTTCCCCAAACACATTTTGCATTTGGATCTTGCCACTGGATTTTTTTTGGGAACTGACTGACCCTAAACTCAGAAGGCTTATGTGTTCATTTTGGAGATGTTTTTGACTTGACTATAATAATCATAGGCTGAAGGATAGTTTAAGTGGCGCAGCTTAGATTTTGCCAACATGGGGATGAGAATTTGAGGTGGCCGTGGCAAGAGGCAGGAACTACTGAGAGTCCTGAAGAGCACCTGAGGAGAGTGCGGTGACATTTCAGAGGAGAGTGATGTAGCTGCCTCTTGGATATGCTGAAGGAAAAAGGAAAGTGGGAAAGTGAGGCTTGAGGTTGTGAACAAACCAGAGCCCCAGCTATCACACACTGTGCCAGGACAGAGGCTGGGAACTTGCAGCTCTCATACAGGTCATGGGACAAAGCTAGGACAAGTGACCAATCTCTTACTGCTCTTCCGTGACAGTTATTTATTGCACAGCAGTGAGAGATAATGAAGTTCCTTCCCCATTTGAACAGAGTTAATCCTACCTATCAAACTTCTTTTGGTATTGAAAATTCAGAGTAAAACAAATTATTTTTACATAGCCAGTTCCCGAAAGCCCCCAAGAGTATAAAAATTGAATGAGCTCTTCTGAGAAATGTTTTCTCCTCTTTCTTCCTTGTCTTTGGGAAAATGTATGATCTGATGAGCCCCTTATCTGTGCATCTTTATTCTTATTCTCTTCAGAGCTGAAGTCAAACACTCAAAAGATTGGGTCAAAAGAAGAGCAATAGCAGAGAAAGCAATCTGGTTGCAAATGAAGGATTTAGTAAAATGGGTCTTTTTTGCAGCCAGCCTCTACAAAGAGAAAGGCAAGTGCAGTGCCGATGCTGTCCCATTAATGCTCTTCTGACTTAATCTAGAGCAGCTGAAATGAGAGAGGAATTCAGGTCTGAGGGTCCATAATTCTCTCCGAGGCTGTGTGACACAGGTAATGGTGTGCAAGCAGTGCTTTAAAGAACCTGCTAGCAAATGTTAAAAAGTAACACCTGTGAGTTATCTTTGTAGCCCAGTGTTTCTCCAGGAGGGAACTGAACTGCTTTACAGTTTTTGTATGCTGGGACTGGGAGTGCTGAGCAAAGAGCTAATGAACCCTCATGAAAGCAGATTTGTTCCTTTGCAGAAACCGATGTACTCAGTCTCTCAGTGGAACCAAGTCAAAATGGCTGTGGTTCCTGCTCTGGGGGGCTGGTGACCCGGGACTGACTTGAAATAAGAGTGATGGGAAAGACTCTTCTGTTCATTTCAGATGGCCTCTGAGGGCAGAGCCAGACTATTAGAACTTGTTTCAACACATGAATTTTAGCTTATTAGCTAATGTCTGGATACATCAAGTGGTTAATAGTTGGGTGTGAATCTGCTTTTAATGCTTTGTATTAAGCAACAACTAAAAACTTGTGAATTAAGATGTCTAGGAAACAAAACTAAATCAAGAAATAATTATTGTAAGTTAGACCTTCTTAAGAGATGGAAACCATCTCAAAACAAAAATAGGTTATTACAGGCCAGATCATAAGACCTGTGGCTTATAGAGTCATACATTGCACCAGGTTTCCCTCAAATATTTACCACTGTGTGCGACATGTATCCCTTGGAACAGTACGCAGGTAAAAAATGCATCAGATGTGGGATGTGTAAGTCATAGATGAGGAATAACAGCTATGAACGATGTCATTCACCTGTGCATAATTTTCAGATTATGTTGTTGTTACTCAGTATCACAAGACATTTATGACTGGGAGAACCAAAATGAAAATATGGACTTGGAACAAAAAATGGTTCAGCATGCCAGGTGGAAGGGTGTTTTGTTTTTTTTTCTAGAGAGCTAATCATGCCTTCCTGCCATGGATGCTTTGGGGTTTCTGTGCAAGAAGCAGGCATCTTGCTGTAGTTAAGAGAACAACAGGAAAACCTTAAAAATACACAGACCTTCCAGTATGCCCCATTGCCAAAGGAAATATATATAGGCACGTTGGGCTGAAAAATGGACTGAAGGCATTTCTGAAAAAAACCCTAAAAGTCAGACTGTTTTTCTCTTTAGCTTAGCGTGAAGCAAGGGAGAAAAAAGTATTTGCTGGCACGTGAATTAAGAAAAGGTTAAAAACACCTGAGAGAAGTTATGATTCTTTTCTTCAAGGATAACCTCATATTGCTTAAGCAGAGGTGAAAATATGAAATTAGTCACATAAATGGATGTCTATTGGAAAAATCCTTCTGTCTCCATTCAAACTTAGCTTCAAAAAAGAACTGTATTCAGTGGGAAAATGTCATGGCTTTTACACCTGGTCTTTAGCACTAGAGAGAAGAAAGTCCCACCTGCACTGTTTCCTCCTGAGGTTTTGATTTGTGCTTACAAGCAAACCACTATACAGTGGTTATGTATAAATGATAACCAGCCCCTAAATCCCCAGATTTCCTTTGCTGATGTAAAAGTACCTAGGATCCAAATGGAGAAATCAAACTCACTGGTTGTTTTGCAATCCACGCCAGTGGAGCTGATGCTCCTTTGGAAGTGCAGTTAAGCTAGGAGCTGGCCTTTAGTTAGTGAGCCGACAGATGATGGGCTTTGGGTGGAACATGTCTCTGTTTTGCTCTTATAATCCTTTTTCTTCTGTAGAGCATTTTTTGGCTATATGAAAGGCAGCACTTAATGTGCTCCCAATTTTTTTCATTAGATTAAATCATTTTCCAGGCTTATCCTCTGATTTCCAAGGGGTGCTGTAAAACAGCATGCCAAGCCCAATTTAGACAAGAACTATTATCTCTGAGGTTTTCTGGCTGACGTGTTTGGTAAGATGGTACTTAAATTACACCTGTGGGCTTATTATCTAGCTACACCACAAACCTCACTATGGTCCTGAGATGAAGATGCATGAATAGGATTTTTATTTTGCTCTTGTACCTATTATATATTAGTTTGTTCTATGTCAGTGGTTGATTTGGTACAAATGATCAGCTCTGATCAGATCTGTATATGTAGAGAGAAGAGCAAATATACCTCTATATCTTGATTTACTCACTACATGTAGCTCCTTATAAAACGTTACAGCCTTAAAGATTAACAGGCAATGGAGGGAAAGTCTGCATTCAGATAATGAGGAGTTTTCTGAGAGATACAGCTGGTGCATTAGGATTTCATTCATTGCACTGTCATAGTAAAGGATGCAGGAAAAGTTTCAGTTATAGTTCCAATAAAATCAGCTCAGCTTGGTGACAAAATAAATCAACCTCAGGCCTCAGGCATATGACAAATGACAATTCCGGTTGAGACTTCCATTTCTTTATGATGAAACTGTCAAACACTATTAAATAATCATGAACACAAATTTTTTGTAAACAAAGAATACTTCATTATAATATCTGCCATCTGATCTTCTATGTCCAGTGTGTATTAGCAATGAAAATTGAATGCCTTTCCTTGAAAAATATAATATAAAAGTAACAGAATATAACTTTTTTGCATACATAGAAGGACCTGGTTATATCATGTGCACATTTATTCTGTTGCAAGCATCTTTTTAAATCAGAATCTCCATTTCTCAGCTGTTTAAGAAAAAAGCTCTACTCCAGTAAAGTTGAGCTCAATGACAGCCGTTCATTACAGCAAACAAAAAGCTCAGTTCCCTAGAGAAGAATAACATTAGGAATGACGAGTTGTTTGTTGTTTTATGATCAAGTGACTGTGAATGGTCCAGTACTGAACTAATTTATTTTTTGCTCATATTAGGATTATCTGTCCTTTACTAAAATAGTTTTAAAATCTCTGCCACAAATTGAAATTCCCTCTAGACCTCAGCCTTGTTATTGTAAAATAATACTTTTTAGGGGTCTGAGATTTAAAATTTTTTAGTGACCTGCAACTTCTTTTCACATTTGAAAATGCAAGCAAGGTTTGCTGTTTATTTAGTGCTGCTAGATATTTTAGTATAATGAAGATGAGAAAAAATCTGAGTCCTATCACTGATGAGTGTGAGTTTGTTTGCAGCAGAGTAACCATCCAATGTGACTGTTGGAAATCTTTATGGGAATCCCCTTGCAGGCTTCCTCATTCACTATGCAGCTAAGAAGGGAATCAGAGCTTGTTCTAACCTTTTCTGAGAAGCCTTACACATTGATAACAACTTTTACTTCTTTCTGCTATTCACACCACACTGATGGTTTGTTTTTTTTTTAATCACATGCCAGGGAAAAGGGAATTAATTCCTTTTAATGAGTGCCATTGTCTAGAAGAATCTGAAGACATAGTACAGACTTTTCTTCAAGGGCATCCCAAAATCTGTTTCCATATCTTAGGCCAAAAGTGGCTCAATAGAAAGCCTTCAAAGGCTGGAAAAGGACTTCTCCCTGCCATAGCATCAGTGCACATTTATGGTTCCTGAAGCTGTTTCAGACATCCACATAGCACAGTTCATCAAATTCACAAGGCTTTCAGCTGTACCAGTGCCAGGGTTTTGACGGTCCAGCTGATGGGCTTCACTGGAGGCAGGAGGTGAGCAAGCCCTGGCAGCTGGCTAAGCCAAGAGCCATGCTTCATTCCTTCTACCATAGCTCCTGCCAGCCACACGACACCGCTGCACTCACATGTTCACACCGTCTCTCACACTCACTCTTTAGTGGATTAACATTTACATTCTTCTTGGAAAGAATGTGTTCTCCAGAAGCTCATGACTGTGATGTGTGGCTGTTTATAAATACCAGTGTGCTGAATATTTTTCCTGCATTGCAAAGGAACTTCATTTCCTAATTCTGCAATGAGATACTACATTTTATATAGCAGTTAGATGCTTTGTCTGGGCAGATTTTGCAGTGGCACCAGCAGTTTCTTAAAAAGTACCATAAACCTCCTGCTGTTGCAATTCCGCCTCGATGCTGAATTAGAAGAAAACTCTTCAGCCTTGCACCAAGTATGAAGAGAGCACCAGGTATTAGGAGGAGAAGTTAACTCCAGATGGATCCAGGCTGCTTTAGGAAGGCTTTCTCTCACTATTTCTCTTGTAGCATGTCACCTTGTTAGCAGTGACTGAGGACATGGGCATATTCAAGATTTCAAAAGACACAAACGGTTTTAATACAGTGTTATGTGGATCTGAACAGGATAGAGTTACTGATAGCAGTTGTTGCAGCCCTATCTCCTCTTTTGCTCCCACTGCAGCTTTATTTTTTTTAGCATTATGTCAGAGGCGTTCACCATATAACTTAGCTGTTTGTACATGTCAGCTGTTACATCTGACATGCATACTAATTTAAGCTACATTTCCCCAGAAAACTGGAAATGGTTTTGTAAGTTGTTTTTCCTCTTCCAGGTATTTATGTTTGTCTTCTTAGGTTTTAGGTGTATCTCATTTTAATTTTAAGTAGCAGAAGTGGGGAGTTAGACAAAGAAGTAGGATGTACTGTTTTCTGTTTTGAGTGCATCGCTCTACCCACATATAGTATATTTTAAGAAGTCTTGAAAAATATTTTCCATTTTATGCTAGAAGTTTTCTCTTGTATTCAGTTCCTCCCACTTTTAAAAGTAAATCCAAAACAGTAAGAAACCTCAGGCTACATTGGAAAAATATTCTTGGTCTAAAACGGTTTATACAAAGAAGTGGTATGAAAATACTGTAATTTGAAGGAGGAGAAAATAAAGAAACAGAAGTGTTGGAAAACTAGAAAATGTTGAATAAGGAAAAATTTAGCAAGTAAATTTACAAAGCATGAAAGCTCTGGTTGCTAGGACTTTTTTGAAGGAAGATACCTACTTATGCAATACCTCAGGTGATGACTTGCCTACCCCCTCACCCCTCTACTCATGTGAATAGCAGAGAGCTGAGAAGACCTACAAAGCAAATTCAAAAGTCAGAGACCCTGCGGCACAGAAGCCTTTTCCACCAATGATCTAACCTATAAATCTGGGAATTGTTAGTATAACATTCTAGATAGCTGATCTTAACTACTGTGGTTTGGAGAACCAGGGGAATTAAGTATACTGCTTTCATGAAGAGTTTATATGCTTCAGCCTGTGCATGTGAAGATTATTTATAGAGTTAAGTCCAGAAAGCTGTTTAGTCTGGGAGAAGATGGAAAGCAATGGGCAACAAAACAGTGATCGAGACATGATACCTGGGGTGAACAACTTCAAGGGAGTTAAAATAACAATAACTCAATAACCAGTTGGGAAAATGCTATTTTCCAGGCCCTGGGCAGTTACACAGCTGGTTTGCCAAGTCTGAGAGCCCAGAGATCAAAAAGAATATGAATCTTAAAAGGACTTTGTTGGAACAAGAAAGGAAGGAATGGGTTGTGAGCAGCTGCCTGGGGATGAGAAGTCTGAAAAAGGAAGGGAATGCAGCTGAGCCCAAAGATGGAGACAACTGAACAGACTGGGAAAACGTGGGCTGAACCTCACTCCTGCACAGTGCTTATTTCAGCAGCAGGTGGAAGTAAATCCTAGTGCACCTGGGCATATGTGAACTAGAAATACCTGAATACCATATGGATTTAGTACTTATCTGATACCCAGGTTTTTGATGGGGTTTGGTTGTCAGTGGGCAAGGAAGAGGGCAAACTCTGAAACTGGATTTTGGTTCTGAAATTCCCTCATCGTTTGGAATGCGTCCTTTTTTTTGGGTGCTAATATTTCCTGAATTTGTCAGTCTGTTCTTTCTTATGCAGTGGAGAAATTTCTTGTCACTTTTACTTACAAGGATCTGTAAAGTGCCAATAATATTGTTCATGAAGTAATATTCATCAAACTAGTGCATGCTGGCTACGGTGCAGTAATTACTGGTGCTTTTGTCCACTATTGGCAGGTGGAAAAAGAAAAGTCTTCAAGGTTTGCTTAAACTCTAAGTAAAAGAATATATTGCATTGGAATTGTCTGGAAAGTAAGTCCTTTATGTTAAACTGCTCTAGAAAATACATTGTGTTTGAACATGATTGTGAGATATTTCTTTCTCCTATTTTTCTTCTTTTCCCTTCCTTATTTTCTCTTTACCCTTCCCTTTTTCCTCTTTTCCCTTCCTTTTTTCCCTCTTTTTCCCTCTTTCCTTAATGCTGATACTAAGCCTACAGGCCAAGACAAGCCATAGTCAGCACTTTGGTAAATTAATTGTGATATTCCACATGCAGAACTACCTTGCAGTCAACATTGCATCTGCTAACTCAACTCCCAGCAACTACTTTCAAAAGCTATAAGGTTTTCTACTGAAAACAGAAGCTCATTGAGACAACAGCATGTAAGTACAAGCATTGTCTGTGTGGGATGAGAGTTTATGTTTGGAATGACTCTTTTATCTTTGAAGCCTTGAAAACCTTAATAAATATTTTGGAAGCTGATTTCCTGGCTGGGGTTTGTTGGGGATTTTTTGGAATACCATTGTGCCTGCCTCCCACCCCATCCCATAGATTTGTCTGCTATGCCTTGTCAGTCAAGCTGCAGTCCCCATGGAGCAAGGAATGTCATTATCTTAATGTCTCAATGAGTTGGCCACTACATGCTACAAAAATATTTGCTACAAAATAATAACAACAGCTCATCCAAGTGGAATTCATTTAAGTATTGAATTATTGCTTTTGAATTTGGAATTTCTTGTTCAAATCTTCAGGAAAAAGTATACTAAGTTTTCTGAGACAAAATCCCTCTGCAGTATAAAAGCCATAGCCCACAGCAGAACAGAGATCATCGATTAGTGACTGCCATGTTGGAGTATGTGCAGTTGGAACACAAAACCCTAAATATGCTTCTAAGCTGTGGCGAATGATTACCATTTTGGACCGGATCCTTGGTGGATATTGGAATAGATATTGCATTTTTATGGGTGCTTAACATTCTCCCAGTGGACCTTAACAATAACTCAGTTTGCTGTGCAGTTGCCAACAGACCCTGATGGTATAGTTGAGTCCATTCCCTCTCCTCAACAAAATGAATGTGTGCCAGTTGTGTTATAGGCACACATCTGCCCCAGTTTGTGTCAATGTAGGCTCAGATGTCCAAGTCCACCCACGGATTAATGTTAGCACGGAGTATTGAGCAATGCAACAGTTCATTTTTTTTCCCATCTCCATAGAGAACTAGCTTAATGTTTCCACTGAAGGTAAAACTATGCTAGCTCATGCAGCAAAGGATTATAAAGTGTATCAGAAATACTGTGCCACAGTTTTGAGAGTGACTTGTTATCCTGGTTCATCTGCCTCTTCAAAATTAACATCCACCTAAGCAACTTTCTGCATCTTGGCTAAGGGCCAACCACGTTCTCAGCCCAAGGCAGGGAAAAGGAAGGCTCAGGACTGCTCCCAAAAAACTGCCACCACAAAGGAGGCATTGACAGCCTTGTGAAACCCATGGGAAGGCCAGGTCTTAAACTGTCACAGATTTACAGCTCCGCTTTGTTACTCAACAATATCCTCGCTGGAAGAAACACATGGACTTGGAAAAAGTGAGTCTTGAGGGGTGATTGAAAAAAAAAGATGAAATTAATGGTTCTGGCTCTGCACAGTACTGACAGCCTACTCTGACACACTGCCAGGTATGTTCAGTGGGTGGGTAAGACTGCAGAGTCAGTTGTGAGCATCCTTATTTTAATAGTCAAATACCCTGAACCAGCCATAACCCTCAGTGACTTTTCCCCGTGAAGACATCTGGGCCTGGTAAGAAAAAAAAAAGTGCTGCATTCAGAAATGTTTGTGTAGGGGCTACAAACATAGGAACAATGTCTTCTGCAACACTAGGGGATATCGGTTCAAGGGTGTGAGAACTGGGAGCAGCACATTGGTTTCAGGAAAGTTCATTACGTTCCATCAATAGAGATTTTCTGCATTTCTGATGCATTTTTGCTTTGGCTCCATCTACAGATCTTGGCCTTTTCCCATGAATTCTCTTGCTTTTTTTGTACTCTTATTCAGCATAACAGGACCAAGCATTGCATTTTGTTTTCAAATGTAAGGAATTATTTGATCTCACCACTAACAAAACTTTCTTCCCTGGGAAAAAGTTACTACAAATAAATAATGAAACATTTTCAACGATCAAAAGCGCTCAGATCTCTGATGTAATTTGGAATCTTCCCATTAACACTGATGTCAATAGCTGGATAAAGGACAGCAAGATATACATTTTTTTAAATCTGTGCCTTGTTGAAAAGTGACATAGAACATGGGAGAGAGATAAGGGCTAAACAAATATCTGAATGGATACATGGTGATATGCTCAAATAGGTAGGATGGATTATCAAGAACTTCATTACATCTTGCTGGAAGTATTTAAGACTCTCAATCCATATCTAAATTTCATTTTCTATTTGACAACAGGAACAATATATTGACTATTATCAAGAGACAGTACATAAGTAGGATCAGGAGGGCCTACTTTTATGTTTCTTTCACAGTACCTCACTGAACATAGCCTTGATACATGAACCTTGATACGCATGAAACAAAGATTTCTTCATTTTGATCTATAGTGTTACTGCTGGATAGAGGGAAGGCTGTCCTAGCCCCAATAGAATTCTTAAATATATGTTTACACAGCTGTCTAATACTACTAACACTCACTGAATATCAAGGTTAAAATGTATTTGCTCTGTCTTCTTACACCCATTCTCAAAACCAGTACTCCACAGAAAGAAATTACTTCCATCCACTTATACCATTTTGACAATATGGCTCCCTGTTTTTTCCCCGTATTGTTCCAATGTGTTCCATAGGATAGAAACATGGTGTCTCTGCATTTTCTTCTTTCAGCATGCATTCCAACAGTAATCTTGAGTCATAAGTAAGTAAATAAAACCAACAACTTACATTATTACCTCTTGCTGTTCTATGTCTGCTATCCAACATGACTTCATAACCCACTGAGTTTATTAGGGGATTTTTAAAAGGCATTTCTGGAAATACTGGTCAGATGTTAGTCCACTGGATTGAAAGAAATACTTTTTGTTTTTGTGCTGTTTTGTGTCAAAGCCAAATTCATGTCTGGGTAGATATTATTTCTTATTTTTGCCAGATAAGACAGTGATAAAACAATATCACTGTCTCTGCATTCCTCATATTTAGGGATCACTGGTTTAGCAAGCTTTTACTAACACACTGTTGTTTGTCTCTAAGAAGCATATCTGAGATGACATTACCAATGCGAGAATTTAGTTTTGTGGATCCTAAACTCTTTTTCATTACAAATGTCAATTAGTGATGAGTCAGAAATCTTTGCACTGGGACTGTATTTACCCTTGCATCTTCGATCTTTTATTTATCTTGTGTTCATTCTTTTGCAAAGGGGGTGTATTTGCCTCAACATCTCGGGATTTTTTATTTCCATCCAAATGATGGTTTTCCTTGTATGAACTGGTTTTGAGCTTTTCTGTAGATCCAAAGTTAAACTTCTTATTTATCTAGATGTTAGTAAATACTGCCTTCTCCTCAGGGAACCTGGATTAATGGACTGAAAAATTATTATTGTTAATAAATTAATCTGTATCTTGTTTCTGACCTTACAGCAGCCTTTTACTCAATGGAACAGACTCAGAAAAAATGTTAATTACATTGTTCTAAGCACTGCACCTACTTCAACCAACATGTTATTCCTTCATTAACTTAGAGGTAAGATGGGCAACTCTCTTCATTTCTCTCCGCAGCTTCTGTTTCTGCAACTTGGACCCTTTGGGAAAGTAATGGTTATTTGTATGAATCAGACTTTCAAGCCCAAATGCCTTCTTAGCTGCAAGCAATGTCCTTGATGGAAATGAAGAACACAAAGTGTAAGTCTTGATAGATAGAACATCTCAATGCCACACAGTCACCAGCCAAATACACTGTGTGTTAACAGTGTGGGAGTAGAGATGCAAAATTACTGAAGCAAATAAGCAAGAACTCTTAATAGTTAAATAACATTATGCTTTTTAAAATGTTTTGTTCAGTTTTGGTACTTTTTTCTGTGGCTTATACAGCACAAGTCCTGTATGCTGAGTTGCTCTCTTGGTGATTTAAATTATATTCAGTACCTCAGTCTCATTTTACTGTTCATTAATACTTATTCCTTACAATGATAAGGTCTTGCATCTACATACTTTAAACCACTCACACTAATGAGCACTTGCTCGTTATGCAAGAACTGCAGAATTTCATTTAATACTAACATGAAAGTAGAGAAGATACTTTAAGAAATGTGAAGTGAAATTCCTTTTTTCAATAAAAGCAAGCTTGAATGGCAGGGTTTTTTACATGGTGCATTGGTCCCATACCTTGCCTGTTGCCTCCTTTTGACTTAAAGCTTTGCAAGTAATTGAGCACTGTGTGGACAGTAGGAAACTGATGTAGTATTATTTGTGAGATGATTTGGTTTCCTCAGAACTCCTGGAGGTCCAAAGGAACTAATTCTGCAGCCTACTTATTCACTGGAGTGAAGGACTTGGAGTCTAGCATTTCTGGCTAGACTGCATTCTGCATCCTGCTGCTCTCCATAGGTGAGTGTCTAATTTGGGAGAGCCATACCCCAACCTGTAATGCTACAACTTGGCATTTTGTTTCTTACATTTTATTTTTAATAAAAACATTTCATAGCATGTGATCCTGCAAGCACTTCTGTTAACCTCCTATAAAACTGATCTATGAAGTCGTCTTAGTCAGTTTCTTAAAATGACAAATCCATGAAATTTGCTGGGACCTGATTCTTCTACTTATGCAGTTAAACCTTGTGTTCAGACTAATATCCTTGATTCCAGTGGCTCAGCTGATAGATTAATATACAGTCCAATCTGCACAGTGAAAGCAGAATCTGGGCATTTATTTACATCTGTATGACATTTGTGTAACTTAAATAACCACCCATGACACTTGTGTGAATGTTATTGTTCGTGTAATTACAAACAAAATTGAATTTGCCCATAAACGGGGTGAACTATCTATAAATCCTTGATGTTAAGGAGCAGTATTTTGAAATGTAAGTTATATACAGAAGGAATATAACATGCGTAAGAAATTAATCTTGCCAGAAAAAAAAGTTGATTCACTGAGTTCTATTTAGTTTTTAATGTATGAAAAACTTGCCTAATCTCAGTTTCTGTAGTTTCTATTAAAATATTAAATAACATTATATCAAATACATCCCCTGTGGCATTAAAAGAAATGGAAAGCTTAGCCACACATTAATTGCATTCCAAAATGTGGCATATAGCTTAATAAACCTAATTTAAAGAACCTTAGAACAATGCCATTTATGCTTTAATTAGAGCAAATGAAAGCTGTGCTGTGCACTTTTAGACAAACAATTTTTCTTGTGGGACTAGGCCTTTCTGACAAGATGCAAATTTCCCTGCAGTATGCCACGTGTCAGTCTTGTCACAGGCAAAATTGACTTCCTGGAGATGGACACTGGCAAAACAAAACACTAGAACAAAAAGCATTACGAGAACCAAGTAGAGAGTACAGGCAGCTTTAAAGCAAAGCTTTCTCAAGAACAGATTGGACTTGCCCAGGAAAATGAAGTAATTTATTACTCTTTAAGGAGAACACATTAAAAGGACCAGATATGTTCCAAACCCAACAATAACAGTTTAAGATGATAGATGTTATTTTAATGATCCCTATCTATTCTGGTATTCTAATCACAGCACATACGTTTAAAACAGAAAACATCAAAATCTGCAAAGAAACAATTGAATGAGATAAAAACTCCATGCGAAATCAGAGATAGATTAATAGATCTAATTTACTTTAAAGGTATTCACAAACTGTTATAAAAACCAGATTGGTCATAAGACTTAAACTTGTTACCATATGCATCTCACAGATTCTGTGTTATGTTCCTTATGCTGGCAAACTGACTAATGATTTCAAGACTGTTACCCAGACAAGAACATGACAATTTGTCTGTTGTGCATTAAGGCTTTTTGTGCTCTGCAGCAGAATGAAACATAAATTTTGCAGAAGAATTTAGATGTACTTTCACAATCTGGTTTGGTAAAAAGGAAATTGTGTAGCAGCTTAATATATATTTAAAACTGAGACTTTTACTGAATGCAGATGAATGATGTAGTATGTGCACTGCGCTTGCAGTTACTTTAATGAGAACTTCTGCAGATCATTTGGCTATTGTCTTAGGTATGTCTCATTTTTTTTTTTTTCAATTAGACAATGCTGGGAGGCACTTGGGACCATATGATAAGCAGAGAAGCCAGTAGCTTTGTTGAAAATAACAACAATTTAATTGTTTACCTTTAAACCTAATGGCACTAATTAAAAATGTCAATATTGTAAACAGTCCAATAACATCAATGCTAAGCACAGGTATTTGGAAATGCAGCCAAAATATTGTTTAAAAAAAGCTGATCATAAAAAAAATTGCAATTTCTTAGGGAATTCTAGCATCTCAAGGACTTTCTTCATTATCATTTAAAACCCCCTAACTTTTTTTTGGGGGGGGCTGATGTGGCAAAAATGCATTCAAGTCCAGAAAGCTGTAATGACTTCCTTCTTTTAATAGGACAGAAGTATTTGATGCTGACTTTTGTAATTTATCCTATTTTGAGTTTTATACTAGAGTATTATTAAAATATACTACAAAAGGCTAAGCCAGATACATAAGGATGGCAGATAAAATGATGTTTTTCTTTGGTTTAAATTAATGATTTTGATAAGATTGATAAAAGTAGGAAGTAAATAATGCCTCCAGATTTTTTGCAAAAAAATTTTTAGCAAAAAAAGCATGTTGTGAAGGAACATTCTGATGAAACTGCAGATTCTGGAAAAAATCCCTATTTAATTCAAGAAATGTCAGCAACCTCTATCTTGGGGCTCATTCAGGCAATTTAATGAACACAAAAGCTAACACTTCCCCCAACTCATAATCAAGAAGGACTAGAGATACTTTTTTTTTTAAAGGGAAATTAATTTTGGAAAACATTAGAACTGTAGAACTGTGGGATGTGTGTGGCACCAGGCCAAGAAGCCGTTAACTGGAACTTAAATTCTTACTCCCTTTTGTGGGCATGTATGCCTGAAAAGTGATAAAACCAGGGCAGTTCTATGCAGGTCTGTATGCTACAGAAGTCCCTTAAAACCATTCCTGCAAATGGTCACACCTCGCTAGCAAGAGGTGCATGTCTAACTTCTAAAACCTGGTAGGATATAAACTTAAAGTTAGACTTTAGCAACCCCATGCATTAACAGAAAGCCCAGGTGGCTAGAGAACATGTTCCTATGCTCCTCTGCACAAGATGATGCTGATGAGCTGTGCAATGGTTGTCAGTTGATCTGGGAGCAAAGCTCCAACCCCATGTGATCTGGTGGTGGAAAGCCATGGATTTACTGCATATTATTTCTTCTGCCTAGCAGCAAAGACAGGAATAAATGAGCAGTTACCGCCGAGTTCTTCTGTTTTAATCCTGAGACATGCCCCACCGCATCACACTTAAGAATTTGAAAACATTAAATAACACCATTTAATTGCGGGTACTTAAACCTTCATTTGACTGTGGCAGAATTTTGATTCTGAAGACACAACACAGAAAACCAGAAAATTTATAGAGTTAATCTGTACTTGAAATTATGGGGTAAATACAGTGTGAGCTCCAGAAAAATTATCGGTATTTTTTAAAAAAATATTTTTCTTCCCCATTACCACTAGTCTGTTGTAACACAGCCCAGTGGAGTGGGTTTTGCACGCATGGCTGTGTGCTGCCAAGTGATGGTTAGATGATTAGTAATTCAACATGACCTTGAATTCTATCACCTGCAAACTGCTAATCGCTCAGTTTATGTCTATTTTGCTATTGCTTTGAGCAGAAGAAGATGGAAGGATTTGCTGCCTTTGTGAATATTTTAGCAGCAGGGCTAATCTGATTCCATATGGTATTAATATAAGTTCTTTTTTTAAATAAAAACCAAAGAATTCAAATAATGTCTGAGAATAGCATTTGATATTAGTCATGATAGTATGAAAATATTGTATCAATATTTTCTCCATGAAAAATATTGCAAGAAAAGATGTATTTTGCAGATGCTAGTCTTCAGGACAAATTCCTACTGTTTGGTCACTGTACTCCTGAGGTAAGGCAGCAAGAGGTACAACAAATACCCTGAATATATACCAAAGAATGTGTTCATGGGGAATGAGGAGAAGATGATGTTCTTCACTGGGAAAATGCAGAGCACTCAATCCTGTTTTTAAAAGACCATCTTTCATTTCAAGATGGGATTCTCAAAGGCCTGGTTTCCTCAGGCCTTTTGAATATCCTAAACTCAGTGAGGTAGATGAGGGTAAAAAGGGGGATGCAGATCTTATCCAATCCTCATTTTGGCATCTACCCATGCACCTCTGTAACATCCAGCAGCTTTTGGGCAGCCTGATCACAATTAGGAAGTCTTACTCTTCTCTATGCAAATCCTCTGTTTCAGTCAACAGAAGCAGCAGAGGAAACATTAAGCTAATGCTGAGTATGATTAAAAGCAAATTTCGACAAGGATCAGCTGTGTCCAGCTCTATTCCAGGAAGCAGTGGGGGAAGTACTTTCCTGTGATCCCATATTACTACTTAGGCTCTGGCCAACTGTATTTCACATAGCTCCCTCCTGAACTTGCTCAGTGCTCTGGTCTGTCTCCGTCATGCACAGTCACTGCCACAGATGCTGGCGATGTAATTGTAGCATGGGGGAAAACATGTAGCCCTGTCCAGACAGATACAGCTGCATAGCCTTAATATCTTCCCTACTGAGGTTTTGGAATTAGCATAATCTCTGTAGTCCTCTATAGGTCCAATGTACCAAGGGCATTTCTCAAAAATCCTGTTCTCTGATTTTTGCCTTCCATCACCGTTCAATACTCTAATTGATAGATTGTAACTTTGAGGTGAAGCACAACCTGCTTAGAATAGGAAATCCCTGACAAAACCTGTAAACATCACATTACAAAATGATGGCCCAGGCTCTGAAGAATCAGTCACCTGTCCACCACTCTTCTTCTGGTCTCTCTGTCTTTATCTGTCCTTCTGCTTCACACCAATGGACAGGATAAAACACATCATGGAAAAGGCAGTATTGAAAAAACAGTGTCCTGCTTAGATCCCACGGACAAAGCTTTAAAGGTATTTCCTTTTAAATTTTGTTGTGAGCAGCTGCCCTGGAATGAATTTCGCGCACACTCAGGGAAAAAGTGTTGCTCTGGAGTGGTAGTAAGTGACTCTTCCAGAAGTGTGAATTGGTCTGCTAGGCAAACAGGAAAACCCCAAAGTAGCATTGTAACCCCCTTCACATTGCATTTTGCAATATGGTGACTGAATTGTTAAACAGCTAACTACTTTTTCTTCTTTTTCTCTTAGATAAAGATGAGTGGGAAAAGGAAGATGTTTATTTTGCAGCTTCCAAACCCCCAAAATGCATTTGCCTAATATTGTCCAAAAGCCTTATCCTCAACAAAACTTTGTGGCTGTGAAACACTCAGGCATAGTGAATTCAGATGAGATGATGCAGTAAAATGCATTTCAGTCCCTGGATACCCAGAATATTTTGCGACAGATTTCCCAACTATTCTGTCCAGTTCAAAGCACACACCTTAGGCATTGCTATTCCATAGTCTTTTTCTTATAAGCATTCATCTCAGTGTGCCTTGCGGTGCTATTTGCACTGTACCATTATCTCCTACCCCAGAAGTTGCAGCTACAAATAGGAATCTGTATGCCAACTTTTATCACTCCGCTGCTTAAAATCCTGATGCTCAGCCTCCTGTTTGAGGGGATCAATACATGATCCAGCCCAGCTGGATAGAAATTAATTGATGTGACATTTTACAATTAATTCAGAACAGTGGGCTAATGCTAAGAGGGGTTTTAATTATGCAGATGAAACCTCCTACTACATGAATTCCCTCAGTCAGTTTGCTGGAAACTGCAAGAGTACAGTAGAGGGAAGTATAACTCAGTATTTGCCTTGTCTTTCCCCTCTTTCTCAAGCATGGCAGAGTTTAGTGGACATTGTCAGAAACAAAATGCTTGTCCAGGTAGATCTTCAGTCTGATTAGTTAGTATGTATTGGCAACTGTTTTTAACCTAAGTATACTAATACAGTTCCATTTTCATATGTTAGCAGATACAGTAAATGAGTTAAATTTTATTTGAGGTGGTATGGAAGGATGGTTAAGAAAGAAAAATTATTTGTGGCTATATATCCAGCTATTAAACTATTCAAGATGGTTGTTCCTTCTTTGTTAATGCAAATGCAAGAACCATAAAGCATATGGTGAGGAATGCTCCATCACTTTTAAAGCACAATTTTGCTAATGTAGAAATGAATTATGCTGCATTCCATAATTCAGGGATTAGACTTTTGAACATAATTAAGCAGGTACTGTCTGGTTTTTGAGACACCAGTACATGTGTTCAGTTTATCTATTTCAGAAATAAAATCAAGTAGGAAGCTACCACAAATACTTTGTGCAAGCTTTTAAATGAAAGGGTCTGCTGAGAATTTGCATAATATCTTACTTGTGAAATGTAAAACCTGTCATAAATCATAATTCAATTTATAAGACAATTAAATGCATGTTTCTGTTCTCTTTTATGGTTCTTGGAAATTGTTATCTTGTGTAGCTGGAGAAAGAGGGACTAAAGAAAGCAGAGAAAGTGAACATTAGAATAGAGGGCAAATCTCAGACAGCCACTTCCTTCACATATGTGTTTTTTCCAGCTGTCCTGTGCTCAACTGAAATAGCACAGTATGTTTCAAATTCCTCATAATTTCGTATTTTCCTTAGGACACAGATTGCCTTCTGTGCTTCATGGGACTTAAGATGGTTGCAATATAACTGTGAGAGACTTTCTGCCATTTTAGTCTTTTTGCAGCTTATGATCCTCAGTAAATCTCCCTGGTGAGATAAAGAAAACTTTATAAAGAGGACAGAATAAAAATCAAAACCCAAAAATAATCTTCATAAATTCTAATTTCAAATAAGGCAAAAACCTCCACCAAGCTGGCAACAGTATTTTTCTAGCATACTATGTTCTTAAAAATCTACTGCATTGCCATAAATGTAAACGTGTCCTGGTCCTATTGTTAGTTTTAATGTATGTCAGAACACATCAATCTTTTGTGAATTACAGACAGATCAATTCTAGAAATATTGTAAAACTAGAAATCATGAACCAAGAAATGAAATATTTTTGTCAAGATATGTGGATGTTACATTACTTGAAACTACATTTTATTGCATTCACAGACTGTAACAGAGCAGACGGGGCAGCAGGATTCTGGGAAACTGGCAGTTTGGTCCCACCCTGAGAAGTGAATGAAAAAAGACCCTTTTTTCATGCAAAACACCAGCTCTGGTTTTACTGTTCATTTTTATTAAACTGAGTAGTTTTTTATTCCAGCTAGTATTGTAAGACTAGCGAGCTGCGGGGATGCTATGTGGTGGCAGAATAGTTAAAGAAAGCCTTCACCTTGCTGGAGCTAATTGTGATGGGTATGTTTGTTTCTGCAGAATTTAGCTCAGGCCCTTATTTCTGAAGGTGGCAAATGATAAAGATATTTGGGACTATCTACTGACTTAGAACTATTTCTATGTCTCCAACCTAACAGGTCTCACTCACTTCACTCTTTAAATCATAATATCCCAAATAAAACATAGCAGAAACACATCCCTTCAATTGAATAAGATTTTATTTTATTTTGAAGTGGGAAATGTGGTATTTGGGGAAAAAAGGCTTGACTCATGTAGTTCTGATCCATGTGTCGGTTTGCTGATTCAGACCCCAGTGCCTTTTCTGGGATCTAGCTCTGTGTTCATGTCTTGGGTTTTGGTAGGTTGACCAGGATGGTTTATAGTTTTTTGTCTGTTGCTTCACAGAATGGCTTCAGGTCCGTACTGGGGGCTGTGCTGTTCAACATCTTTGTTGGTACATGGACAGTGGGATCAAGTGCATTCTCAGCAAATCTGCCAATAACACCAAGCTGAGTGCTGCAGCTGACATGCTGGAGGGCAGAGATGCCATCCAGAGGGTCCTTGACAGCCTTGGAGAGGTGAGCCTATGAAAACCTTATGAAGTTCAACAAGGCCAAGTGCAAGGTCCTGCACCTGGGTTGGGGCAACCTCAAGTACCAATACAGGCTGGGCTGAGAATGGATTGAGAACAGCCCTGAGGAGAAGGCCTTGGGAGTGCTGCTGGACAAGAAGCTCGACATGGCCTGACAATGTGTGATGCAGCCCAGGATACTGTTGGGTTTCTGGGCTGCAGGCACACGTTGTCAGGCCATGTTGAGCCTGGTCACAAGAGTGACCAGCAGGTTGAAGGAGGTGATTCTCCTCCTCTACTCTGCTCTTGTGACACTCCACCTGCAGTGCTGTGTTCAGCTCTGAAGTCCCCAACATAAGGACACGGACCTGTTGAAGTGAGTCCAGAGGAGGCCACAAAGATGATCAGAGAGCTGGAGCACCTTTCTCATGAAGGCAGGCTGAGAGAGTTGGGGTTCTTCAGCCTGGAGAAGAGAAGGCTCCAGGGAGACCTTATAGCAACCTCTCAGTACTTATGGGGGGCTTATAAGAAAGATGGGGACAGACTTTTAGTAGGGCCTGTAGTGATAGGACATGGGGAAATGCTTTTAAACTGAAAGAGGGTAGATTTAGATATTAGGAAGAAATTCTTCACAGTGAGGGTAGCAAGGCACTGGCACAGATCACCCAGAGAAGTTGTGGATGCCCCATCCCTGGAAGTGTTCAAGGCCAGGCTGGATGGGGCTTGGAGCAACCTGGTCTAGTGGAAGGTGTCCATGCCCATGGTGGGAGGGTTGGAACTAGATAGTCTTTAAGGTCCTTTCCAACCCAAACCATTCTATGATTCGTTCTATGATTCATATAATTAGGTATGCACTGTGAAAACTTTATTCCCATAAGCTATGTGGTCAGTTCTGTCTGAGGTAACCACCAACAGCCTCTATCAATTTAATGATATCTGTTGTTGGCAGCGCTTCTGCCAGTCAGTGTTGTTAATATCAGGAAATAAAATCTGCTTAGTAAACATTGCAAAGAAAACAAGATATGTGTTAATGTGTTTGCACCAGCTATTCCTTTCTTAGGCTTTATAATCAAGTTTAATTGTTTAATTTTCAGTTACTAATACATGGCTAAATTTATATAAACTTGGAAGAACCTTGAAATGTTAGAGCCGAAGATAAGAGACAAAAGATGCAGGTGTGTTTGGTTCCTAGTTCATACTTTTATTAGCATAGGAATACTTGTCTGATCTCAGTTATTTTTCTTAGGTAAGATGACTTCTGCCACAGATATTTCACCTTTATGAGGGTTTCACTAATACTCAATGTCATTTTCCCTAAAGGAAACCCACTGCAGAATTTAACAGCAATAACTGTAGAGAACATCATAGAAATGACATTTCTATACCTCTAGGACTGAATAGAGATTAATATAACTTTCACATTCTTACCAAGGTATTTTATAGCATTTTATCGGGACAATATAATTTGCTCTTAAATTATATGGAATAGTTTATAAAGAACAAGGTTGTAATTTCCTTAACAAATGCTTTTAAGACCTTCCTATGATAGTTCATGTTTTCAATTTCATCATTTTTTCTATAGCTTATTTAGGCAAGTGTAGTCATCCATACGTAACGAAACAAATTAAAAAGGGGCATGTAATGTTCCAGTTCTGAGTACTTGGGTGGATGGAGTTGCTTAATATATGCATATCATACTCATTCCAAACTATCTGAGACTTTTGGATTAATTTGGTGCAATATATTAATTCAATTACAATGGAAACACAGATCAAAGAATGTAGCTGGGAGGTCTTATTAAAATATCAGACTTTATTAAAATGTCCCTGGTTTTGATCATACTGGATTAAAATGTCTGAAACCACTTAACTTCATGTCCCCAGAAAAGAAAGTTTTACTGGGGAACTGTAGGTTCAAGGTTTCAGACCTTGTTTTTCAATTCTGTTGAAGTGGAATTGTCACAAATTGGTAAGAAAAGCCAAAGACCTTCTTTACCTATTTTTGTCACTGAACATATATTCTCATTCACTTCAATTTATTACCTTTTTCTTTTGTGGTTTTTTTTTTGTTTGTTTCTGGACTTTACTCATTCATATGGAGTAACCTATCCTGGAAAGACTTCAGTTTTTCAAAGGAAATAATAAAAATATACCTTTCCTCTATTTAAAAGAAACAGAAATCTTTTAGAAATTATTAGTTCATGGCATAGGATGAAAACACATAGGTGCAAGTCCAGGTTTTCCAATTTGCAGGCCTGTGCCTAACTTTCAAAGGCAAGGTGTTAATGAAAAGCAGTTACAGTATGCTGCAGTGCTCAACTGATCTACTTCTACTTATAGTGCCAAAATGTATGCTGAGAACTACCACCAGTGATAACAGACCTCTAAATTGGAAACAATCACTGTAAAAGACACCTAACAGACATTCTCTGGTACATAACAAGATTGAGATAAAAATCACTTTTCTTAATTCGTTTACTTTCCTGTTCCTGCACATCGTGTCAACACTTGTTTGTAATTATATTACTATGGTAAGTGAAGCACTCCCTGTTGTGTCACATGAACAGCAAAAATTTTGCATATTGCTATCTTACATATGCATTATATTTTGTGCTTGGTATTGATAGAATGCTGCTTCATCTCTTGGCAAGTGCAAGGGTTAGAGTCCAGTGCTGTCCTGCTTGAGTTGTGAGGAGCCCCATTCCATAGGAATTAGGCTTTCAAGCACACAGATTGGCAGGAACTTGGAGAAACATGAATTCAGTAACTAGGTTGATTTTGTGCTTTATTGTGTATGTGTTCTTTGTATTACAGTGAAAGTAAAACACAGCATGCATTTCCACTGTTACTAGAACACAGTTTTAAGAGCAGTGATGGTTTCTCCCTTGAGTTACCAGTTACAGATCTCATCACAGATACAGAAAGGCTCAGAATGAGATAGCAAGTATTTTATTACAGATAAACAGAGAATAGTTCTGTTCATTTATGGATTGTTTCAGGGATTCTGAAAGACTGTGTTAATGCTGCCTATTAAGATAGAGAGAAGATGAGGAGGAGAGAAAATCAGTCTCGTTTCTCAATCTATTTAAATGAACAAAGGATTACATGTTAAACTGAACAGAGCAAGTCAACAAAGCTCACACCAATGAAAAAAGAAAAAAGAAAAAAGCTTTATTTGCATAATTATGCCTGAATCACAGTAGATTTGACAGAACGTGTTCCATTCTAAGCCCTAAGGTCTTATTTAGGCGGAGCACAGTTATCAAATATACTGGCTGTAATGCACTTTTTCTGGGCTAATCTAATGTCTCATGGGGAATTACACAACAGGACAGCACACACAGTTGACTAGTTTCATTGGTTTATACTCAGTTGTTGCATGGTTTATTCCACACATCTACTGGAAGCTATGGTAGTGCACTGTCAGATCTCTTTGGGTTTGTTTCTTCCAGGGTGGCTTCCCTATCTCTAAAATAGAAATGAAGTAAGAAATATTATGCTTTTCTGGTAAGAGAGAGATAAAGTTTAACCCATGAATACTTGTAAATGCCTTCAGAGGACACTTCAGAAGTACCTAATGCTATAAATTATGGTTTTATGAGGTATTTTGCTAACATTATAGTATTAGGGGTTTGGCCCTTTAACCTTTCTGCATGTATGTAACGACGTAATGAAGGCTCATGGAAAAGCTTTCATGAATGGTATTACCTGTGCAATTTGAACATAAGACTTTATAGAACCCTAAAGGAATTGAGCTATGACCTGTTTCCTGCAGCAGGGTAAGCTACTCCAAATGTTGCTTTCCTCATTAAAGGTAAGAATCTAGAAATACTGTGACCAAGGTTCTCTCAAAACACCTTTTATCTGAATGGAAATAAGCTGTATTTACAAAATTGCTGATATTAACACAGTCTTCTAGTATTAGCAGGATAAATGCCTTAAGATAAGAATTAAAATGGCCTGCTGAGCATCCAAAACTCCACAGCAGGCACTAAAGCAGTAAGATGCTTAGGAAAACAGCTCAACATCTGATAGGCAAAAGCACAATAAATCAAAGATAAAGTAAACTTTCTAGATAAGCAGGAGCATTTAATGCTACTCTGATTAAACTCATCTACAGGCAACGAGTAAAAGCAGCTTCCATGCTTCCATCTTTCTGCCAATTTACATCTTAATGGCTAAACTGTTTCAGGTTACTTATTCAGCAAAGCAAGGGATTGATTTGCAGCTTTTCATTTTGGGTGCTCCCATCAACTTCTGCCAGGCTTTCAGGGCAACTGAGCACAGCCATGGGGAGGCATTTAAAGATTAACAGGCTTTCATAGCATTCCAGGTGTGTGAAGAAGCAATTAAAAAAACCCCTTTTTTTCCCAGTATTACATACATACTACCCGTGACTACTGCAGTTACCACACTGGTGGCTTTTCACAAATCTTGCAGTTTGTTAATGCTATGATACTGCTTTTTTTGTTGTGGGTTTTTTTCCTTTTTTATTCCTTTTCTTTTTTACTTTTTTCCATTTTTTTCTTTATTTTTCTTTTTTTCCCCTTTTTTTCTTTTTCCTTTTTTTCCCATTTTTTCTTTTTTCCCATTTTTCCTTTTTTCTTTTTTTCCTTTTTCCTCTTTTCTTTTTTTCCTTTTCTTTTTTCTTTTTTCCTTTTTTCTTTTTTCTTCTTTTATTCTTTTTTCCTTTTCCCTTTCTTTTTTCTTTTTTTATCTTTTTTGGGTTTTTCCCTTTTTCTTTTTTCCCTTTCTTTTCTTTTTTTTTTTCTTTTCTTTTTTCCCTTTTTCTTTTCTTTTTTCCCTTTTTTCTATCTTTTTTCCTTCTTTTCCCTTTTTTCCTTCTTTTCCTTTTTTCTTTTTTCCTTCTTTTCCTTTTTTTTTATTTTTTCCTTTCTTTTTTTTTCTTTTTTCCTTTTTCCTTTTTATTTCTTTTTCCCTTTTTTCTTTTTCTTTTTTCCCTTTTTTCTTTTTTTCTTTTTTTCCTTCTTTTCCCTTTTTCCTCTCTTTTCCTTCTTTTCATTTTTTTCCTTCTTTTCCTTTTTTCTTTTTTCCTTCTTTTCCTTTTTCTTTATTTTTTCCTTTCTTTTTTTTTCTTTTTTCCTTTTTCCTTTTTCTTATTTCTTTTTCCCTTTTTTCTTTTTCTTTTTTCCCTTTTTTCTTTTTTCTTTTTTTCCTTCTTTTCCCTTTTTCCTCTCTTTTCCTTCTTTTCATTTTTTTCCTTCTTTTCCTTTTTTCTTTTTTTTTAATTTTTTCCTCTTTTCTTTTATATTTTTCCCTTTTTTTTCTTTTTTTTCCATTTTTTTCTTTTTATCTTTTTTCTTTTTCCTTTTTTTGTTTTTATTTCTTTTTTCTTTTTCCTTTTCCTTTTTTTTTGTTTTTTTTCTTTTTTCTTTTTTCCTTTTTTCTTCTTTTTTCCTTTTTCTTTTTTCTTCTTTCTTCCTTTTTTCCTTCTTTTTTCTTTTTTCCTTTTTTCTTTTTATGTTTCTTTTTTCTATCTTTTTTCTTTTTTCCCTTTTTTTATCGTTTTCCTTTTATTTTTTCCTTTTTTCTTTTTTTATTTTTTCCTTTTCTTATTTATTTTTTCCCTTTTTATCTTTTTTCTTTTTTGTTTTTTTCCATTTTTTTATCTTTTTTCTTTTTTTCTATTTTTTCCTTTTTGTTCTTTTTTTCCCATTTTATCTTTTTTTACAATCTTTTTTCCTTTTTTCTTTTTTTTCTTTTCCTTTTTTTTTTTATTTTTTTTTATTTTTTTCCCCTTAAAGACCTGAGTTATGAGGTTATGAGAAAAATCTCAGATTTCATTGAAAGACTATTTTTAGTCCTTGTTTCTAATGGAGAGCCTTAAAATGTGAGCTTGAGTGAGTTAAAAAGGATCACTTGTTCAGCTGCACTGCTTAGCTTGAACATGAGTGTAGCATGAGGTAAACCATGGCTGTGAGAGGGATATGATACAATTCTGAAACTCCACTTGGAGGAGCACAGAATGATCTGTCACTGAATTCCTGGATATTTTTTAAAAGAATTCCAGGAGTTATTACATTTTCCTTTGTAATTCTAGGAAATTATTATTATTAATAAAGGACTAAGATGTTTCTGTGTAGTACTATCCAGTTGAAGCACCAAGTCCTCCATCTTAAAGACATACGCTTAATGTATTTGCAACATGAAGGTAGCACCATGGTTTCTTCCCCCAAAAGATATAGTGCTCACTTCGCTCTTGACCGAGCCTATTGCCAGCCCCACATCACTGCGTGTGTGGATAGCAGTAATGCTATATAATGGCTCCCCCCCTGCACCCTCTCAACAGGGCGCTCGGGTTCAGGGCTGGCAGGCGACACGCCAACCGCCCCCCACTCAACACCTGCCTGCCCCCCCCTCCCCCCCCCCCACAGAGTTTCATGGATGTTGAGCGGATCCCAACAGCACCTACTCCTACGTTTCAGTGGCAGCAAGCTGCCCTCAAACTACTTCCCTGCAATTCTGGGGGTAGGAGGCAGCCCCTTCAACTGCTTCCCTTCAGTTTTGGGAGTGACAGGCAGCCCTTCAACTGCTTCCACTCACTTTTGGGGTGGCAGGCAGCATTTCAACTGATTACCCTGAGTTTTGGGGGCAGAGGGCAGCCCTGCAATTGCTTCCCTTCAATTTTGGGGGCAGCGGGCAGCCCTCTGACCGCTTCCCCTCAGTTTTGGGGGTGGCGGGCAGCCCTTCAACTGATTCCCTTCAGTTTTGTTAGTGGGAGGCAGCCCTTCAGCTGCTTCGCCTCAGTTTGGGGGGCAGCGGGCAGCCCTTCTTCAGCTGCTTCGCCTCAGTTTGGGGGACAGCGGGCAGCCCTCTGACTGCTTCGCCTCAGTTTTGGGGGCAGAAGGCTGTGCTCTGACTGCTTCCGCTGTGTTTTGGGGGTGGCACAAAGCTCTTCTGTTGCTTCCCTTTAATTTTGGGGGCAGCAGGTAGCGTTTCAAGTGCTTCTCCTCAGTTTTGGGGGCAGCAGGTAGCCCTCTTACCGCTTCCCCTCAGTTTTGGCGGCGGCGGCAGCCCTCTGACCGCTTCCCCTCAGTTTTGAGTTCGGGGGGCGGAGCCTTCAACCGCACCGCCCCTCGCGGCCCCACCCCTTTCGCCCGCGCGCTGGCCTCCGCAAGAGCTCTCTGCCTTGGGGACTTCGCGCCCTTTGAGGAGCAGCGAGCCCCAGGGCCGCCGGTTCGAGTCCCGAGGGGGCGGCTAGTGCTGGAGCGGGGCGAAGGGCACGTTCATCCCGGTCTTTGCGGGGCGAGACGCGGGGGGGTCCCGCTCGGGCGCCGGCGGCCGCGAGCACAGCGCACATGTGCGGCCGCCCGGCACATGCTCACTGCGCGCGGCGCATGAGCAGACGCGGCGCGGGGGCCATCGGACATCTTGGGCCGCCCCGCACGGAGTGGGGAGCGCCTCCGCCGGGCCCCGGGGCGGGAGCCGCCCGCCGCCCCCGCGCCTCCCGGCCCGCCCGCCCTGGCGCCGGCTGCCTTCCCCTCCCCCGCCTCCCCCGGGCTGCCTAGAGCATCCCTCCTCCCCTCTTGCATTTGTCTTAATTCTTCTCAGAGACAAGATGGCAACGCCGGCGGCGGTAAACCCTCCCGGTGAGTAGCTGCTGCTGCCGTCGCCCCCTGCGCTGCAGGGAGTCCGCCTCGCCCCATGTGGCCCCGCCGCACAACACGCCCCCCCCCGCCGTAGGCACACACCCGGCCCCGGGACGGCGCGGTCCCCGCCGCAGCGGGGCGGGCAGCC
>JAVJGJ010000060.1:12624739-12646252 GCA_035590215.1 Microhierax caerulescens
GCGCCTGCACCGCTGCCCGGGGGTACATCAGCGGGTGCTGGAGGGGGGGGTTGAGCTGTACCTGAGTGACAACCGTCAGGGGCTGAGGTTCTGAGGACACGTGCTGCTCTCCGGGTGGTGATCTCCAGCAAAGAGGGCAGTGGACTGCTGGAATTGAGAATGTCTTGAGTGAATGTAACCATCTTCCCCATGTGCCCCATGTTGAGCCCTGCAGAATCCAAATTTCACAGTTCCTACACAAGTCTTTAACAGGTGCATAATGTCTCTTTAGGTTCTGTGATAGCAGCTCTCCGAGTTGCTCATAACTTATAACATCTATGAGTTAAGATTGTTCCAAGGGAAGCTGTTTCTCTTTGTCATGTAGATGAGGCTGGACTGGATTCTCACTAAGAACAAAATGCGCTAGATCAGACTTGTGCTGTGTGGAACTCCTATCCAAAAATGGCCCATCACAGACATTTTAGAATAAAGTATAAAATTTCCATTATGGATACATGCAAAATAAGACAGCAATAAAGAATTTTCTTCCTCCATTGTTGTTGATGGTCACTGTGAAGTACTTGGATTTATACAAGTCATTGGGGCTCCTTGTAGTTTATTCAAGCTTTCGACTTGGTTCTTGAATGGTCACAGCTATTGGTTTTTTTTTCTTCTAAATTAGACTGAGATTTTTTCTGAACTTGCTGTACTCTGTGATGTCTTCCTGATACAACAAATGAACCTGTGCCTTTCTGAGATGTAGCAGTCTTCTGGTTAAATATATCCTGATACTCTTTTACTCGTCAAACAAACTAACATCATACATTTTCAAATTGTTTTCTGGCTCAAGAATTAATTTTACTTTTTTTAGTGGTGTTCTCTTTCTGCTTCTCAAGCCCTTTGGTTCTGAACTGTAAATGGGACTGAGGACTATGATGGTTTTTAACATTTTAGTGAAAGCTGCCAGTCTGAATATCTTTCGATCTCCATATTTCTCCCTTTCGTTACTTGTGTTTCTCCCTCTAGGTTCCATGCCTGTTATAAGAAAGAGAGGCCATGTAAATAGTAAAGAAGTAATGTTTGAGGTTAGACAGCTGTAGGATGGCACTGTAAAACAAAACCTTAGTGCTGGGGTAAAATAGCTGAATTAAAAGATGGGTGGTTTTACTTGTTGGCATTTTGGTTGAGTAGAATCTCTTGGAGATGTGTGAGTGGGTGGAAAGAACATTAACATGAAGTTCATGCTGAATTATGTTTTGCTTGAGGAAAGCTATTCATTAGTCTCATAGCTGGCACACGTCTTTTTATTCCTTCTCTAAAGTAGTATCTGACTACTTTGATGAAAAGGTTGATATGACATTAAGGAATTGGTTCTGCCTCATCTGATGATGTGCAAAAGCCTTTCTGCCCTTGGCACAACTGAATAAGACATAGGCAGCATGCCAGTCCTCCCTTTGCTCTAGGAAGGGCATACATGTGGTAAAAGTTTCAGGGTACGCGGAGTCATGGCTCTGTCTCCTAGAGTGTTACGTGTGGAGGTTAATAATGTTGTATCCGAGTTCAGCTCCAGAGCTCATTGAGTCTGCAACTAAACCCTTTGTTAGTATTGGTTTTTCAAGATGGTCTTAAGGACAAAATGTTCCTTCATCATTGCTAAATTTAAAACAACTGTGGTAATTATGAGTAAGAATTTCAGAGACCAGTAAGTTCTCACTGTACAGAAAATTTCTTGGCTGTTACA
Source organism: Microhierax caerulescens (assembly GCA_035590215.1). Classification (NCBI taxonomy): domain Eukaryota; kingdom Metazoa; phylum Chordata; class Aves; order Falconiformes; family Falconidae; genus Microhierax; species Microhierax caerulescens. The sequence continues at coordinate 12,626,460 of JAVJGJ010000060.1, forward strand.
AGCTGCCTTCATTTTTCACTTTTATTGCTGGCTGGCTATCTCATGTCAGAGAACTGATTAGGGAAAGAAGGCGGTCTGGTGGTACAGGCACTGTACAGGATTCAGATTTACTACAGAATTTCTGCTTAAACTCTTAACAAGTAATACCTCTGTGCGACAGTTGAGTCTTTGTTTCCTTTTCTTTTACTTCCAGTTTGCATGTCATGTTTACAAGACTGTATTCTGGGATACTTTTTTCATATGCATCTATTATAAAATTACATATTTGTAGGAGATTGTGGAGTCTGATTCTGGAGGAAGCAGAGATTATATTTTTTTAAAAATTGTCATGTACATTAATTGATAATGGTTTAATAACAGACTTTTAATAACATACTTTTATTGCAACCATGTTTGTGTTGGATTAGCAAAGATTTTTTTTCTCCCTTTGGGAAGAAGAGGAGATAAAATGCAGAATGTACAGCTTCTTCCTCCTTGGAAACAGCAGATATTATTTATTCCAGGCACATGAATAACCATTAATTTGTGTTTTCTTTATACAGTAGGTATGATGTTGGGATAATGTGCTTTTTAAGTGTCTTGGCAAAATATACACATCAGCATAGATGGATAGTTATTTCAGTGCTGAACTACCAATGATCCACCTAGCTTTAAAGTCTTAATACAGGCTTCACAACTTACTTCTTGCTGTCTTGATTTATGGCTGCTTTTGTCACTTAATTTGCCTTTGAAAACACATTAATTTGTTCTCAGCCAGTTACTGTTTGAATTAAGATTGAGAGCAAAATATTCATTGCTTCATACACAAAAGAAATGATCAAACTATATGAAAAATACAGTTACACAGAGTGAAAATTATGAGATAGTTGTCAAGTGTGTGTTGTGTGTTTGAGAGTCAAATTTATAAATCATTATATGGAGGTATTTGGTTAGCATGTTAACTCAAACTGCTCTTTAAATCAAGTTAATGAGCTATCACTGGAAGTAAATACATTTTCAGAAATCAAATCATGATTCTTTCTAATGTTGAAATGTAATGATTAAGTATTTGTAGTGATTTCTTGGTAAGTGCATTTGGCTCCCACTAGTAGTTTGCTTTGTTGCGTAATTCCCTGTAGTAGCTGGAACCTGATCGCCAAGTTTGGCATTCAGATTAATTTTGTATGTCCTTTGTACTTGTCTGTGCTGCTCTTCAGTTAGCAAATATCAAAGCAAAAAACTTAGTTTCGTCAATATTTACGGACAAATACTCAGCTTGTTTTTTGACAAACATCCAGTTTGTTTATAGTGAGGGTTTTTTCAGTATTGTTCTTCACTTCTGTATTTGGTGTATCCACTGAACTGTCTGTATACTTTTGGGCAAGTGGCTTGTAATGGATGTTGAATGATGTCTAATATGAATATGGGGACATGGAAAAATAATGTTTTGTTGTTACAAGTTCTTATTTGTTTAGTACTTCACTGGTAGAACATCCAGTGAATTCTTGTGTTTACTGAATTACTGAATTGTGTTACTGAAAAAGCAGTAAAAGCATGGCCATTACAGCTTATCGCTTCTTGAAAGCCTAGCAGAGCTTACCTGGAAACATAATTTACTCTCTTATTTTAAAATTGATAATTTTAAAAAGCAAAATATGAGATTCAGTGTTATAAAAGCTGTTCAGGAAATAGCTCTGTGAAGAAGTAAAGCAGGAAAAAGCATTCCAAAATTCATGACAAATTCCTGAGTGTGTAGTAAACCTAAAGTAACACTAAGGAATCTTTTGTAGCAGAGCATAGCAGTATTTTGTATTTATTATATGCCTATGAAGTTTTCCCTTATGCCATAATGTTGGGGTGTTTGTTCTATTTGGAGCATTTGTGAGAATGAAGAATTCTAGAAAGGGATGCAAAAAATGCAAATGCAGATACCTTTGAACTTCCAAATGTCTGTGGAGGTTTTTGTGGTGGTGGTGGTGGTGTTATTTCTTGTATGTCTGCAAATATGAGAAATTACCTAAAAGGCAGAATGTTCTAGAAAGTATAATTAAAGACCCTGGGACAGTGAAAGTAAAAGAATCATAAGGCCTTTATTTTTAAATTTTTTTTTTTTTTTTTTTTTGCTTGCAGAAAAAATCGGGTTTTGGGAAACTTATCTTCAGAGATGTGGCTAGCTGCTAATATAGGTTGGTATGTCAGAGCAGTTAAGACTTCAGATGTTCTGAAGGTTGTCCTCTGCGGGAGGTTACACTGAACACATCCAGGTCTCTGATAAGGTGCTGGTTGAATGTTGTGGGAAGACTGGTGTACTCTTTCCAGGTGGCTGTTCAGGTCCAGTTGGATGTGAATCTGGAATTTTCTTATCCACAACCCCTTTCCATGGTCTGAAGGCTGGACTATAATGCTTCATAGACCGGGTGTGGAGTTTGGAATTAATAGATTCCACAAGCAGTCTATTCACTTGTACATCTCATTTGAGTCCTACGGAGTTTTTGATCCTTGTTGCTGATACGGGAAAGTGAGGTTAGCTGTTTTCTCCCATCTCTGGAGAAAAAAAATTAAAAAAAAAAAATAAAAGAAATGTTAATCAGAAAATCTCCTTTGACTTACTGGAAGTTCAATAAAGGATAAAATGAACTGAATATTTAACATGCGAGGCTTAGGCTGGTTTTTTGAAATTGAGTTAAATGTGTTTTTTTTTCCCCCTGCAGTTTTTAGACAGAGAATGCTACATTAGAAATTATGAGGAAATGGAGAAGTACTAAGCCACACCCTATTTTGAGAAGATGTTTTGTGATGAGTAGTGATGTTTTTAGGGTGTTTCACACAGATATTCTTATTCTTGGTAATAAATTGGGATGCGGAAACACCTGAAAGGCCAATTAATTATCGTAACATCAAATAAGCATCATTTCCTTGTTGATCAAGCAGAACTGAAGTCATTAGTGCTATCAATAAAGTATTTAATGAAAACAATAGCATTCTGATTACCCAACAGTGCCCAAGGACACTGTAAATATACTGATAATTAAGTATTTGGTAATGCAAGTTGCTGTTCTGAATGAAATTTAGAATTAACATATCCTTCTGAGGCACACTTAAAAAAATCTTCGTAATAAATAATAGAGGCATTTGAAGGGCACGAGTAAGTAATTTTTAATGAATAATTTAAGTTAGAGTGGTCTAAATTTTACATCCACGTAGCTGGACTGTGTTTTTCTTGAGCTTTCTGTGGCTGGTGGGATGTGGGTGTCTCCGTACAGCTCTTTGACATTAGCTTGGTCCCTGGCTTGCAGGGTCGCTCCTGGGCCACCACCACAGCAGCAGTGGTTGGTTTAGTCTCATGTGGTTTGGCAGTCACCACTTCCTCAGAAATAGTCCTTCTTACCAGCTCCTCTGTGACTTGGTTAGTAAGACAACTACCAGCAGTGATTTCTCCTGGTGATTGACTCGTGGTCTGTTGTAGTAGGCAGGTCAGGTGCAATATACCACTTCTGTCTTGGTCTTGCTCCTTGGATTTTCAAATTTTTAAATTTAGGATAAATCTTATAAATACTTGCACCTGTGAAGTTAATGCTTACTGTGCTCGTCCACCTCAATGAAAATGGGTTATAAGAATATTTATGTGAAACAATTCTAAGAGGGAACCAGGAATGAGTTAATTCGCAAAAACATCTCTGCTCATTATTTAAGAAATATCTTGTCACAGTTCTTCCACCTTAAACTAAAAGTTGCAGTCATAAATACTGCCTTGCTTGCTCATGAAATCTGATAGCTGGCTTCGATTGTAGTTAACAGAAAACAGGGTCAAGAATCAAGATATGTTGGCTCTCAAGTCAACTAAAGTTACTTTCATGTGAATTCTGTGCATTTCTGGGTAGAGAGGAAAAGTGAAATAGTTGAGAGAAGGCTTGGGTTCCTAGGAAAGCTAAGCTCCTCTGATCTGCATTTGATTAAGATCAATTTTGGTCAGTGTTGTAGGCAGATTTATTGCCCATTACCTGTATTCATTTGCATATTTATAGCTATTCAGTGTGTTTTATATAGCTGATAGGAGTTTAGAGCACTGTCAACTTGTTACAATATAAACTCTGGAAAACCACAGTATTGATCTCATGAGGTTTTTCTTGTGTATACAGTTGCAAGTGTTTTAATAGCACTTTCAAAACAGTTTCTGCAAATTGACAGTTGAACTGGTACATGAACAAAATAGATACGTGATCAGGCAGTGATATTTGCTTGAAATCTAAACTAGCTTCTATAGCTGGAAAAAAAAATTGCTAGATAGCTAGTAAAAAGCCAGACTTCTTGATAGAAGGTAATAGAAATATTATTTTAAAATAAGTAATTTGAAGATGAATAAATAAAAATGAAGTATCAAATGATGAGTTAGTTTAGCTCGATAGTTTATCTGTACTCATTGTTACTATTTATTTATCATAAAACAATTGCATAGGAATTTGTAAAAGGATGTTAGCTTGTAAATGTCTTTTGACAATTATCTTGTAGAACAGGGAAATGAAATAAGACGAGTTTGGGGAAGGACAAGTAGCAGTGATGATATGAGACTAGTAATCATTGATCTAGAGCAAGGGCATACTATGGAAAATGGTTGATTTGATTGTTAATGAAATAATAGTGGTAGTTGGCTAATTTCTTACCCTTGTAGAAGAAGCGCACTTGAGAAATGTTGTCCCCTCTGCTTATGAAATAAAAACTGGCTGTCCTATCCCAACAGAAAAAATTTTCAAGCCCAGCATGCCTTTTCTAGCACTGGCCAAAAGCAGGTGCTTGGAGGAGTATAAAATCACAGCATGCATGTTTGGTGCTTCCCCTGGGTACCTTCTGACCCTCCAGCCATGTGTGACCCAGAGGCTTCTTGAGCCAGGCATGACATTTGTGTTTTGTAGCACTCAGTGGATTTCTTTTCCACAGTTTTGAGCAGGCTCTACTAAAACCCATAAACTTGTAGCATCCACAGCTTCCCATTGCAGGGAGTTTAGGACATCCCGATGTAGTTGTAGCTGGTCAGGAAGGGTTGGCAAAAGTAGGAAGGGAGCAGGAAGATAAAAATGGTGAAGAAGGGCAAGCTGTGGGACAGTTTGATGGTAGCTGAAATAATTTCACCTTCTTTTAAGGAGTAGATAGCAGTGGGGTAGCTCCCAGGAGGGGACAAGCAACACAATGGCAGGAGGGATTTAGGTTTAGCTGTTCTGTTTTATACATGTACATGTAGTCACGAGGACGGCCAGCAAGGGACGTGATGTTGAGCAAGGCAGGAAATGAGGAATGGTTGGATGAGAGGACTTTTCTGTCTGTGTAGACAGAAGCCCAATCTCGGCAAGTCTTAGCAATGCAGAGGCAAATGCAACAGCACTTGGCCATGGCTGGAACCACAGCAGAGCTGATGGTACGGTGTTGTGGGTTGTCTTTTTAGCTTGCACAAACTGAGTTTCCCCGTTGGCTTTTTGCTTTTTTACTGAGGAACCAAGCCCTTTTAGTAAACAATTAGTGATAATCTTATGGGACAGGGCCATGTGCAGGTATTTTGCTTATTGTGCCTGGCTGTAGTGTGGCTTTAGCTTGTCTTACAGCTTCCACTTCACCTCCTGGTGTTTTACTGGATGAAAGACAACAAGTGTTCTGTTTTTAAAAAGGGAAAAAAAATGTCCTGTACATGAATTTCTAATTGAATGCCAACCAAAACAAGCTAAATGAAGCAGACTTGTTAAATGAAGAGTTAACGACTGAGCGTGATCTGTCTCCGAGAAGCTTGAAGGAAAATCATTACACTTTATTATTTTTTCATCGTGTTTGTTTGTCCAGGCTGGGTGTGTGCTTCTACACTTTTTGTGAGTTCATTAATGGGTTAGCTTTGGCCACTCCTGCATAACAGAGCAACCATATACGGTATTTGCTAGTTCTGATGCTAAGTAAAAATTATGGAAAATAACTTTGAATGTTACCTTCTGTTTCTTGCACACAACTTGTAATTATGCAGTTATTTTTGGCAAATACAAAATGTCAGAGAAGGAGGGAGGATCACCATTCATTTCAAATGGAAATGGTGCATAGTTTGGGTAGCTTAATTTTTTTATACTTTTAAAATTTCTTTAGTACTTTTGCCACATGTCACTAATATCAACTGAAATAATACCAATAAAGCCAGGGCAAATGAAGGCAGAAAAAAGTTAAGTGAAGAACTGTATTGTATTAGTGCATGGCCATGTATATAATGGCTTAAAACTAGGTAGGGTCAAATCCAGATGGCATAAATGATCCTACTGCTGTTGACTGCAGTTTCACTGTGACCCTTCATGCCAGCTAAGGACCTGCCTATCTTCTTTGAAGCAGCCTTTCAAAGCCAGATTTTCATCCTCTCTGCAAACTGGCCTGGTAGGTGCCTTACTTCCCTGGCCAATTTGCATGTGCACTTTCCTACTTGTGACTATACCCGCGAGACTTGCCAAGTGTTGGAGGCTCAGACTGTTTTCGACGCAAGAGTCCAGGTCCTTGGGTTTGCTTCTAGCCCACTTTTTGGTGTGCTTCCAGACTTGGGATGTGAGAAGTGCTTTTCTTCTGATGTGTCTGTCTGTCATAATCATGGTGGAGATCTAGGTGCTGTTCTGCTTGAGATGAAGCCCCCACTTCTGCGGTGAGAAAGATCTCTCATATTTTAGAGATAGCCGGGTGCTTAGGTTCAGGTGACAGTCTTCATTCCACAGTGCAGATACAAGCCTTGCTTTAATTCTGAGGGGTTTATTATTTTCAAAGACTGGAGACACTCTTTCAGAACAAGACCCATTAAGGCCTGTTTTTTAATCCTTTCTTCTTATTTTGAATTCCAGCAACCTCTTTTTTTGAAGAGAATGGTCATAGTTTGGCAGGACTTGTCAGGAGTCGGACATATGGGCTTATTACAGGGAGTACAAGAAATAGTTAATCTAAGCCAGAGGCTGAATAGATGGTGAAGATATAACAAGAAAATATGAATGAGAAATGGAAAAATAGCCAAGGAAAAATGCATGGGCATGTGTGAGAAGGTGAATTGGTACCATGTTGTTTGTCAGAAAGACAGAAGGAATGAAGAAGCAGTTACCCTTTCTCTTCTTCCCAGCTAACCTTAGGTAATGTGCATCTTCTGTCTGCGCTTCGAGAATTTTTACTCCATAACAATCTCTGCACTAGGGGCAGAGGTGTGACTCCAGGCCTTCTGGATCATACTAAAGGCCATTCTGAGTTTATTCAGTTGTATATGGGTTGTTGATCATTCAGGCAGAGAAGACCTAGGCAGTGAGCACTCATGCAGTCTGCGTCCTTTTCTTATGCCCTCATGTCTGTGGAAATTGTGCCCTGACCACAGGGTAGATCTGGATGAATGAAATTACCACATGACTGGAATGAACAAGGTGATTGGCATGAAAATTGGAAATAAACATAGGAAGTATTGTAAAGTAGCATTGAAAAGCACTTAGGAGTACTGTATGAAATAATTTTTGATGCTACAGATCGTAAGACTGATGTTTCCACTAATGGGGTTTTGGGTGCCATGCTTTCTGCATGCCTAGTTTTGGATGCTCTAGAGGACCCCGATTTTCAGTGTTGGCTTCTTGTCCTGCAGGGATCTGTCTCACATTGTCTGTCAAGCTGAGCACTTAAAGCGAGAATTCCCCTAAGTGGACCAAAACTCTCTTTGTCAAGGTCTACTTCTAACCCTTGTGCCTGCATCCCCCCTTCTTTTGCACATCTCCATGGTGTTGAACTACAGGGCATGCAAAAATGTATGGTTTGTACTGAGATTTCAGGGTTCCACAAATGGGTTGAATGAACAACAGTGAAGTGTGGAGGCACTGTAGAGGATTTCACCTCTTTGGCTTCAAAACCTGGTCTCCCAGTTTACTGGTGGGATGTATGGTAGGTATCTGTTAAATCTGTTACATTGCAGTAACTTCGGCATCTGCTCCAGAGTGGCAGCAGAAAAGGCAGTGAGCGAGATAACTGGATTTGGCCTCTAGACCACCCATTAGGCCACTCTCTTAAATGGTTGTTCCCCCAAGATGATCAGCTTAATTGCATCGTCTCCCCTTCTCTTTGTATATACTTAACATTTACCTGTGATGCAGATGGATGATAAAGCTCTGGTTTTAATTTTAAAAAAGACAGTGTTCCTCTAGTAACTACTCACTGTATGCCCTAATTTTTGTTCAAGATATATATGGGGGACCCCCCTACACCCCGAAGTATGGGGCATTGTGGTGGAAAGGAAAGTTTTTAATTAGGTAAGATCTATATATTATTGATAAAAGCCTTCCCTATCTTAGTAGCTGTTTCCAGAACCTAAATGGTTAAAGTAGAAAATGTTAGTAATTTTGCTGCAAATAAATTGATCAGTATGCAAGACGGTTGTCACCGGCTGAATCATGGTCCACAGTTAAGGTAAACAGATCTGTGATGACATTTTCTGAGCAGAATACCAATGCTGCTACATTTCTTCCCAGAGGTTTCTGACACTTCTTATATGCGGACAAAATTTCTCTTCAAGAAGGTTTTGTTCACAGCAAAGAAATAGCATCTTTGTAAGAGTCTTCCTTAAAGGTGGGATTTATTACATTTCATGATTATTTTTTTTGTTATTGTAATTCTGTTAAGAGCATGGAAAGGAATGTTTCTGCTTTTCTGCATAACCTCTCTGTACAGTAGATCTTTCTGATGTGGAGTCTATTTAAAGTATCTGGCAATGGAATGCAAGTAAAATAGTATTAACAGAGTTATCAGGAACAATGATAATGTTTTATATTCTCTGAGAGTGAGCTCTGTTTTGTGATCTCTGTAGTTAACATAAAAGCAATGACTGAGTATGTAGCTAGAATTTTAGCATAGGTGTTTCTGTGAAATATTTTTGGCTACATGGTGGCTTCGTATTTTCATTGGCATATTCTAAAGTAAGAGATATGATTTAGTTCTTAAATGTCTCTGTGGCAGGCAGAAAATCCCTTTTGCAACTGACTGCAATCAAAGCCTTTTTGCTGAGATGCATCTAATCCCATATGACTTTAGGGTATGGAAAAATACATTTTCCAAAGAATTTGTTGAAATCTGCTTTTTTAGAACATTTAAAATCTCTGTGTACGATGCTGTTCATGGGAGAGGGCACGTTCGTAATTCTGTATTTAGCCTTAGATCCACATTTACTTGGAGGTGATTGACATCTCCGTCATTCTGTGGATTAGCGGTTGGAAATCTGTTGTATTTGTATTGATAAGAGTAGAATCTTGTTTGTTTAATCAGATGCTGATATCTGACTTTAATCCCGTTTATTACAGTAGATACTGAATGATAAAAGAGCCCTGTGGAGAGCATGCTCAGTGGTACATGACATGTAATAGCAAACCTGGAACTGGTCGTTAAAAGTTAATGCTGGGGATTGAAAGTCCGTTGAAGTCGGTGAAAGCATTTCTCAGGTCGGCTTCAGATTTAAACCTGGCCCTGCCCGTGTCTGGTGCCTATAGGTGAGGGGAGTATAGCCTGGGGTGCCCCAGTGGCTGAAAATAGTGAGGTTGGTAGGATCTTTTATGAGATGGGCTTACAAAGTCTTGTCATGTACAGTGTCTGGTTGTATTTCAAAGCTTCACAGCAACATGTACGTGTGCGGTTTCTGGAGAGGAGCCGAGGAGGAAGCACCATCTCTGGAGCTGTGTGATGCAGGCTGTGAAGATACCTGGTCAGAGCTGTGCTTCTCTCAGGGGGTGTCTCAGCAAGTCACAGATTTGTGTCAGGGATGAAGTTAGAGCTGCATTTCAGGTGGTGGATCTGGGGTGGGGCTGAAGATTTAAAGTTTGGGCTTAAGTAAGCTGTGGTTTAAAAATTGTCTGCCTGAAAAAAAGAAGTCTGGGTTCATCCTGGCGTGTTGCACTGTCCATTAATGTGACTGTGGTTCATGTGCACTTTCAAGGTATCCTTATGCAGCAGTCAGTTTGCTTTTCGTGTTTTGCTTTGTGTAGTGCACAGTAGCCGTTTTCTGTACAGATCTCTCTAACAAAGTTTGGAATGAACATGGAGTTCATTTGGAATAAATTCCTGTATTTTATCCCTGTATTTTTAATATACATTTGCGGATTGTCTTTTATTTCAAAAAGATCTCTGAATATTTTTGGGAATATTTGGGACATCTAGCATCACTACATGTGGTGCTAGAGGGAAGTGTAGTATCTACGCTTGGAGCATTCAGCAGTGAAATTAAATCCAGGCAGAAATGGAGGGACTAATTCTGCTGGTTTTACATTGAGCACTAACATTGTCCCTGGATTAGTGTGGCTCCTCACGGATCCCCAAGATGAATGTGAATATTAGTGGCAGGATCAGGCCTGTGCCCAGGCATGACAGCAATAAGACAAGAGTTAGGTGTCATCTAACTGGAAGAATATCCACTAAAGACTGTGAGCGTTGTGCTGGGTTTTATTTTAATAGCATTTCTGTGTTCTTTGGCAGATGTCTAGGTAATTTTGTAACTTTGAAATGAAATACTGCGCTTTTTTTTTTCAGCATAAAAGTGATTTCTGTTTGACACTAAGGAACTTGTAATTTTTATTTTTTTTTTTTTCAGAACACTGCCTTGATGGTTAGAGATGCTTTTCATGAACAGTTAGCCTGACCTTGTTTTACTTTCTGAACATTATACCTTTATGCTCATGTTTTAATTTTGGGTAAAGTAAGCAATGCCTGTTTTCATTTCTGTTGGCAGAAGGAAAGTCCAATGTCAGGAAGAGAACAGCTTATTTCCTGATGTTTGTCACTGCTGAAACACTCTGTGAAAATCAGCGTTAACATGTGTCTGGACGTGGGTGTAGTTGAGCCCGGAAACGTGATGTTTATGATTGTTGACCCAGCATGGCCTTTTTTTTTTTTTGTTTTTTTTTTTTTTTTTTTTCCTTAAAAATATATAACCAGCTTGATGCCTGCTTCTGCAGTGCTGGCTTTCATACTAGTTCATGCTATAATAGAATAGCTTCATTTCAAGGGGCTGCCCTAAATTTATGTTGATGAAACTTCACGCCGTTGCAGGTTACCCTTGTGATTTTTTTATATATTTATTTTTCTGTAGGTCTGTGTCTGATGCACACTCTTTTTTTTTTTTTTTTTTTAAGTTACCAGCTCCCTGCAATACCTCTCTGCCACAGTATTTCTAGCTGAGATTCCAGTTTATCAGTCTTTTCTCCTCTGTCTTGTTTTCTTCCTGAAGCATGCAGGCAGGTAACTTCTCAGATGCTTAGTCAGAGAAGAAGCTGACTATTCCATCAAATTTTTCTTGTGGCTTGGACTTCCCAGATTGGCCCTCATTTTTTGAGGTGACATGTTTCTACATTTCTGACCAGCAGTCTTTTATAAATGTAAAAATATCATCAAAGACCTCGTCCTTTTAGATGCTTGCAGATGAGTAGAGGTGCAAGTAATTTGGGAAGCAGCTTAGATCTGTTCCGTCGTCCCCCCAAAAGTTCTTGCAGCTGGCAGCAGGGAGTTGCTCTGTTAGCAAGTAGTTTTTACAGCCACAATCTAGTGCTTACACTCCTGTGCAGCCATCCAGCTTTGCTACAGCTTCCAACACCCAGTTGGCAGCAGCTGAGCAATGGGGTCACTTTGTCAGCTGTGTCCCCGAAGCCCTTCTGTAGTGGTCTGGTGTCACTGTTCGTGCACCAAGACTCTGTGTGAGGTGCTTCACTGCTGCTCTGGCTGCTCTCGCTGAGGCAGGTCAGGTTCAGGGTGCTTCATGCTCCTTGGTGGTGGTGTCCTTGGAGTTGCTTTCTTTGCTCTGTTTACTAAGTGGCTTGAAAACAGACCCAACCCTCCTGGTTTCTCCATCTGCGGAACTCTAAATCTGTTGAGTCAGGAAAGAAATGTTGGAAACCTGACTGCTTTTGCTAGCAGTGTTTGTCCACCCTTGAGAGTCTTATGAAAGCTGCAGTAGGTCCTACAATGGCTGGTGTCTCCTTGGCATGGGAAACTCTGAAGTGGAAGGGTAAACTGGGCATCTGAGACATTGATGTGTGCGCAGGTCTGTCACACCTTTTAGACTGTTGCCTAATGGAAGGTCTTCTGATTTGAAGGGCCTGAAGCTTTCCTCCCTCTTAGTTGAGCTTTCATGTGGATTAATGTGTGTGGATCCCCTGATTATTTTTTTTTTCTTCTTGTGCTTGTATCTTGGCAATGAAAACTGTTGATGATGTGCTTTTTTTCCTTTCAGGTGTTTCTGAACACTGATATAACTGAGCCTGTGGGTTGGCCATTCTTCTAGCCTTTGTTTTCTTTTTTTCATATAGAAAGTACACAGTTTCTGGTTTTCCTTACTAATTGAAACTTGCTAACGACCCTAGCCTCTCATGTCTTCATACATTAAAGGCTGAGCATAAGAGCAGAAAACCAATTCATTTTGCCTAGCCACAACCACCTAAATTGGACAGGACATCAGATCAAAACTGTCTAGGTCTCCCTGAGTTGTCAGTGGTGAGAGCAAGGGACCTATAGAAAGAGTTTTACTCAACCAGTTTTGATGCACCTCTGAGCATGGGATGCATAGTAGTGCAGGGATGGTGCTTTGTTTCCCTTTTAGTGACCTTTAAAGTTCCCTTAAATAATTAGCTTTGACTTTTAGACTGTTAGAAGTAGATGAAGTCACCCCTTGGCCTGTTTTTTCATCAGCTTTGGTTTAGATTGAGGAAAAGGAGGTTACCATCACAGTTTAGATTGAGGAAAAGGAGGTTACCATCACAATTACAAATACTTTTCTTTTTTTTTTTTTTTTTAACTCTCTTAAAATACTGCTCAGAGTTGATCTGAAATTGTTTTACAATTACTACTTTAAAAAAATATTCTCTCTGTGATGATCTCTACTGGCATGTGTTTCTGAGTGACAGGGATGCTTTGCAGGTAGATTTGTTATGGTTTTTACCACGTGCTTTAGTAAATGAGTGAGCAGAGCACTTCGAAATGCCCTTTGGTTCTATCCATGAAACGTGAGTTTGAATGTTCCAAGTGAATTACTGGCATTAGACCTCTAAGGGTACTTATTCTGGGAGTAGTAATTTACCAGTTGTTTGGATGCTCATGCTTTTATTTGTATGGAAATATGCTAATAGACATTAATGTAGTGTTTCCACATAGCAGCAGCTTTAGACACAGTGGGACTTCCTATAGTGTGCTGGTGTAGGCAGAGGTCTCACTGTTTGTCCTTGTGCACTTTGTTGAAAAATATTGGATGAGTACTGTGCTCTGTTGCTTTTTAGTTGGAAAGGAGTTAATAAAAGTAAATGTACTAGAAGAAATTCATTAAATCAGTGAACAGATGAAATGTTATTATTTGAAATGCATAATGTTGCATAATGGATTTACAGGTGTGACAGAGATGAAGTGCTCTCCAGACATAATGGAAGAACATGGATTCTTGTTTCCATAATTGAAGTTCTTTTGTACTTATCGGTTGGAAAAAAATAGCAAGATTTTAAAACAGATTTGCTTTCCATTAGTAAATATATTTATCTGTAGCTTCAGATACTCTGCCAATTCAAGAAACACAAAAAGGAAAAGTTGGAAGGAGAATGCATTTTCTTTCAAGATAATTAAATGTTGTGACTGTAGACTCTACCTGCAGAGTGAGTCTATCTGCATTAAAAACGTTTTAATTGCTTACGTAGTTTACAAGAGTTGCACAGAGGCAAAACATGGTTAACTCATGGGATAGGAGGAAAGGGTATGAATACATTATATTCCACTTCTCTTCTTTTGAAGTGTAATGAACTGTTATTAATAGTTTGTAAAAGTGCTTGCCATTAGCAGTCTAAGTAACGTTGGTTAAGGTGTGCTCTTGCTGTTCCTCAGGTCAAAGTTTTGAGGTTTGAAGATCTCGTTAACCTGTGGCTATACCCACAGCACTGGCAGAGGGACAAGTGTCAGCCTGGATTTCAGGTTGGGTTCTGCTTGGCAAGTCGCCATGAAGAGATGCAGAAAGCCTTGGAGCTCTGCTAAGTTCACTCTGGTCTTCAGAATGTCACCAAAATACAAAAAACAGTGTCACCTGATAATTCTTCCCTGGTCTAAACTCTTGACCTCAGTGGCAAACTGAGAAGCTTTTGAAGTTTTAGTTTTCTTGGTATCCAGGTACAATGATCCGCAGCTTCATTTGTCTTGGGAATCCAGCTGTGCATTTCTCTACAGGACAGTTTAACTGTTGTAAAAGGTTGTTGGCCTCCATCTGACAGCCCCTCTGAGAAGTGAAGTTAGAACTGTTGGGTAAACTGGAATACAGAGGTACCTGTATGGCACTCGTAGTGGCTGTTGACAGAACTGGGGTTTGTTTAAGGGAGCTGTGAATCTGCTGGTCTTTCATGGTCAAATTTAGTTTTTCATTTTTGGTGGTCTTTCTGGTCAAATTTAGTTTTTCTTAGAAATAAAAAGGAAGGCTTTCTCTGCTTATTTTTGAAAGGACCTTTCTCTAATGTTGTCATCACAAGTTTCTCCCTGAAGGTAATGGCTTAAAAGCTTTTTTCCCCACCTCTTTCCCAACCTCTGCATTACAGAAATGGCATCAGATATTCCTGGCTCGGTGGCCTTGCCAGTGGCACCAATGGCAGGTGGACAAGTGAGAATGGCAGGATCCATGCCTTCCAGAGGAGGAAAGCGACGCTCTGGGTAAGCCATTTTTTTTTTTTTTTCAGGTCTGAAAATGGAAATGACTGGTATTGAAAAACTGAAGAAGTTTCTGTTAATTATGTAATGTTTATGTATGTGAACTACATTATGGCCTTTTTTTCCTCTTCAATGTATCTGCTCTTCCTGCAAGATCAAATTTGCTGATAAGCGTATTGTTTGTTGTTTTGCATGCTTCAAAAGATTTCAGGTTTGGCAAAGCATCCAGAACTAGTGAATGATGAATGCATATCGCCTACATCTGTTTCACCCTAAAAGGATTTATCGTGTGAATAAAGGTAGTGAGATGTGGTTTTACTTGCACGTGAAGACTTATCCAACTTCATCTGAAGTTTGGACTTGGAATCTCTCAAATAGAGGCCTTCTGTTAAAAATGTGTTCTTTATAGGCCCAGGTACAGAGATAACACAAGCAGTCACTCTTCAGAGACTGTGGTCTGCAGTATTCTAGGTCTCACTGGAAATGCAGCATAGTCTCCTTCTGGGAGAAAGGCCCTGAATCAAGTTCAGCCCTTACACTAGCTTGAGGCCTCTGATAAAGAAGAAAATTTGTTTTATCCAATTTCAGAGGTTGGTGTGGTGTAGGGATAGTTTTTCCACATCAGATTGCTCTGTAGCAAGTCATACTAATCCTGTGTTAGAAGAACAGCGTAGCAAGAGCTGCAGAGGGCAGAAAACTACTCTCTGGCTTTAACAACACGCCCTGTTTTCATCAAAAGTTGATCACAAATAATGGTCTTTAAGTTCTCAGAGTGCCTGCAAAAGAGATTGATTAGTCTTATATTTAGCCCCAAATATAACAGTGGTAAGGCTTAATGGGATTGGTAGTGTAGGTAAAATCTTCACTGATGGACACCTAAGGAAAAGACGTTACTCCTTGTGAGAGCTACTCTAGTGATTGTTTGCCAAGTTATGTCACCAGTTTTAGCTGGAGTCTCAGTCCTGGAATGAATTAGAAAGGGAGAACATGGACGTCATTTTGGCATGGAGCTAAGTTGGTGTGAAATGAACGGTCAGGATGGTTGTTCTGAGGGGGGTTCCTTCAGACAGGACAATTAAGAGATTTAGCCCTGCTGGCTCGGCTTCATAGGCTGAGCTAACTGTATGAAATTGGTCTGAGAAACTCCTGAAATCTCTTTGACAGGTATCACATTTATATTTTGAAACTGTTAAATGAAAAAGCCTTTTCAAACCTGCACTCAAAAGAGAAAACAAAGTATTAACATCTTTTCATTGCTACATAACATATATAAGCCTTTGTACTTTTGACTTGCAGGGTAGTTGATCTCTTTTGATCATAAACCATGTCGACTGCAAATACCAGTTTGCAAATTACAAATTATTGTTACCAAGGGTTGATGCTGCTGACTGTGAAATCTTTTGATTATATGAAATACTGACTTGGTATTAATTGAAAGCTATGCTTTAACCGGTGCATTTTAAGAATCATCATCTATTTGTGAGAAAGTGGAGTGGGGCGAGGGTGGGAGGAACATAAAATCAAATTATTTTGAATGTACTTAACATGCAAATGCAGTGAGTAAGTGAGTATGGATTTGCTGTTACACCCAGACGGTGGTATTTTATCTGTGCACCGTAGCTCTGAACTAATAGCCCTTCTCCAAGCCTGTGCTGAGGGTGCATTTTTTTTTTTTGTTGTTCAGTGTGTATGTATTCAGACCTTGAGGGAAAGAATGCCTGCTGTGTCTAATTCCTCCTAGCTTCTCTTTGAACAAAGTTGCAGCTAACACTTGGTCCTTTCATTACTGTCCTAGTGATACATCTTTGTACACCTAAATCCTTGGGCATTTTAGAAATGAATGCTTTGTGTCAAACATAAAGGAATGTAACTAGTGAACACAGCCATCTTTTCCAGCTTTGGTTATCTCTGAAAATTGTTTCTTTTCTCATAATTGCTGAGGCAAGCTGGCAGAATAATTGCTGTATGGACTTGAATGTAGATCAGTTGCAACTCATTGGCTATCCAGAAGGTGTTCCTGCCGTGTAGGCATTCAGCTTCATTGACAGCTTGGAAAAATATTTTTCCTTTCTATAATTTATACCCATATTTTATAGAAAAAAAGTGACAGCATAAGGTAGTGCACTGTGGTGGTCAATGACTACCTTAGATTAATGTAACATCAGTTCTTTATTTAAGACTGTTTTTCTTTAGGCTTTGCTGTATTAGAGGATGTGGGGCTTTTCCACCTTCCTAGGTTATCTGTGCTTGGGGAGGGGAGGGGTAGGGGGGTTTCTTTGGTTGGTTGGTTTACAGTTGCATTGGCTTTGTTTCAGTTCAGCATATATAGTCTTGTCTTTTCTCTGAATGTAAGATCTGGGGAGATGTATCTGCTGAGTATCAGCGCACCGGCCTCCCTCCCTGGTTGTACCCCCAATATTGTACAGAACAAAAGGCTGTAGTTCAGATCCCCGTCTGCCTCTCAGCTGCATCTGCTTCTCATCATTCCCGCCTGCCCCCTTCCTACGCTGTATAATCATGGCAAGCCACCTTTTGACATTTCTTGGGATTTTTACATAATAATTTTGTTGCAACATTTGCATCTTCTCCCTCTCAGTTTTTTAACCTGTGCAGGACCACCTTGCTGGAGGGTGTTGGTTTTTTGTGAGTTTATTTGGTATGAAAATTATTCTAATTAAACCCAAGCAATTTTAAAAAATAGTTTTGTCACAGTATTTATGGTACACACATCTTTTGAGGAAGATCTATTTTAACAGGTACCTTATACCTCAGTTTTTTTCACGATCGATGTGAACTGTATGAAAGAGAAAAACAAGATTTATGCTGTCTCTTCAAAACAAAAGAGCATAGTGCAGCTCTTTTTTAAAGTCTCTTTTTAATGGGAATTTTAAATTAAGATAAAAGATACTCTTTCTGAAACTTCTGAAATGATGTCATTTGTCTTCTTGGAGGCTGCTTCTACTGTTTAGCTAATGTGCAATACGTTCTATCTAAAGAGAAGACCTTATCTGTCAGGGTATGAGAAGTTTGTTGGAATATTAATTTTATGTGTTCTGCTGTGTTTTGCTAAGCGTTACAACCGATTCCCCATATTTCATTCTGCCTTGCTATAAAGGAGACACAGCGGTTCAGGCAGGACATTGGAATCAATGGCTTTATACCTGAGATTTTTTTCATGTTTTGAAAGGGTTTTCTCATTTTTCACAGTGGAATGTAAAATTAGGAAACATGTTTATTAACAAAGATGGGACAGAGATACACTTGCTGTTGTATTTTTACAAGTATTGACATTTTTAATGAGCTTTATGTTTAATTTCCTTTTTTAAAATAATCTTGCATTTGGAATAAAGTCAATGTTTTTAGGCATTTTAACAAAGCAAAGGCATTATTTAAAGATTTAGTCTGCTACAGTATGGTATTGCACCCTGGGCACTCAGATTCTGCTGTGATGAGTGCACTATAAATGTGGTAGGTATCACCTGTGGCTATTAACCCATTAAAGTTATAGGATGAGAAGCTGATACCAGCCATCTAGATAAATAGGTGTGGTAGTCCTGCTTACTCCTTTGGAGGTAGATACACAGTGTGAGCAACAGCGTCAAGCCTTAAACTATTATCAGTTTCTCTGTAATTCTCGGCGTTATATTGCAGTAATGACAGACTAGACTAAATGCAATAGACCTAATATTTGATTCTGGGTGGGAAATCCATCTCTTAGCACTCAGTTGGAGTATTTGGCTGGAAGCTAAGAAAATCTACCAAGGCATAGGATCTCAGTGTGTTGGAGAGGAAGGAAAGGAGTAACAAAATTAATCTACCCCAAATTAAAGCAGTGTCTTCTTAAATGCCTGAAGAAAAGGCTTTTCCCCATAGGCATATATATTTTCTGCGGCACTTTTCCCCTGAGTTTGGAGCTGGAGGTTTCTCTCAGTTGTATTTCAGTTGGCAGTGAAACCAGTGAAGGATATGCTTGACATGATGCTTTTGTGAGTGCTTTCAGGTGGAGCCAGCCCAGTAGGTGGGAACAGTGGAATCGAAATAACTCAGAAGTTTGTTCTGGAATGGCACCTATAGGCACGTTATTATATGTGGGGAAGAAGCAGGTAGGTAAGAGGAGACCTTCAGCTAGATGGTAATGTGTAAATGCTGAATTGCTGGGAGTGTTGTATATGCAGCAGGTCTTGGGAAATCCAGGCTGCTGGGGCCAGCGCTGAAGGCCGTGTTTGGGGTGACAGGTAGTGGCATGTCAGCTGGGTCCTGGCTTAGCTCAGACCCCGTGGCACGAGTGAGGGTGCTGGCTGCTGGAGGTGGCAGTGTTCTGCACAAGGTGCCTGAGAGGTTGCTGATTTTCCAGCTGGATTTGGTGATAATTAGGTGAGCAAAAATGAAATTTGTAGTGAAAATTACGATTGTGTGAAACTTAACCAAATTAAGTAGATGCCTTTTCATAAGACTTGGGGGAAAATGGTTTTCTTTCTGCTTTGACCAGAAATGAATAATCACTGTTACCATCTGGAGAACGTTGTTGTGACTTTTCTAATACCACTTCTGATTCCCGTGCTTATTTGCTGCCCTTGTCCTGATTGTACGCAGATTGCTGTGACTCAGGCAATCTTTTATGGACCAGTCTGTCTTGGTTATCAAAGTTAGGAAGCAAGGCAGTACTGCCTGAATGGCACTCATACTTCTTTATGCTGATGTAGTTTTAGAGAGCATTTTTACATCATTGTTCCCACACTCTGAACATGGAAATCATTAATTTTTAATTGGGAGGGATTTCTTTTTATACTGCGGTAAATATTATTGTCACTTTGGAAGGTTTTTACTTTTAATATGACTTACATCTGTTGTTAATATGAAGAGTGTTAGAGACATGGAATCCATAATTGTATGAAGTTTTATTGCACTGAAATGTAAGAAAGCTGAGTGTAACAGAACCCCAACAAAACTGTTCGTATAACAAAACTATGATTTCCTATCTACACAAATTTAAGTGACTGATCAAGGTCTGTGTATCATACTAATGTATTTTCTCACTAAAATAAATACACTAATACAATAATTGTATATGATCATTTTGTATCAGCTTGGTTCTTAGTCTCTGTTAATGGCAGAGTCACCCCCTTGTGATTGGGATA
>JAVJGJ010000060.1:12650982-12711438 GCA_035590215.1 Microhierax caerulescens
TGGAAGAGGAGACAGCCTGTCATTTTTCTTTTAAGGGTTTAAATTTGACCTTGTTTCAGGAAAGTTTCAGGGTTTTGTTTGCTTGAATGTTTTCATGGCCAGATGATTAACATGCTATTATTTTCTAGATTTTATAATCATAAATGGACTGTTGGATATTTTTCTTCTCTTTCTTCTCAGGAAGTTTTGCAGTCACTTTGTTTACTCTTTATAATGGTTGTTGTCAATGTTCAGGAGCATTAAAATACTTTAGTGGCAGACAATGTAATATGTATTTATAAATGTAAAGTATATGTTGAATATATGTGCTCTTTGTCTCTCTCTCTCTCTCTCTCTCTCTCTCTCTCTCTCTCTCTCTCGATCACCACTTCTATGAAAGTACTGAACTTAGAGCAAGCTTTTGTCATGTAAACATGCATTTTTCTTCCCCTTGTCCGTATTTATCTGCATGTATGTGCTGACATGTACACACGTGTGCTCTTATGTAGGTGTGCACTGTCGCACAAGCTGTTATGCTTGTGTATGTGTATATGATCCATTCCCACACAGGTACTGTTTTCTCATACATCTGTGCAGACCCACACAAAGGCTGCTTATCAGCCATTTGAAATGGAAAAGTTCACTATTACAGTGTAATAGAGAAGTTAAATAAATAGTGACCTTAACCAAGGGACTGGCTATAATTTACTGAACTACCATAAGCTATCATTGCAGGGACGCATAGCTGGATTTCCTATCGGATGGTAAGCACAGGCATCAGTAGGAATAATAATGCTGCATGCAGCCGTTACAAGTGGTATTTCTGGAGACAGTCCCTCATGTGTATAATACCTACGTGTGCAGGGGCAGGATGCACATTGTAAAGCAGGTCAAGCCCATGCGTTGCTCTACTTCAGGAAGCAGCATGCTACAGCTCGGATTCTTTTCTGCATTTTAAGAAAAGGTTTCATTCTTAAAAGTAGCCAAAAAGTGTGCCGACCCCAGCTTTACTTTCATGATCAGTCTTTGTAACAGTCAGCTCCAAAGAATGTTGCAGTTTCTTTTAATGTTGTGTTGCCATACCGGTCAATGCTGGTGGACTCTCCAGGCGATCACCTGTCACATCTTGTTGGATCAGCCAGCGATCCCACAAGAAAATGCCATGCGCAGCTCATTGAAATCAGTGGAAGATGCTGCTTTGACATCTGAAGCATCATGTACCTGTTGTGTACTTGTATTTAGCTGCCACCTGACAGGTACAGTATGAGCAAGATAAGTGCTAGGCACTGAAGCATTCTAGGTCCATTTGGACCATTTCAAGTGTATATATTGGTGTAATCCCTTAATAGTAATCAAGTAATGGTGATTTACAGTATGGGAAAAGAAATTCTCAGATCTTCAGTTCTGAAAGATTTTGGTGACTGTCCATTTTGAGAATTCTCAAATTTGACTCGCCACCTCAGTCATATGTTTTCTATAAAGGGTGAGAACATTGGAGCTCAGCCCAAAGCAGGGCAACATCACGTGCTGTCATTGTTACTTCCCT
Source organism: Microhierax caerulescens (assembly GCA_035590215.1). NCBI lineage: Eukaryota > Metazoa > Chordata > Aves > Falconiformes > Falconidae > Microhierax > Microhierax caerulescens. The sequence continues at coordinate 12,652,508 of JAVJGJ010000060.1, forward strand.
GCTGTGCTAGATTGTTCTCGAACATCAATTCCAATCTGTGTCTGACAAGCCAGATGTTTACTTGCTGTCTTTCATACTCATTTTATTTATTTACTGGGGATTTTTTAGTATGTGCTGTTATACCATATGTGGTTCCAGTCCTGCAGTCTGACCCTGTAAGCAGGTAGTGTCTCCCTGCAGGGGTGTGAGACATTGTACCCAGCATTACAGGACTGGAGATCTGTGTTGTCATTGAGGGGGGTTTTTTGTAAGTCAGCTCTGGTGCTTACTGCTGACCTGATCCAGCTGTCAGTGAGAGGTTTCCTCTAAAAGAAACCTTTTGTAAGCAGATCCAACACCTTGAGTAAGGACTGGAAGCTGTGAGGTTCATCACAGCAAATTTGGGAGTTTGGCTGGAGTTGGCCGTTGTCAGTTCCTCACATATTTCAACTTCATTTTTGTCCTTAAACCAAAGGAAGTTAAACTGGTTAAGAGACTAAGGCCACAAGCCAATATCTAGAAATGTGGGTTCTTTTCACAGCTATGGGCAAATCATATTTATTCTTCTGTGGCTTGGATTTTCTGTCTATAAACTGCGGGATGCTAGTGCTTAGCTTTGTAATGCACTTTGCTCTCTTGGGGTGAAAACAGTAAAACCAGTGCAAAGTATTAGGATTTGTTACCTCCGGTTGCAATTCTTACACTGATCGTGTCTGCTTTTCTGTTGGTTTGGTGTTTCTTTAAATGTTCAGGGAGAATCATAGTGAAATTGAGAGACGCAGAAGAAATAAGATGACACAGTACATCACCGAGCTGTCTGATATGGTACCCACTTGTAGCGCGTTGGCTCGTAAGCCTGACAAGTTGACAATTCTTCGGATGGCTGTTTCACACATGAAATCCATGAGGGGCACTGGAAACAAATCTACTGATGGAGCCTACAAGCCTTCATTTCTTACAGAACAGGTAGATATTTTGCAGTTGTCTGTTTTCTTGGGTTTGTGGTCTTAAAAGATGTGAGGAAATGCTGAGAGGGGTAGAGTGTCAGCTTGATCCTTTGCTGTTGTGTAGTAACTGGTACAAGCTATATATCCAAGATGTGAATATCAAACAATTTTTTGTGACTCTTTGGACTTGATCTTAACTATGTATCAAATCTTTCTGAAGCAGCAAAATGGGTGTTCTTATCCTTGAGATCTGTCCATCTGAAAAGCAAATTGCGTGTTGCCTCTTGTCATGGGAAGGGAATTTTCGCCTCAGAAACTGGGTTCTTCCCATCCTAACAAAGGTTCTCTAAAACAGGTAAAAATTAATCTGGAAAGACCTGACTCTCCCTCCTGGGTTTAGAGGAAGGTTAAAAACATTGTTTAGTCTTAATGCCTAAGTTCCCAGCGGCTGAACTGGGCAGAGATTAATCCCAGCTGTCCTGGCTGAGGTACTCCCTTGGTTACATATTTGATGGAAGAAGATGCACCCAGTGCTCGCAGGAAAACTGTGTTTAACTGAGCGCACTGAAAATTCCTACCACCTTCATTGTTTTTGAAGTCCTATGGGTGTAGTGTGCATTTTTGTGGTCTGAAATGATTTAAGCACTTACACATGTTAAGTTATGGCTAGAGGCAATACTTCTTTCTATTAGAGAAACAGCAGCTGCTGCTGACCTCTCTGTGGTCGCATCTCTACTTGTTCTGGCTTTCCTGAAGTGTGTTTCTGGAGGGCCTGTGCCGCTCAGCTGGCTGTTGGTAAGGCACCCGAGTCACTTCTCATTGCAACTTTTTGGATTTTTTGTAACCTTGCATGATGACAAGGTTTATTTTCCTCTTTGTTAATAACATATGCAAAACAGGTCTCATGATGCTCTGTATAGTGCAGATAGCTATGCAGTGAGGTTTTTATAGTCAGCGATTCAAAAGTGATGTGCTTTCTGTACAATAAAGAGGCAGAGGCTGACAGTGTGTTAAGTGTTTGTTGAGATGAGTTATCCATGTCTTTAGCAGAATTTACCAGATTTTGATCCTCACCTTATTGGCTAGTATCTGTCACTTGCACACTAGCTGCGCTGAGCTGTCTAACCTGGAGTGGGACTGAGATTGTCCAAAGCTCTCTGCCTCAGTTCCAGGTGCAGTATCTTCTCAAGCTCAGGTGGTCGCTGGACCCACCAAGCAAAGGCTGTTTGAGCTTGTTCCCCAGGAACAGGAGTGGTAGTTTTCCTTTCCTGTGAGAGGTTTTCAAGCTCTGTTAAGCAAAGTTAGCGTTTCTGTGTGATGCCTACAAAGAGCTATTTGCATGTGGAATTCAAGGTTTTGGGCATCTAAACACAGCGACTGAAAGTGAGGGACAGAGGTACCTTGCTTTAAAGACCTACAGTCCCCCTTCCAGCCCCAGGTGGGTGGGTGTGGGGGTGTCTCAGGGCAGAAGTACCCAGGATGAGGAGCAGGGAACTGTGTAAAGAAAGGGCCAAAGGCAGTGGTGTTTCAGATCCTTTGGATCTCTAAGGCTTCATGTTCACAGGTTGGAAAAAGAAAGCAGGAAGTGAAACCTTCTTGTGCAGTGGCTCGGGGCCCCTGATGGGAGGAGAGTCTGGGAATTCCTGTCCTTGTGCTCATTACACTTTCTGTCTTTTATCCAGTGACTGTTTTAATTTACAAACAGAGCTCATCCTGTGGGGCGGGGGTGTGTGTGGGTGGGTGGGTGTGGGCGTGTGTATGCAGTGAGTTTTAGTTACTTAATTTTCCTAAAGTGCCTTGACATCACCAGATGAAAAGCAATAAGGAAAAATAAAATGTTATATAAGATCAGCAATTTATGGCTTGCCACAAGTTTGCTTGTGTTAAATCAATACTACAGTGAAAATTTCTGCCTAGGTTGTGATCAGCTAATAAAATCGCAAGAAAACAATATTTTTTGGCAGTGACAGATGTGTTATTTAATTCCCTTTTCTTGCTGGCATTCTGATTAAGTCCTTTCTTTGGAAGGAACTGAAACATCTCATCCTGGAGGCTGCAGATGGGTTCCTGTTTGTAGTTGCAGCTGAGACGGGAAGAGTGATCTACGTATCAGATTCTGTGACTCCTGTGCTGAACCAGCCACAGTCTGAATGGTTTGGCAGCACTTTGTATGAACAGGTTCATCCAGACGATGTGGAAAAGCTGCGAGAGCAACTATGTACATCTGAAAACTCTATGACAGGTCAGATATGTCTGATGTATGGTTCTGTGTGTTACGGTTAACACATACATTTTTCTGTAGTTTTTCTGACATTCAAATTGCCTGGTTTAAAAATCCTGTAAAAATGAAATCTGGCAAGATTAAACTGCATTTTCTTGCAGGTGGTGAAGTAATATAAATCTTCTTTAGCATGACTACATTTTGCTTTCTGTCTGACTTCAGTCAAATCACCTTCATGTAGCTCTGCATTCAAACTTCTGGCTTGGGTAGGCTTGGAATCTGGATTGTTTTCAGGCTTGGTCTGGAAATGTAGATTGTTTTCCTTTTGTCCTCAATGAACTTGTGACTTCTTTACAAATATGCGTTTCTTTAGGGCAGTGTTTATTTTGAAGGCAAAAATCATACTTCAGACTTTTCCATTTTCATAAAAGTTCCTTGTGGTTTGCTAACGGGAATCCTGGGGAAAAAAATCCAGTGTTTGGCAGCTGAAAACCTAGTGGATTTTAACTGGGAAGCTTGCTCCTGTAGCAGTGATATAAGTTAGTTCTAAGTTAACTACTTACCATTTTGCACATAAAACTGAACCATATTCATATCTTCAGTATAATTCTGGCTTTTACAGTTATTCATGCTCACAATTGCCAATAGGAAACTACCTTTAATAGGATACGTGTATGTTAGAGCTATGAGAATTAGCTAAATCCTGTTTTAACTCAAACTTGGAAAGGAGGATACCCAACTTCTGTTTTTATTCTTCCACATAGTATGTTTATAGCTAAAGGAAAAAAGCCAGGGGAAAATATTTGTAACAAAATCCTGATCCATGCAAAAGTCCCATAATTTCGCCTTGCATTACTAATTCAGAATTCTGACCTGGTTTGCTGGAAGTTTTGTTGTGTTTCATAACTCAAAGGACAGTGATCCAGTTTTGAGTGAACCTGCACACTGTTTACAGCTTCCATGTCAAAACAGTGCCAAATTCATGATTTCCTGTGGTTTGAATGTGATGTGGTTTTGGCAGAGCTTTCATGTATTCAAATTGGAAACTCAAAGCAAAATTCTGTGGTGAAAATCCAGATGGATCGAAATCAAGTGAACAGTTAGTTGAAGGAACCTGTGCAGAGCAAAACAGCTGAGTTTAATACCACGAGTCTCACAAAAGAGCACAACTTCTGTTTTTATTATGTAGCCTGTAACACATTTTAACATACATACCATCTTCCTCCAAGAAGCAATTACTCCAGAGCCTCAGTGAACAGTCATGTTTCGACTTCCAAAAGTTCTCAGTTATGGGCCTTAACCTGGTCAAACTAGATGGGGAGTAGACAAACGCAGAGCACTTCTGAAAACCCAGCTCTGTGCTTTTTCCAATTTTAACTATGTGGTTTGTTGGGTTTTTTTTTACACTAAATTCATCTGTAGCCAGTGGAAAGAGAAGTTCAAAGAATAGTATTTGTAGGGCTAAATCTTTTCCCTGCCTGAGTCTTGGGGAGTTGTCACATTGACACAGAAGGCCTGTAAATCTGCTGTACGTGGACAGCTGAACATTCTCCCAGTGTGAGAAAGCATCAGCCTGTTTAGGGCCAGGGTAGCCTGCTTAGTTCCACTTTGTAAGGCCCAGAGGCAGGCTGGATGTAGAAGGGTGCTTTTTAGGGACTGGGAGAGAGTGTGTAGTTGCAACTATTCCAATCAAGTGCAAGTAAGAGCAGTGCATAGTTGGTCCTAATTATATGGGGCACATTATGTGAATTTGCATGCACAAGGTTATTGTGGTTACATGGGCAGTGCAGTTTTTTGGCAGGCTGAACATCTTGACAGGGCTTAAACAGAATCATCAGTGTGCTTTGAGTCAAACATAGATAGATATATAGTTATATATATATTTGTATGTACATCATCTCTGGTAAGATCATCACAGAACAGGTTTTTAAGGTGTCTGCTGCATTTTTCTAGCTTTTTAATAAAGTTAGCGTAAAGCGAGTAACATCATAACATAGTCCTGCTTTTTTACTGGTTTTGTTTTAAAGATGTGACTGGTGAAGTACATTTAGTTAACATACTAGTAGTTTTGTCAGTCTGTGGAGCACATAGATCAACAGAAAGCTCTAGATTTGTTATATTAAACTTGCATTTCCTTGACCCTGTAAGGTACCATTTCAATAAAGGATGCAGTGTTCTATAAGGGCTGTCAGTCCAGCATCACTTTGCTTATAAGCAGCATGCAGCAGGACTTCAGCAGCACAACTGTCACTCCTTTGAGTTACCCTTCTGGAGGCAAAGTGATTCTAGAGTCCATTCAAGCAGTTGCATTTTCCTTCCTGTAACACAAGCTGTATTTGGCGTAGCAGCTTTGTAACAGGTAGGAATAAAATGAAATGCTGCAGTGAACAGAAAGAAATGGGTGCCTTTATTGACATTTTAAAAAAGTCAAGTAGGCAAATGCACTTCCTTTAAGTCTGTGCTTATCAGACCATTTGGGCAGCACCCAAGACTCTCTCGGCTTTCCAAAGTTGTTTCATGCATAGAACGAAGAGCAATGCAGAGCTTGAAAGAGGTGCAAACTGCAAGCCGGTCAGCTATCCTTGACATTTTTCCTGCTCAAAGTGGAGTTCACTGTAGGCAGCAGGAAAATCCTCATCTTTTAGTGACCTCTGGCTGTTCAGCACAGGATCTGCTTAGGGTAAAGAAGAGATTTGCAGGTGAAAGTATAATGGTATGTTATGATTTTTAATTTTGCTTTCTTCCTCACCTCAGGGTCCATTTTCTCAACCATGTAACCTCCTTCAGCCCTTGAACTGGGGAAGCAATGACAGCATCTTGACAAAGGAGAAACTTCACTTGCCTTGCATCAGATCACAGCCATGTCCTTTGGTTATATTTGTTTTTCCTGTTACAAGCGCTGATCATTAGTGCTGCGTTGCCGGGGTTTTCCCAGCACCTCTTAGCAATCCTGCTACCCTGAGAAGCTGCTCCAGACCCTGAGGACTTGGGAGGCTGCCACTGCCAAAGGGGAGCGACAGAGAACAAGCCAGTGGAGAAAGCAGGCTCCCTCTCACATTTCTGCCCCCAGGAATAAGACTGAGACTAGGGCTGTGGTTGCATGAGCGTTTCTTTGGCAGTCACACCAGCTTATGCAATCCTCACCTCATCTCACCCTCTCCTCTGGCATTCATGTGGTACTACAGTGAGTCACATCAAGGGGGCTGACCCAGCCGAAAGCTAAGCTAAGCAAAAACCCCCTTGGTGTTGGTAGAGACAGCTCTTTGGCCCACTGTATCAATAGGGTTGCTTGGACTCTTGTGCTAACACCAAGGAGGAGTGGGGACTGAATATTTAAGGGTAAGGAGAGGACAGAACTTGAGGAACAGTAAAAGCATAGGCTGTTTACTGTGGCCTGAACCATGTAGTGTGTTTGGGGCATTAATTGCTTGCTCTATTTTTAACTCTTAGGATATGGGGAAGGATGGTTTGTCTTCTATTTTATATCCTTAGAGATTTTATTCCCTGGAAATGGAACAATTGTCTGCTTGTTTGCCGTATGTTAATTGCTAACACATTGTAGCAACAGAAAGCTGAACTGTGAAGTGTATGTATGGTTTGAAATGCTCTAAAAAAGAAGACAGCAGCTGAGACTTGATGATAGCAATAAATAGTGCTCCCAGGAAGTCTTTACATGCGTCATGATCATGATTAATTGGAATGGGGCAGATATTCAGAGTAATAGTTTATTTTCCCTCTTTGTTCTTGGAAACCTGCAGATGGGGAAAAAATCAGTTCAAATATGGATGAAGATCAGATCCCACAGTAGGATCCATTAGGAAAGACCTCTTTGCCCTTAGGATGCACTGATGAAACTTGATGGATGTTGGGTTCAGGTGCAGGTTCAGGGTTGGAAGTTGTGAAGGGCTGAATAACCCACAGTACAGTAGAATCCTAATGTGAGAGCCTCTAAACAGCTGCGGACAGTGTATCTCTAACGGTGCAGAGAACAGACAGAACTTAGATTTAAGTGCAAAGAAAAAACTTTGGAAGAATTTACTTGCAAAAAAATGACTGAGCAAGTACTTTAGGAGACTGCCCTTCTGTTAAAATACAGTGTTCCAGAGCACTTTGCAAGACAGATTTCTATCACTCTGATTCTCTGTAAACAGTTTGTGAAAGAGCAGAATGAGGAATAGAGGTACCTCTGTACGGTTGCCTAGTACCCCAAGTGGTTCCATGATGTGTCCGGGATATACTTGTCAAGGCTGTGAGGTCCCTGTTCCTGCAGCCAGCATCTCCAGTGGTGCAAATGGGAAACACTCGAGTTTATTATATTCAGTTCTGAGCTCCAAGCAGTACAGCACACAGTAATCCAGTTATTATTTCTTCCTTCAGCCTCACTCTCTATAGCTAAGGTGAGGCAGGGAGCAGCATGTGTAATCCCATCTGTGGCACAAAACCTCCTCAGGCCATGCAGGTTCAGAAGAAGTCCTTGCAAACGGTTTTAGCTGAGCAGTTAAGGGGCGCTGAAACTGCAGACCTGTGACTGCAAGAAAATGATGAGAACCAGAAACTCTACAGCTTTCATTTTCAAGTGTTTCAAAAATGACTAAGTCAATTTATTTGCTAGCTGAAAAAGATTAATTGAGGTTACTTCTGGACAGAACTTGAATGCCAAGTTTAATCTTGGCATGGTGTTTTATTGCCTTATTTTCTAAGTGCAAAAAACCTAGAATTTTATGATGGAAATGGTGACTGACCACAGCAAAAGTGGAGCTGATAGGTACCTTTTTAGAAGAAAAGACCATTGAGTGAGGATTCATTGTGGCTCTTGAATATTATGGAAACATCAATCCATGTTACACAACCAGAGATTTGGATTGGGGAACCTGTCTCAGAACCTTCAAATAGTGTGTTGTCTTGCAGTGACGGCTTCAACGTATGCAGATTTCACAGCCACAGAATTCAGATACTGTAGATAGAGTCAAATTGTCTGTAAAAATGAGAAAAATAATGTTCAACTCTAAAGAGGGCAGTGCCGGAGACCAGTGGAGAAGCAAAATAAAGCTTTCCACAACACTGAACAGATGGGAGATGCTCAACAAACGGTAAATAACCACGTGAAAGAGAAGATTAGGAGTAAGTTCTCATTACAACAGACACTCTTCCTGAAAATCAGCACAGGATTTTTTGTGTTGTGAGCTGTCTTATACTTCCATGTCAGTTTTCCAATTCTGATTTCTGCATAATCTTTCTTAGAAGAGAGGGGATTCTTCTCATACAGCCAGCCAGCCAGGTGAATGTCTCTGTTTTGAACTCTGACTACAACAAAGATTTAGGACTTCAGCTGGTACAGAGGACTGGATCAGACTCCTGTTTGGTTTCATGTGCAAAATTCTGTGAAGAAATTTAAAGGCTAACTTGAGGCATTACCAGAAACTCAGCCTTGGCAAATATAATTCTGTTATGCCTTAAATGTCGTTGTCACTAACAGTAAAACTCATGTCTAATGAAAAAGTAATGTATTATCAAAACATTTGATTAATGGGATGGCTTCTGCACTGTATTAGCAAACAAGAGAGCTTCTCCTCACCCAGTTGAAAATTGGATCAGCCTAATTATTTTTTTTTTTAAAAAAAGGGTAAAATGTCTATTTTGGGTGTTGATGCTAAAAATTGTATACCAAAAATACATCATCAGACGTTGTGTCTTCCCTGTGTCTTTTATAGAAATTAAGATACTTGCCAAAGATGCATGTTTTTCTACCCAAGAGCTCTTAACTTGCCTTGGAGAAAAAGAGAAAAAAAAGGAGAGAAAAAAAAAAAAAAGGAAAAATGGAAAAAACCCCTTTTGTTTATAGAACTGTGTCCTTGGTAAGACAGCCGACAAAAGATGTAGCAAAGCTCCTTTGGGACTTTGTTCTCTAGCCTTTGGGTCTGAGGAGCACATTTGTCAGAGCTTTATGCATTGGAAAGGTACTCTGTGTGTAAAGGGCTGTTTTGACTGACAACATTTGATTTCTTGATTTTTTTTCACTTCTGTCTGAAAACTGTTTAAACTACATGAACACTAAAGAGCCATCTGTCTCTGAAAGTGCCCAGCCCAGCAGCTTAGAAGGCAGAGTACAGAGAATTAAAACCAGATCTTAGTATTTCAGGTTTTAGCATCTTAGGACAGGATGACTGACCTAGTAAGGCTGTTAGCTTCTGGGCAGGTAGGGACTGAGTTGTATAATTTTTTTTTTTATACAGAGACTTAATAGCTACCTGTACTTTTTATCTCAGCAACAGTGGTTCATCATCAGCTGTTTTCACTGTATGTCCGTGAAATGTAACAACCTGTAGAATGGAGACAGCAGGCATCCAGTAAACAGCACACACAAAGCAGGCAAGGTGGGGAGGAGGTAAAGCTTCCATATACGTGATATGAGATGTCCTGAAATCTTCTGTGTCTCTGCAGGCCTGTCTGAAACTTGGCTCTTAATATTTTATGGGATTTTCCACCCACCCAGACATACATACCCACACCCCCCCAACTTTATTCCTTAGAAGGGTGGAGGCTGGAGACAGCTGTGCCAGGATTATTGCACCTGCAAGGGAAGGGAACGGAGATTTCTGAAAATAGAAGCTTCAGCACTGAAGTTGTCCTGAAAAAGAGGGGACAATTCTTGAAACATAATGCCATGTATAGAATATATATGAGTGATTCATGTGAACTGAGTATTTCAGGTTTCAGTCTGGTTTTACTGTAGAAAAAGCCAATTTTGGCAAGGCATCTTTTCCTGTTTTAAGTGTGAAATCTTGGAAAAGATTTGGCTCGTTGCTGGCAACTACCAAATCACCATGTGATACCTGTTTTTCAGCAAAGTTATGTGGTCCCACCGGCATTGCGGAGAGTGAAGAGAATGTTCCAGATGTAAGACTTTCCATACACACCAGCCTGTTGCATTGTTCCAAAGAAAAAAAAAAATCTGCCCACATTTTTGTGGACTGTTTGTTCTCATAGCAGGAAGGTCACGGTGCCAGCTAGAGATAGCCTTTGAACTTGAGCAGTGCCAAGCATAGGAATTTGTGGGGTTTAAGCTTTAGTCTGTTCAGCTGGTACATTTTTTACATGTGGGATGGAGGACATGAATATTTTGCTTCCTCCATCCCCATTCTGTTTGCAAGCAGGTGAACCGGTGCAGTTGATGCTTAGGAATGGGAAACAAGGAAGCTGTGCCCATATGGCATCTGCATCTTGGCTGTCCCGTAGCGTGTGCCTGGAAGTGATGCACAGAGCCTCCGTGTCTTCAGCTTCTCTTCTGTCATCATTTGGGTTGATCAGGCACCGTTTGTGAACTTAGCGTGACAAAACAGGAAAGCTTTGTGGGTCACTGAGAGCTATCTGAGTCTGTGGATGTGCTGGGCTCTCCGGAGGGAAGATGAGGGAAGTTTTAAATGCTCCGTGCATTACATTACACGTACGGGACTTGCTGGTTCCTTTGCAAGTGCATTGCCCTGTTTTTCAGCTGAAGTGAATGAAACAAATCCTTCATTCAGTTCTGGCTGTGTGACCGCTAACTGTGGTCCCATTATTGCACAGGGGTAACGCAGAGAGTGGAATTTGGCTTTTTGTGTGGTTTACGTGAGAAAGAGGATTTGAGGCCTTAGAGCACCACTCCGGTGCTTTTGACACACTATACAATACCACAGAAATAAGAAAAATGCAGTTTGCTTTCAAAAAATAGGTATTTTCAAATGATCGTATGTTAAATGTGTGGTAAATTTAATCTCTCTAACTTATTCCAAGAGAATTTTTATTTTTTTTTTTGCTTTTGTCTCTAGAGCTGTTTCTGAGGGAGTGAGGGGGAAATCCCAAATGTTGGGAGAAGCCAGCTATGTATAAAACAGTTCATAAAGCAACTCCTACACAAACACAGTGACCCAGTGGTCTCCCTGCTGCTGACACGCTCCGTTTGGGTGGATAGTACTCAAAGGAAAACAAGCGATAATAAGTTGCATTTTTTAAAAATTACTTCGGTAATTATAACGGTGGTTTAAAGAGGTCAGTACATGTTTGTACTAAAATAAGGAAGCGACTTTAGCCTAGTACTCTGAGACAGACTTATTACACCTGATTAGCATTAGAGAATGCTTTTAGGGCGAATTTTCAGGTGTTTAGACATGCATGTGCAAGTGGGTTTTGCGGTTATTATTTCTCTTCCTCTTCACCCTGAGTTTCTCACTTGGAAGGTGCCGCGTACTTAGGTCTGTTATCACAGATGTTTGACTGGATCATTTTCAGTTGCTGGGTTTCAAGGGTGCTGCATGTTTTTAATGTTCAATATTTATTCAACCTGCTCTATTTTGTTAAACACGATGAAATATATGGAGTTAGTGATTTTTTTCCTCCTTTAAAAATACTAGTGTTTCACAAATACCTGACCAACTTCTTTGGTTAACACATTGCCAATAAAGCAGTCCGAGCATACCTCTTGGAGCCTTTTGGCACTGGCCCTGCTTGCAACCCTCTCTAAATCTCAGGTGATTCACTGCTTTGATTAAGAACTCCACAGGTGTTGGGAGGGTGCAATATTAGCTTTGACATCTGCCCTGTTGAGAACTAGCTTTTCCTTTCACCTAATTCGAGTGTTGTGTTGTCTCAATGAATTTAATACAATGCACTGAAATATTTTGTTATTATGTGATGAGTTGCAACAGCAGGCTAGGGAAGCAGAATGAGGAGTGGTACCTGGGACTGATAGCATTCCACCCGAGTGTGTGCTTGCTTCAAAACGGGAATTACTGACTTATCCCATGCTGCTGTCATCTCTCCTTCCTTAGCTAAAGCTCTCCTATTTCATAATGCTGGGACAGCCGAGGCAGGACTTCCACAGTCTTTGATCCTTCCCTAGCATTCCCTCAGCTTGTTGAGACCGTGGCACCCGCTTGCTTCTCGCTGATACCCTGCACGGAGCTGCATGGAGGGAAAAGCCTCCCATATGGCAGCACAAACCCACAGTTTTCTGTGGTTTGGTCTGTTTTATTGTAGTGCCTTAGATCTGAACTTACGTCATCAAACCTTCTTCCTTCCATTTTCACAGTATGGAGACTTTTGTATGTAATTTGTAAGTATCTTGAGTCTTCAAAAAGAGAATTAAAAACTGTAGTAATGTTTACCACCACCACCACCTTATTTTAATTTAATTAAAGGAGTAGCTTAGAAAAACAACCAGGCAGCATCCTTGGGCCTTTTGTTCTCCTCCCTCTCTCACCTTCCTCATGGGTTTAAATTTAATTCTGTCCCCAGTAAAATATCTTGCAAAGTCATCTTGCAGTTATTATTTATTTCCTCTAATGGATCACTCTGTAGTGTGTCACCAGCTCATGTGGAACAGACCACAGCCAAATTTCAGAACCAGATGATACTAGTATTAGCTAATAAAGCATGTATCCCAGTTATTTGAGTTTGATAATGAAGTACAAGTAATACAGAACGCCAGGAGCTGAAGCCTTTTCAGCAGAAGTGTTTTTCAGTAAAACTTCCTGTCTGAGCATTCAAGTGAAACAAATAGGTTAATTTAAAAGCTAGTTACAACCTTTGTGTATTGATTTATTACACAGCTGTGAATGGTAAAAGAATAAATTACATATTTCAGTTGTTTTGGATAACTGTTCTATCATGGGAGTCTCTGCTGATGGTGCTTTCGAGTAACTGTTTCTGGGGTTTTCCATCCTTTTTCTAGTTATAGAAAGTCTGCTCTGTCTTTTGAGGAGCTCTTTGTGTCTTGGATCACTGGCAGGCCTTAGCATAATTTTCTCCAGCTCAGGCTTTCCTTCAAACACATCTGATAATTGTAACAGAAGTGCTACCCCAACTGACCAGCTCATTGAACCATGAACCTGGTGATATTTATTTGTTTAGTGACTGAGCCTGAAAGAACCTGCAGAGATCAGAATGTGGCTGTCAGGACTCACACAAACCTATAGCAAGATAAAGCTGCTGCTGCTGAAGTTTAAATGGGCAATGCACGGATGAAAAAACAGAGGATCATCATCCTGCTTTACAGATAGGGAACTGGAAATGGAGATAGATGCTGTTGTATTTATGTCTAGGGAGAGCTTACATATCTGTGTGGGTTTCTATAAGCTGTTTTATTTAGTATGCTGAATGTTTCCCATACATAAGATAATCATTGTGAAGAATTGAAAATACATTTAGTCTTTAAAATGGTTTTGGGTTTTTTTTTTGTTTTTTTTGGGGTTTTTTTATAACTTCAGTTTCAACATGTGCTTTGAATTATTTGCTTGGGGGTTTAAGTCCAGTTTTTCCAGGTCCATCAGCAGAGAGATTTGCATGTGATCTGTAACACTATCCCTTCAGATAGTCCCTTAAAATTAACTCAATGGCAAGGTTCAAAAGCCCACATAGTTTCCATTTTAATTTAATTAAAAAGATGCATATTTGCCCAACACTGTGGAGAATTACTTGATGCAGACTGGTTAGTCAAACTTGAAGGCAGGCACAGCAGAGACCTTCTGGCCTCATGAGCTTTTATAAGAACAAGTTGTATTAAGCAAACAGCTGTGTAACGTGAGGGGTTTCTTATTGAAAAACAAGAGGGGGTGAGAAAGCTTTTCAGTTATCCCTTTGTGGGTCAGTGTCTCCAGTTGGTAAGTACGGGACAGACAGATATTTAAAAATAGCTTGGAAATAGCTACATTTCAATTGCATTACTTTTATTTTTTTTTTCTAAACTTTGCTGTTGATTGGATCGACTCTTCATTCTATTGTAAGAATGTCATAACTTGACTCTAATGCTTATACAACGCCTTTTGCAATTAGATGATGTAAACCTTAACATATTTAGAAAGGTTCAAATAGTCCCCCAGAGAAGCTAGGCTAGTGAGGAGCGTGAGCTTTGATGGTTTATATTTACAATCATAGAATCGTAGAATCACAGAATGGTTTGGGTTGGAAGGGACCTTAAAGACCATCTAGTTCCAACCCTCCTGCCATGGGCAGGGACCCCTCCCACTAGACCAGGTTGCCCCCAGCCCCATCCAGCCTGGCCTTGAACACTGCCAGGGACGGGGCATCCACAGCTGCTCTGGGCAGCCTGTGCCAGCACCTCACCAACCTCAAAATAAAGAATTTCTGTGGGAGAGCTAACCTAAATCTACCCTCTTTCAGTTTAAAGCCATTCTCCCCTGTCCTGTCACTACCTGCCCTTGTAAGAAGCCCCTCTCCAGCTCTCTTGCAGGCCCCTTTAGGTACTGGAAGGTGATGTAACGTCCCCCCAGAGCCTTTGCTTCTCCAGGCTCTCTCACCCCAACTCTCCAGCCTGTGTTCAATGGGAAGGTGCTCTGATCATCTCTGTGGCCCTCCTCTGGACTCGTTCCAACAGGTCCATGTCTTTCTTATGCCGGGGGTCTCCAGAGCTGGATGCAGCACTGCAGGTGGGGTGTCATGAGAGCAGAGGTGCTGATGGTGGGGGAATCACTTCCCTTGCCCACTGTCTTGATGCAGCCCAGGGTATGGTTGGCTTTCTGAGCTGCAGGTGCACGTTGCTGGGTCATGTTGAGCTTCTTGTCAGTCAGCACTCCCAAGTCCTTCTCCTTAGGGCTGCTCTCAGTCCATTCTCTGCCCAGCCTGTGTTTGTGCTTGGGATTGCCCTGACCCAGGTGTGGGACCTTGCACTTGGCCTTGCTGAACTTCTTGGGGTTCACAAGGGCCCACCTCTCAAGGCTGTCAAGGTCCCTCTGGATAATGTCCCCTCCCTTCAGTGTGTTGACAGCACTGCATGGCTTGGTGTCATCAGTGGACTTGCTGAGGGTGCACTCAATCCCACTCTCCACATCCCTGACAAAGATGTTGAACAGCGCTGGACTCAATACCAGCCCCTGAGGAAGAGCACTCGTCGCTGGTCTCCGCTTGGACATCCACATTAGTGGAACATTAGTCATCGTTATGGGATAGGTAGTTCAGGAATGTTTTTCATGAGTGTAGAGGGGAAAATGAGTAATAGAGAGCATGTCCTGGTTCTAAGTAGTATCATGAAAGTGGAGTATTTGATTCAAGTGAGATTTCTTTTCCTTATTTGGACTGATTTGTTTCAGCTTCTATACTGATACATCAAGAGGTTATCACTGGATATAAAGAAAGATGAATCAGCAACCCAGCCTATAGTCTTCTTTTGGAAGCATAATCATGTTTATTTCTCTTTTAAGCTGATTATGCCCTGATAAGCATAGAGTTGTCATGAGATTTTTATGGACTTTCTGAGAATCACTGTAGATTATGTTATTGAGAATTTTTATCTACAGCTATGCTCTGCTGAGAACTCGTGTTGCTTATACAAGCGTGGACACTGTTCTGGCTGCACCTGCACTGCTGGCTGACCGCAGGCAAGAGAAGTCTTTCCTTTGGGCTTTAGTGCCCTCATCTTTAAAATAAGAGTGGTGTGGATCTCCTCTCGAAGTCGCTTTAGTAGCTGCAGATAAGTACATGATCGGAGCCAGTTATTTATTTTCTATACTGATATATTTATCAGTGTATTAGCGATGCTTTGTCATGTAGCATCGTGTAGTGTACGGTGGGGTAGGGATACATGCTGTTTCCCGCTGCATGATAAAACCAACACACCAGCACAGTGAAGCCCCAGCCTGTGAGAGCTAAAGCAGTCTCATAACGTTTGTGTGGAAGGTGCTGCCAGCTTTGGAACAAGCGATTGCATTTTATCCCTGCCATCCCGCAAGCTTCTTGGTTGATATGTATGTAGTATAATGACAGCTGGGAAGTCCTGTGTGGTCCCTGATTTTGTTCCAGGTTGTGTGAGGCTGGCTGATTGTACAGTTGTACTGTATTCTCAAGGGGTATTGGTATACCCGTGTCCCCATGGCTTTGTTCTTCTGGAGAAGTTGGGCCACGGCACAAAATCCTGTAAGGCAGAGGACAGAGGTGTAAATGTTGACTTGCTGTACAGCCTTGTGGGGCTCCTGTGGGGAGGTCCCATCCCATTCTGTGCAGTCAGACCAGCTGGGAAGCAAGGGTTGGCTGTGCATGGGGAGATCTTGCTCCCACCCAGAGTGTTACCTCCCTCAAAGTCCTACTGACCCACACCTTGGGAGATTTGGTAGGATTGTGATTTTAATATCAGGAGATTTAGATTGCATCGATCATCTACAAACGATCAGAAACATGTTCTCCCCCACCATGTCCTGAGCTTCCTGTAAGCCAGGGGTTGAAGCTGTGATTGTGGTCCATAAAGGCTATGATACCAGTAAGGGATGACCTGTGCTACCAGACACCTTCCAGGCAGAACCCTGGGGCTCCAGCACCCACGGGGAAGACAGTCTGAAGATCAGACCTTTTCCACATGTGAATTAAAACTTTCCACCTGTGAATTAAAACTATACGTACACCGCTAACAATGCAGCAGTGATACTTACTTTGCATGAATCCCAAGTATGAAAGAGAAAGCCTGCTGCCTGCTATGAGCCCATCTGCTCTGCATCATTGTGAGCCCTGGCAGCAGTCCCACGTGGCCGTGCTGCGTCTGCTGCAGAGGAAGGCAAATGTGCGAGGAGTGCCAGCGCCTGCACACTGGGGTTGTTTGTGAATGAGCAGGGTTCTTTGGTGAATGAGTTAAGCATCACAAGTTAGCAAATTTGTTCTTTAAAAACAACCTCGTCAGGCTTGTACTTTCTAGAGCTGTGCATTCCTCACGGCCTCTCAATGTGTTTTTAATGTTACCAAGAATTGGCGTCTTTTTTGTTGTAGATTTAAAAGGCCATTAACTGCGCAGCAAATATGAACCAGCAGTGATAAAATAAACACCAGGTTAGCGGGTGCTGCCTGAGAGAGCTGCGCTGTAACCTCTGCTGTGAGCAGGAGAGCCTGGCTGTAAACCCAGTGCTGGTGTTGGGTGCACAGTGTAACTGGCGCCAGTCTTGTGTTTCTGCCCTTATTTTGTAATTTTAAGTTAGGATGGTCTCAAGTCCACTTACGTTTTGAGTGTCCAGGCTATTCTTAGCGCCCCTGTGTTTGCCTTCCCCTCAGTGAGAGGCCAGAGATGCACTTTTTGGGGGTACAGTTTTATTACGATTGTAGTCTTTGGTGCGTTGGCACCACACAGTTCCTGCCGTTGTGTTTTGATGCTGAAGTGGTGCTCTGTTTGTAGAGGATCCGCGGAGGACCAGCAGCACATCTCTGCACTATGGTAGTTGTGCTCAGTCTCGTGAGCCCCATGGTAAATACCTTGTCATTTCGAGGGCAGGCACTTGGGCTAACGTGTATGTGCATGGTAGATATGTCAGTGCTTTTATGACCATTACCTTTATCTAAATAATAAACCCCAGAATGCTGAGAGAATAGCTGTGTGACCGGGATTTTTTTTTTTTTTTTTTTTTATGTGTATATTTGGTTTATTTGTATATTACAAGCTGCTTCTGGTTTATGTAAATGTGAGTTCCTGGAAAGTCAGCCTTCAAGTGCTGTGTGTACACTGCAGTTTTGATTCTTAATGTGTTCTTAGATCATCTGTAATTTTTTTTGGTGGGATCCACAGGGTGAATGTGTATTTATTAAACGCAGTAGAGCTTAAAGCAGTTGCAGAGCTGCATTAAACATGAGACAAAATGGTAACCCTTTTCTCTCAACCAGGGTATGAATTTTTAAAGGTTTTTATTTTCTTTTAATTGTCGAATTAATGCAGAATAATTGCTTTGCTCTGCCATGAGATTATCAAGAGTAATTTCATATAAATTGATGAAATTCAGGCTATTTAATCTTCTTATTAAAGACATTTTGTTTATGTATTCATAATGCATCCATTGTTTCCAAGAAGAACTCTGTTAGCTGAGTACCTTAGTTGCTATAAAGCTGAATATTCAGCTGCAGTCAGTGTATATATGTAAACTGATAAAAGAAAAAACTAAAAAAAGACATTTTGCTTTGTTTTCTGGAAGTTGATTGCTTATCCCAAGCAGCTACCTGTGTCTTGTATCTGTACAAACTGTTGTGGAGTCAGTGTCCAACCACTAATGCTGTCTTCACGTGCATCTTTCATATGCCAGGATACAGTGACAGAGTTGGGGGTTTGATGCTACACTCAGGAGTGATAAAGACTTCCCTGTGCTGCCCCCTTACAAGTGATAAATAGTTTGCTTGAGTGTTGCGCTTCTGTGTGATGGATGGGTACCAAGTAGTTTTAGTTGAGAACACACGTCTTCAAGCTGATCTCTGCCGCTCATTTCTAAAGACTTAATGTACTAATAGAGAGCATCGCCATGGAAGAAGTCCTTTGTTCTCTGACCCGTAAGTTTGAGGGTCAGCTTACATTTGGAGCTGTGTCCAGAAGCATCAGTATCTTGATCATTACTTTGTTTTTATTTTTTATTATTTCCTCTTGTTTTCCTGCATCCCTCTCTTGTTCTTTCCATTTTTATAGTAAGATAAAGATGTGTTTAGTTTTCAGAAGGATTTCTGGGTGCTGTATTCCTGTGTTCTGTTTGTCTTCCGTGAGTAGCCTGGGGAGTACACTTAATGAGCACAAAGCCATCTTTTGTTATCTTGTCCAAACCAAACTTGGTTTATCCTCTATTTTATTTTGCCTGGAAAGAAATATGTAGACAATCCAGTGGCTGGCAATGATTATGAAATACCTGACTAGTCCTTTGTAAGACAAGACTCTATCATCTACAGCACAAAGCTTGCTGGGTTGCTGGAGGTATTGAGAGCAAGGGACACTCCATATATTAATGCAGACTGTTTCCTTATCAGGTCCACGATTCTGTTCAAGATAGCAGTCCATCTACTGATGAGTTAGAGGGAAGTGGAAAATTCTGTCCTGTGCTTTGCCAACAGTATTTTTGTGTGCTTGAAGCAAAAACAGATTTCTTCTGATCTTTGTAAGTAGGCAGTAGTCTTTTGTTGCTCGAAAAGGTTATTTCCATGCTGCAAACTGGATGTGAATACCATATTATTGTTTTTAGAGACAGCCATTTCAACTTATACTGAAATTTTTGCAGAAGAATGTCTTTATGTAACATCCCTCCTTTCTAACCAGAGACTGTAGGATTCTCAGGAACTTGAAATCCAGCAGAGAAAGCATTTGTGGTAAAATTAGGTGTTGAAGCTTATGAAGTTTAGAATCCACACAAAAAAAAAAAAAAAAAAAAGTAACAATGAACAGACTGTGTTTGATTACCAGACTATAAACCTTAGCATGCAGTGCTTAAACATGGAGGAACGAATTTTCTAACAGGCTGGTGCTATTGTGTAAAGATGGATTTGAGCCAAACTCCCAGATTTGAAACCCCATGAACTTCAGTAGGCCCAGGCCAATCCTTGGCTTACGTTCATCTCAAACATTGCAAGCACAGAAAAGGTATTTGAACATTCACAGTAGGAACTGGAGATCCAGAACAGGAAGGTTTGTGCATAATCCATTCACTATTTGCACACGCAAGGGGTGTATCAGTGCCAATATGAACATTTGTCCCCTTGATCATTATAAGAATGTTTTTAGAGCATCTTTGAAAAGATGCTGCAGCATAACGCAAAGGGAATGTTTCTGGCATGTATCCTCAGTACTGGAATCTGTTGCTAACTAATCTCTTTACTGAGAAGACCTTTATATGACTTCTGTAGTTTTACCCAAATAGTGAGTCACTTGCACACTGTCCTCACCTCTGTGGTCCCAGGTTCCTGGGTCACGTGGTTGATTCCTGCTCAGAGGACAACTAGTTTATTGCAGGTTTAAGCAATACTGCCTTCTGGATGGGGACTGTAGTGGGTAGATTTCAAGAAATTATCAGTTATACCCAGACCAACCGGAGAGATTTATGTGCTGGTTTTAATAAGCATTGTGCTCATTTATTTGCTTTCTCTTTTGCAGCAGAGTAAATTCTGGTTTCCTCTGAGTTGTGCAGCTGCTGTAAATGGTAATAAGACAGCAGTGTCAGTCACAGTAGTGCTGTGATGGAGAGACACATCCTGCACTTGCTGTATCTGAAGGTTTGTCTGGAGCTGGAGAGGGGACAAGTTTAACATGAAGGTGAACTACTTGCAATTGCCAGTTTATGGGGAAGCTCATAAGGGATCCAGCTGGTGATGGCACTGGGTTGTTAAAACTGTTCTTCTGAAGAAACTAGAAGAAATTAAAAAAAATGTATGTGCACTATTCAGTTAACAGAAGTTGTCAGAGCATCCTAGGATATTTCTTATTAATAAGAAGATAATTGCCAACTTTAATATCGGACATGCTTTGTGTTTCCTGTGGAGAAACCTAATTGAGCATTTATCACCGAGGTAGCAGTACCAGTGTAAAAGATGCAGGAACACATGGAGATATGAATATTTTATGGTTCTGTGATGGAGCTCTCACCAGAGCATGCCACCTCCTTGAACTGAGCTGTCCATGTGACATGTTGTGATTTAGGGCAGTTTGCTTGGACTGCAGCGTGGGGCCTGCCAAGGTCCGTCACATGAGCAGCTGCAGTGAACTGTAGTTGATATCAAAGCAGGTAGAAGATAATTTTGCAATTCCGTTCTGGCAGAAGCGGAGTGGTGTGGGTCCATTCCCTTCTCAGCCAGCTGTGGAGTGGCAAGGAGCGTGGGAGAAATGGCTGGGACTTTTGTCTTGAGACCAGGTGGCATTATGTTGTCACCATTGCTGATTGTCACAGCAATAAGAAGTCATGACAAATACTGTGGTACAACTCCAGCATGTCCTGACCACTGTTTCCTGTCTCTCTGCCCTTGTTCAGAATTATCTGGTAAAAGCTAAGGGCTTCTAAGTCTAGGTCTAGAAGTCAAGATGGTTTTTCGAGCAGTTAGGGTGGAAATAAAACGTGGTAGCGCTGTATCCAGGTGGCCATCATGAAACAGGAGAGCTCTCCAGAGAAAGCTCTTGGTGGTGTCTGTGCAATAACCGCAGGCAGACACAGGGTGCAAGAATGTAGTGCAATGCTGTTCCTTTCCCAAAGCTAGCTTCTACCTGTGCTGCGTGGCTGCACTGGTTGCGTGCAAATCTCACAGTGGGCTGCTTCCCAGTTTACTCTCCCAGATACGCTCTACACACCTGGCAACACCAGTATTATTAACTTCAAGCCCTGATATGCTGTATCTTAGGAGATCCCTCTTATGCCAGGGAGCATAAGTGCACCGACGAGCATGTTTGAGCTAAACTGAAAGCTTTATCCTTAGTCTAGTCACCTATAATTCTTCCTCGTTTTAATATAATTTGATTGTAAGTGTTTAATAGTATGAGACACAAGCTGCTTGTTCTTTATCAAAATCTGCACTATATTGTTAGAGCTCTGCAAGGTTAATACACACATGACTGACTATTGAAACAAGCTGCTGAGAGCACTTTGTCATAATATCTGTGCACCAAACATTTCTCTGACTCATACCCCTGCATACCCCCTGCAGTGATTTTGTAAGTCAGGGCAAAATTTAGACTACTATTTGTTATCTGGTACATATTTCTAAGACATTGCCAAACAAAAAGCTATATTTAAAAACTATGACTTTTGTTGTCGAGGGTTCCAGACATGCCAAAGGAACGTGTGTCAGCAGTTTTAGGCTTAGCAGCCACATAACTGTGAAGTATACTTATTTTTATAGATGCTCTTGAATGATAAAAAATGAGAAATTTCTATGAGCTGTTTGACCTACATTTACCGTCGCTGCTTTTGGATTATTTGTGTCACTTCAAGAATTTAAATTGGGATGCAAAAAAATAAAGTGCATGGAAAACGACTCTTCTTTTGATGATGTGTATGACAAAGTTATTGTGTCCAAAGGAAAAACGCTTTTAATAGTTTGATTTGTCTTGATGCTTAATATGAACAGCCACTGGGTACTGAGCATATATTCTGTCTTTATTTGTTTCATCATGTGTTGCCTTCATTTGTGAGTCTGTTTGCCTCCTGTGTAATGATATTCTGTTTCTCTAAATTGGTGGGGAAATAGACTGTGGCTTTACCTGTAGAAAATGAGACTGAGAGAGACCCTTGGATGTAGGGAAGGGAGGTGTATTTGAAGCTTAGATCCATCCTACATCATAGGGCCAGCATAAACTGAGCTGGGAAATACAGTGGTATGAGTGCTGCTAGCACAGTGCTTTGAATTGAAGCATCTTTAGGAATTGTTCCCGGGCTTGCTAACAACTTAACCATCTGAGATATATCTATACCATGGAGATACACCAAATGGTATCTAACCTTCTGTCAGCAAGGATGGCTTTCCTCCAGAAGTAGTTATCGTGAGTATACCTTAAGAATAAAACGCTGCTGCCTAGTTCCTTACCTAGGGTAATAATCTTTAAACTGTTTTGTAAATTATTTTATTCCCATTTGTGGATGGAGGTTTTCAGTTAAAGTAATTCTGAAATTGATGTTTGGCAGTAGGATTATTTCGTGCTTCATTTTTGGACAGAAAGTTGGAAGTAAATCTGGTGAGGGAGGCCTTGAATGTATTCTGTGTTATTTCTTCAGTTTAGTATAGACAGAGTATGGTATCGTATTTTGCTGTAGACTTGTCTAGTTATATCATAGTAAAGACTTGGCTTATATAATTTCAGTTATTGAAAGACACTCACCTTAAACATGTAGGTTTGCTCATGGTCTTGTGTCATCAGCGCTGGTAGCTGTCATTTAATTGTCCAGCAGCTGTTCCACTGCATTTCTCTTGCCTACTGTCACGTTTGTGGCTGTATCCAGCCCTGAAGCATTGTGGATCTGGGCCAGTTATTCACTTTTAGTCTGCGTTACTAAGGGGCAAGATTTTATAGTCATCTGTTAGCAACTGAGCTGTAGATGCAAAAGTCCATTCTTAGTTCTTTGGTGCTAAACAGTAGGATTCTAGGCGATACCCTGTACCACATCATCACTGACCTGAACCTGTCTGTGGTAATCACTGCCTTGTGTTTTGTCTCAGGAGAATGGAAAGACTAATCTTTTACCACCTTGCTACCTTTGTTTTTTAGTAAAGACCTCCCCCAGCTTACTGTTGTAGTGTCAGCTCAGTGCTCTTTTGAGATGACTTGGTAGCTTTTCTGATGCCAGCTTTCGAAGTGACTTGGTAGCATCCCTTTTCAATGCTTTGTCAGTGGGCTGAGATCCTGAGGTTTGTAGTCAGTTTATGGTGATCAGCAGGGTCCAGCCACGGACCTTGCATAGACTCATGTTGCTTGCGGTGAGTCAGATCATCTCACTGATCCGGCTGAAAATTAACTTTAAAAATACCCTGATACGTCGGGTTTTTATCCACTCTGAAGGTGCCTCACCACAAGTGCTGTTGTGACATATCCTATATCTTATCATCAAGGAGAAAATCTTGATCTGTTGTGTTCCTCACCATCACTACAGCTCTGAATATGTGAGGTGGTGGTACGGTGGAAGCATTCTGGATAGGCATAAAGGCAGAGGGGAGGAGGAGCAGCTGTCAGAGGAATGATGCATGTTGCTTTATCCACAGTTCTGGTAAAGAGTGGAGCGAGCAGGTCGAGTCAAAAATACTTTCTGTCATTCTCTGCCTCCAGACATTTGACCCTGCCTTGGAAGTTGGCCTTGGGCCAACCGAGAAAAGAGCCATCGCTGTTGTGACTCAGTCAGCTTCGCTGAAGTCATTAGTTAAGCCAGCACATAACCTGTGTGAGACCATGGTCAAGATGTTTTGTTGGTGTTTTTCCCCCAACTGGGCTGATGACATTTAGCTTATGAACTTACTGTCTCCTTCTTATGTACTGAACATCAGTTGCTCTCCCTGGCTTTTCTAGGACGAATCCTGGACTTGAAGACTGGAACGGTAAAGAAAGAGGGTCAGCAGTCCTCAATGAGAATGTGCATGGGATCAAGGCGCTCTTTCATTTGCAGGATGAGGTATTATCCTTTACCTTGTGTTCCTGTGATGGTTCCAGTCCTGTCTCAGATTAGACTTCAGATATCTTATTGCACTAATTTTACCTTGCTTAGGAAACAAAGCTGTAATGACACACTCCCATTAAGCATTTCCAAAGATCTTGCTTTTGGAACTGGGGTAAAACTGAAACTTGTCTTCCTTTGACAAAACAAAACCTCATCTGTGTGTTGCAGTTATTTTTATCAGTGTGGGGTGTAGGATGCTTTCCCCAGAGAACTTCATGACAACTTCACCCCTGGAACGTAAGCCATTGTCTCTTTGAGTCAAATTGTTCGAATCAATACTTTGGGAACAAAGGTTTCGCAAGTGTAATGAAAGACCAACTCTTGTGTATTTTTTCAGCAAACCAATAATACTAAAAGAATCTTGAAGACAAACAGGAATTCAGTTGCAAACTTGCCAGCTATGTAGGAATTAACCTAAGCCTGGTATGAATTAACCAGATGTCAGCTGGTTGATGCTAGATAAATGAGTAATTGTTCGAGGGTTTTTATTTTGCAATTTTCCAACTTCTCCTGCATTGCTTGGGCTTCTTTAAAGAGATTTGCCAGCCCAGTTCTTCTGACTGGGGCTTGTGGGCACTTCTGTTGTTCGAGTGCTAATGGGATAAAATGCCTGTTGCTATTGCAATAAATTTCTGTCTGTGTGGTTAGGGAGGGAAAGTACACAATTGCATCTGCAGCCTATATCCAATATATATGCTGAAAACAGATGATGCAGATTTGTTATGGAATGAAACATGCAAAGCAAAATGTTTCACACATTAAACCAGATGCCTGTTCTTTGGTTATGTGGTGGATTTGCTTCCGTTCATGTGAGGAGGCTGAATGTATGGCTCTTGGGTGCTTTTGTAAGGGGTTTATATACTTCATACCTGCAAGATCAGAATTCAGAGCTATAGCATCTTTCCCCCCTTAACTGGAGGGAAAGAACACAGGCTGGCAGAGCGGCACTGGGAACACGCTTTCTCTTCCTCCAAGCTGCACACAGTGATCATGTGAGGACTTCTTTGTGCAAAGGGAACAAAGGCTAATGTCCTGTTTACAGTTGTGCCCCAGCTTTTAAAACAACAGTTCAGATTGCAGTTATTTCCTAACACTCTGATTCTGCAAACTCCAGTGCACGAGAGTAATTTTATGCATGCCAGTAGCTCCATTGTTTTTGTAATTCTAAATCTTACTTGAATTGTTCATTCCTTCTCCTTGGCAGTGACTGGTAAAAAAAAAATAAAAATCCAACCTTGTGGGAAGAATGAGCATCAAATAATGTGAACTTTCCTTGGGATTACTTCTTTCATTGTTACTGTTCTTTTTTTCCATTAAAAATGAACTGGTTTTACCCTTCAAACTATTTACTCAGCTTCAAATGGATTGTTAAAATTATGCAGTTTGGCATAGTTAAAAATATCACAAAATATACATGGACAAGTGTTAAACAAAGTTACTTGGCCACGTAAATAGTCTGGTTGTAAACATTAGATTAGTATCTACTAACATTGTAGCTGGTGTATGGCAGTCAAAATGTCCAGGGGAGCTACTGAAACACTGAGGTTGTTTTGTGTGGGTGTCTGGGGGCTTGACTTACATTATTCTCTGGTTTTCACCCTTGTTTTATAGTATTTTGAAGTGTATCTATTCTTGGAATATCTATTTCAAATAGTCTTTAGGTTGGGGGCATGCAGGAGGGAATCTTTTTGTAGTCTCTTCTATTTTTTCTTTATAAAGACAATATTTGTACCACACCCAAAAAGCTCAGCCTGTGAAAGCTTCAAGTTCTAAGAAAACATGAATCTGTGACTTTCCATCAGAAATAAGTATCTGTTATTGTCTACTTATATATGCTCATAAACATTTTAAAATGCATTTTCATCTTGAGTATTTATATTTCTTTTTTGAGCCCTTTCAAATATTAATTTACTTCTAGGTGTGGAAATGCTCCTCTGGATCATTTACCTCTGAACAGAATAACCACCATGAGAAAAAGATACAGGTACTACTACTTAATTCAGTGCAACAGTTAGTTGCCATAAGCACTCTTACGTTCCATGGGCTAAGCTCACTCAAGGAGCACTGCCTGGACAAACATCTGCATTCACACACAGTGTAAAACTGCACTGAGTCTCCAGAGAGAACTTGCCACTAAATTCAGCCATGGTGGAGTCACCGGACCGTTTTGTAAACCTTGCTTCTATGTCTTAACCTGCTCCATGTCTGAAATAAGCTTCAGTATCTTTCTCAGAGAAATATTATGGAAAACAGGTACGGCGTGAATGGCATTGTAGTGGAGCTGACGTCGTACAGAATTCTAGGCTGATGATGGGTTGTTTCTAACGTAACTTGCAAATACCAGGAGATCATTAGTCGTTGTAGTTTAAAAGCATAAAGCTATTCTGCATATCAGTCAACATAATACCTCTGTGTTTCTTTTTCACTTAGGAATGGCCTTGGCCCAGTAAAAGAAGGCGAAGCGCAGTATGCTGTTGTCCATTGCACTGGCTATATCAAGGCCTGGCCACCAGCAGGTATGTATCTGTCTGGTCTTGTTGAGGGTGGTGTGTACCACACTGTCTTCAAGACAGTTGAAAACCTAGCTCAGGTTCCTTTGCTGGTACAAAACCAGGCTGAATTTTGGTGGGGTAACCAATTCAGTCTCATCTTGGGAAGCGTTTGATATCAAGAAAGCAACTGCTGTTACTCACTCAGAGCCTCCCCATTTTTCCATGGGCAACCCTTCTCAGTTTCATTGGCACAGAGGAACTGTAGCAATTGTCAGTAACGCAGGATTCCAGCAACTGGGACCAAAAGTTTTCAGTCTGATGAATGAACATAAAAATGGCCTAATTTTAAGAAGGTAGATACAAAGCATTTAGAAACATAGAATACTGCTTTTATATTTAGGCGTTGAATTGCAAGCACTTGTGTATGAAAATGTGTAATTTCTGTTTAGGAGCATAGGTCTTCACAGTGGGTGGTGTTAGTGGAGAATGTTCGGTGTTTGTGATAAATTCTGTTTTGAGGGTGTTTTTCTGGGAAACAGCTCTTGGCATGTTTCTTTGAACTACAGAGAAAAACATTTACCTACAGTAACTCAGTATTACATATGGGAATATTTACCTTTGAAAAATTAAAAGAGGAGACAGTGGAGCTCATCCAGACATCATCATGAACTGGGTTAGTTGACCTTGGCGCTTGCAGTAGTTGAAGAGGCTGTTTGCAATATGACAGCGCCTGCTGGCATGAATCAAACCACGAGTTGTCCTGCCCTTTTGTGGTCTTACACCGCAAGCATAAATCACATTTGTCCAGGGATTATGAATGCTAAGAGCTGGTTTGCACCAAGTCCGTGCAGTGGTGTGCAGACACCAGCGTGCAGATGTGAACTACTTCTTGATTTCCTGCTGAACTGCAGTTTCAGAAGAGGAGGAAAACCTCCCCTCTTGCTGCTAATAGGATTTAATGGTGTTCAGCGTGCTGTAGGAGACAAAATGTTTCAGTGTCATTTCTGTCTCAAAAGACTGAGAGCACAGAGTGTAAATTGCTCTGTGAAAAAGGGTTTGTTTTTGTTTTTTTTTCTTCCACAAAGAGATTAACTTTTCTATCAGTAATTCCAAATGTAATCAAATTCAGCCTTGGTGTATGGGATGTTTCCTCAGGAAGGTGCAGGTCAGACGGGATTTCTTTCAGCTCCTTGCTTAGCTTGAATGAAAAGCTTGCTGCATGTTATGGGATGTTGAAAGAGATCGAACGCTTCAGGGGTGTATGTTGCTAATGCGGAGCTGCAAACACGTGAACTCCTGTTGCGTGTTTGCATTGTAACTCCAGGTTACAATGTCAGCAGTATACAACTTCCAGCTGTTTCTGTAGGGGAGCAGGCACGGCAGTGCAGGAGCATGGGATGAAAAAGGTCTTCTGGATCTTTGAGTACCCATTTGCCAGGTATCATATTGTGAGTTCCAGTTCACGTCAGCGAGGTGTTTTCCCCATCTCCAGCTCTTCTAAATCCCCACTGCTCTTCCATGCTTAACAAACTTTTTAATTTCCAATCCTCATTAGTTTATGGGAAGTTTATGCCAGTGTATTCTTGGATTGTATTTCACTGAAGATCAAACAAGAGTTTTCCTGCTTTGTGTCTCTGTCGCTCTGCAGTGTTCTGGTGCACTTCCAGAAGGAGGTCATATCCTGTCAGCCTTGACTTTGCACAGTTAAACCAGCCCGTTTCCTCCAATCTCCATTCTCACAACGCATTCTCTTCTTTATCCTTGTGTCTCTTCTCTGCACTTGTTTGTGTTTTCATTAACTTTTCAAAATGTGGGTTACTGGCACTGTAAACTCTTGTTCCAGATGAGATTGTAGTGATGTATAATGAAAATGGTATTTCCTATCTTGGCTGGCAGTGTCTGATGCGGCACGCTTCTCTTTTGTATAGTGCATCCTGCTGACATCCTAAATTGCCTCATATATATAACAGGCTGCCTTTTTTCTCAATTGTCAACCCCAGATCTTTCAGTTCATAGCAAAAATAGCTTTGAATTGGTGTGATCTTTCAATTAGTAATATGAAGTTTCATCCCATTTTTTTTCTGCTGTAGTTTATGACTGTTATTAGTCCCCAAGTGCATGCTTATGCATTTAGTAATGTTGAATTTCATCCCATTTCTGTTACTCCACTCCTCAAAACCATATGGTCCTCCCTTATGATATCCCAGTGCTTCTCCACGATGTTAATGCCTCTGAACTATAGCGCAATCCTAAGGGATATTTTCGATTTTGACAGCCTTATGTGGAATTTCAATAGTCTTTTCTGTTACCATCCAAATTGTTACTCATTGTAGTCATGCCCGAGTGCCTTTTTCAGGCCAGATAGTACTGAATTGGGGCCCCTTCTATGAGTGTTTATTTGCCCTCCCAGTTTTCCCCACTTTGTGTTGGTGATTGTTGTATATCCATTGACTTGTGGAGTTGAATGGGAATATCCGTGGGCTGAATTAATCCCCAGTACGTTTGGGTAAGTCAGTGGCAACATCCCTGCATTTTTTTCCTCATTTCCAGTGGTATATTCAACGATAATCTGCAAAGCATATGGAATAACTGCAGCAGTAATTGAATTTGCTAAGGCTTTTCTACCCTGTAATAAAATTACTTTTGTTCAAATCAGAGAGGAGCAAGTCCCTGACCTTTGCATCATCACTGGATTCTTGGGAACAAATGGGTTTGTGCTAAATCACAGCTGTTGAAAAAGTTAGCTATTGAAAGGATCATTTGCATTTATTTTTCAGCTGCCAAGTGGACATTCTAATATAGACTCCATATCCTTTTCTTTCAGGGCATGCCACGTGGCATGTGCATTATAGAACTAATATACAACATATAAAACATACTTTCATAAATGAAATAACAATTAATTAGCAAAATGCACTTAATCTGTACCTAATGCCATTTGTTTAACATGTGGTATTTTCTCTTTTGTGGTAGTATTGCTTTGTCTGTGGCCAATGTGTTCATTTTTTTTTAGTCCCACACTGATTATAACACAATCAGTATTGACACAGAAGTACCATGACAAGCACTGCTCTGTGATCATTATTGGTGTGATAGACTATTGGGTTTGACAACGCTGCTGCTGTGAGTCATCTATGCTAAATCTCTTCAGTAATTTAAGTACTTTAAACAGGTGAAAACCAACTACAGACAGCTGGCATCAGCATGATGGCATATTTTAAGGACTGGATTGTGTTTTTTTCAGAGTTCTAAAGTAGAAGGCAAGTTCTGTTATGGCTCAGGTCTGTGGTTAGCATGAAAACACTGTTGCACATCTAGCTTGCCTCTTTTTTTTGGCCTTTTTTTTAACTGAGAAATGGGAGAGAAAACACAGGAAGCATCATGCCTCATCCTCCATTCAGGCCGTGCTTGTTAATGGTCCATTCGTTTTCCTCCATTATGCCGGCAAGAGAAGGGTAAAACTAAGCTCAAGTCCAAAGCTCGGCACGTGATACCCACACACTTACGTCCCTATAAATTACACGTTGACCTCAAATAATTGGGGTAAACTTTTGTAGAAGTCAAAGGAATCAGATATTCCAGATCGACATTCCAACCAGCTACACTGCATGTTAAATAATGACAGTGTAGTGCTGGATTATTTTGAATGAGGTAAAAAGACCCCTTGTTTGAAACTGGCTGAGCACCAATTCCAGCTTTTGTCCCTCTGTTCCCAGCGAAGCAGCACAGCTGGAAGAATTTGTGATCCTTAGCCTAGGCAATTCTTCAAGTTCCATAACCAGTCACAAAACTGAGAAATGCTGACCTTCTCCTGCTCATTCAGTTTTCAACTTTAGCAAGCTTTGCTTTTCTTCTAATTTTTTCCCATCTGAACATCTCATTCCTGAAAGGAAATGAGTCTTATGTGGTCCATATGATATTTTCCTAATAGTTCTTTTTTTCATACCATAACAATTGATGGAAAATATTTGGTGGAGAAAGAAGATACAGTCTGTCAGGATGTTGGTCGTTTTCTGTAAATCAAAGCCAGAACCTACAGGAAAACACATAGTAAAGAAAAGGCTTAGATAGATACATACTTCAGAATTTTTTTTTAAAAAAAGTCCCAGAATAATGTTAAATTCAAATAATGTTGAAATCTTTTTTTTTTGTCTCCTTAGTTAAAAAAGAAACATTTTAGTCTTCTAAGTCAGACTTACGGTAATGTCTTAACCACAGCATGCCAAAGTTGTTAGGTTATTCTAAAGTTTTGGCCAGATTCTGGACTTTGTGCAAAGGGCTCCCTCTTCCAATACAAAACAACATAGTTGCTTGAATATTCTTTGCAGTGCTGTCATTTTTAAGGCTTTTCAAACAACAGCAACAAAAAATTAGGTTTTGTTGGGATTTTTCATGAGATTTTTCCTTGTTACACTGTAAACATCCACAGCCTTTTTTTTGTGAAAGCCTTTTTCCATTGTTGAGTATGGGAGATAAAGTCACACAGTGCAGTTTCGTGCACAGGCATGTAACTGTCAGAGATGGCTCTCATAGATACAAGCATGAACAGGGGATTGCTAGTGGCCATGGGACACCGGCATTACATCCTTCTAAAGACTCATAAATCATTTATTTTTAAGTGCAGTGAAGTAAAACCACAAATCCACTAACACTGTTCTAAATCTTGCAGAAAATATGGGGCAGGAGGGTAGAGAAAGAAGGCAGAAAATGAAGCTGTTCTGTTGTTAGAGCCAACTGGAAGCTCGCTGGGAAAACTAAGAAGTTCCTTCTGTCCACACAAACACATGCCATTGCCCTGTGGGAAACTGTTTGCTGGCATAAAGGGCATTTGGAAATTAAATATAACCTCTAATGGCACAGCATTCTATTTGTGATGCTCAGTTGTAGGCTTAGCTTTGCAAATTGTTGATATTAACTTGAACAAGTGTAGCACTGTATTTATTATTCCAGAGGAGCATATATTTGGAGTTGAGAAATAAAGCCTGTCTCAGGGTTGCACGTAAAGAATGTGATCAACTAATGTATGTTTGTTTTGTTAATGCCCCCTAAAGATCAGTTTCATGGCTGCTTTCCTGGAGGCTTTCGCAACATTTTTTTGAGATACTGATGGTACTTGGTGATGTTAAGGAGCAATGTTACATTATGTTAGGAACTGGACAAAGCAGGATTAAGTGCAGCGCACATACCTTTATTTACCTGTCCATATTGGAGTATGTTCAGTAGCAAGTATGCTAAAGCAAAAGTAGATCTCTTCTACAAATGCATCCTCCCCTATAAGTACACCCACAGTTGAACCTTTGTAAGTATCAGCAAAGGAATAAAGAAACAAATTTCCCTCTGTGGAATGCTGTCAGTAATACATTGAAGATGAGCAGTCAATCATTCTGGCATATTTTTACTCCAGGCACTTTTAGGGAAGGGTTCGCAGTTCACTGCGTAGTGTATTGATTAATTCCAGCCAGATTGTTTTTTATTCATAGGGTGTCCTGTGAGATAGCCCAACTAATACATTTTCCAGTGTGTTATACAGACCAAATATAATCCACCTTGGGGAAAAAAAAAAAACAACCAAAAAAAAAACCTAGTGAAAATTGGAACAGCCTCCCTTGCCAACAGAGCGACATCAGAAATGATGTTGCTTAGCTAGGTTTAATTTTGGAGATTGTTTATGTTGCCTTGAGTTTATTTGGGCAGTGTAAAGCGTGGACCAAGTTCCTAAAAAGGAAAGCGTTGTTGAAAGCTGCAGAAAAAAGATTATGCAAAGTGGAAGCCATCCAACTGAGTGTCTTTGCTGTCCTTTGCAATGCACTGTGCTGCTAAGGAAATGATTGAAAAAGCTTTTGAAGTCAAGGGAAAATATTTTGAAATTGTCCTTCTCAAATGGAAAACTCCATTTAAAAAGGATCTTTAGGTTAACGCTATCCAACTAGAATGCCTATATTTCCTTAAAATGCACATGGGCCCCTGTGTTAAAGTGGTCTAATTCTCTGAAGTACCAGGCCTCTACCAGAAAATCCTCTGAAGGTGACAGGGCCTGGAATCACCCACCATCTTTGGAGTTGGACCATCTATTCTGAATGTCTGAGTGGAACCGTGATTGCTTCAGGCACCAACTTTTAAAATGTTTGTTCTGTCAGCTGGTGATTGAACTTGCAGGTTTGCTGCTGTGTGGAGCTGAGGACCGAGGAGCAAGAGACTCCTCATCCATCCCCTGAAGGGATGCATCCCTGCTGCCATCTTCCAGCCAAAGTGTGTTAGGTTAACTCTTCAGTCGCTCCAGTGCTTTCTTTCCTTGCTCAGTTGTTTTAGTCCACTGCTGTGTTTGTTTCATAGCAGTCAGTGACTTCATGCTCCTTCCTAAACTGCTGCATCATTTAATTTATCCTGTTCTCGGTTCACACCTCCAGTCACAACTTTGTTGGGTGAAACTGCTGGCTGCTATTTCTCATTCCTTGTAACTGCACACAATTCTCAGCTGGTTTCTACCTATTGAAAATGAAAGTTGCTCACGTGGAGGAGTCAAAGTTTAGTTTTGGAAGCTTGACCATCCCTGTGCTCCACAGGTATGTGAGCAGATAGTAGCCATGTGTCTGCCAAAATTTTATCTTAAGTGGACACAATTTTGAGTAGGTAAGTTTGCTGCTGCTTTTTCAAGGTACTTTACTTGTCTTTTTCTCCAGAGGCTGCTAAATTCAGTTCCTTTGCCTGTTAGAGCTGTCCTTAGCTAATTACTAAGTCTGGTATTGAAGAAATAACTGTGTGTAAACACAACAAGGGAGGAAGACAAAATACTTCTGTAATACGAGTCTCTTAACTATAGTTTCATGTCAGTGGTTTATGCTCTCTGTGGGATGCTGGTGTCTCAGAGCATGGGACTTGTGATCAGGATCTTGTTTGTGGTTTCCCTAGTGTGTAGCAGAAGAGAGATTGTAATAGTGGGGTGTGAAATACCAAAACAAGGCTTTGTAATTTTAATTGCTTGAAGGACCTGATAAACTTCAGGCAGCACAGAACAGTCCTGCAGGAGAGTAAATGCAGGTTGTCTTCAAGGATGTTTCTAAATTTCAGGGATTTCTAAGGATGTTCTAAATCAGGTGAAGGTTCTTGAGTGAAAGTTTGGGTCCCTAGTAACCCACAGAGGGACCTTTATCAGAAGCACAAAATAATGTTTAATTAGAAAATAAAATGTGTCGATTCCACTCAGTGTTGTTTTGTTTGTTTGTTTTTAGCTTATGTGTTTAATGATTGATTTCTTAAAATGTAGTCCTACAGTCACATATTGTCACCTTGATCTTCTCATACAGCTTCTAAGAAAACATTTCTTAAAAGTTTGGTGTTTGGTGTTTGGTGAGGGATAACACATGGGTTTAGAAGCAAATGAGTTATTTAGGGCCAAATTTGTATCTCTGGATGGCAAGACCATAGTGTAGAAGACAAGGCGGGGGTTGCCCAGCTCTTGTAATGTGTAACATTGAAATTCATACTATACATCAATTTCCCACTTGTGAGAAGGGGCAATAATGCTCCTCCTTTGTAAAGCTCTTGTGATCCCCTGGTAAAATCCTAGTTAGGTGTTGGGGGCTGTAAATGAAGTTATGCCTGCAAAATTGTGAATTCCATGGCAAATAAAATTTTAATATATTATAGAAAAAAATTTCATACTTTATATATTTTTTTATTATATAGCTCAATGAGAACTTAAAAATACCTGTATAATTCTATTTAGAAACTGATTGTCGGATAATATTTATCTCTTTTGATACAAAATAATTTTTTTCAGAGACTACTTCAGTTCATTCAGTAGCATTTATAGTCATTTTTCAGAAATTTAAGAGTTTGTGTCATTTAAGAAAGTTGTATGCTGTCATCCCCTGCACAGTCCAAAGATTGATGTACATCAGGAATTACAAATTTTAAGAATAAAGTGGCAGTTTTTTCATAATTGGTAACTGCTGTGCAATTAATTTCATTAGTTCTTTAAAGTGCCTCTTAAATGATTCACTGCCTGTTGCGACTGAATTCCTTGAAAAGCCTTGTGAAAGAGTTTACAAATCATTTAAGATAAGTCAGCAGTGTCACTCTTGGAAGATATTTTTTCAAGTGCTTCATAGGAAATTGATATCTGAAGACTGGAGTTGGGAAATAGCCTTAATTAAAGGCTTAGCCAACTAGCAAGTCGACAGTGCTTATCTGAATGTTCGTATTTGTGAAACACTGAGATGGAAAACAGTACCCGTATGTTTTGAAATTATTCCTGTGTTTATAATAGTTACTCCTGTTACACAGCTGAAACAAGCACTGTTAGCGAGGAAACTGCATTTTTTCAATTGTTCAACATAACGACCCAGATTTAGTCCATTATAGAAAAAAGTAAAACCGGCTGTTAATATGAGCACAAAGTTAATGAATAATCTAGGCTGTGCCTCGTTTTTAAGGCTCATTATATTATTCACAAAGAAAACTGAACATGGTGTGCATTCACCGACTGTTAAGACACCACATGGTTCCAGTAACATGCTGTGGAGCAGTGCTCATGGCAGTGTTACTGCCCATCTCTGTCTATAATGGAATTTTTGTACCTGCTTTGTCTTCAGCAGCCAAAATTGCTGCCATGGGTGCTGTATATGCAGGAGAGGTATGTAGGGTCGAGCACAACTGGAAAGTTCTTCTGATCTGATCCCAGAGATAATGCCTGGATCCTAGAGAAGACAATAAGGATATCTTGTATGATTTAGAATAGTATAGAACCACATAATATAGAATAGTATAGAACCAGCAGCACCTCTGCTCATCCCAGTTTCCTAATTATAACAGTATTTGTTACTGTTTACTCTAGGAATGACTATACCAGAAGAAGATGCTGATGTGGGACAAGGTAGTAAATACTGCCTCGTGGCAATAGGAAGGCTTCAGGTAATGCCAGTCTTTCCTTATATAAACTACTTCTGAAAGCATGATCACTGTTGTGGTTTAGTTATAAAAGATTTGCACAAAGTTCTGGTACTAGACTATAACTTTTAATATGCTTCCAAAATATAAAGCACTTTAATGTCTGTGTGCAGCCGGTGACTTGTTTAGAACATGTCACCAGAGCAAAATGAAAATGTGATTTTGGTGCATATGTGTACTTAATCCAATAACAGCAGCAAAAAGATGCTCCTGGAAGATGAACATGTACAGACCTGCCATTCTGTAGGATGTGTAGGGCTGGGATATTGTAGGTAGTGAGAAACATGGGAGTACTTAAGGGCTACAGATGGTAGGTAAAGTGGCTCTCAAAGCCAGTGATATGCTTCCTGCTACTCTTTCATTCGTTCTCTCTCTCTGGCTAATGAACTACTTGAAAAACTGTGATTGCAGGAGTCATTCTGAAAATGGTAAAGGTAAAGTAGCCAAGAGGCGCTTCACAAATAATAGCTTTATTCTCTGTGTGTATTGTATTGTGCATTCAGATGTGATGTCAGCCAAGGGAACTGTGGAAGTAAAACTTCTGTTTTGTCCAGACGATTGCAATCGATGTATTCCATTTTCTTCTTTGTCCATTGCTGACGAGAGTTCTGAGTGGCAGCTAGAGCAGTTGAGGTGAATCTCCTTCACCGCAGCAGGGAAGCCAGTTTTTATCTTCCTGGTCTGGGAATTCTGCCCTGGGTGAACGTGTTTGAGCCTCTTGCATGATCTCCTGTTGGCCTGCACTCGTTGCCATCTGCTAGGATGGCATCGCTCCTTCTGACAAGGTGGAGTGACCCTTTCATTTGGCACAAGTGCCAAACCCACCTTACCCGAGGTGAACAGCCTGCATGTTACTGCAAGCGTTAGCAGTTCTGCAAAGTGTTTCTCTATTGCTATGGCAGAGCTACAAAAGTATTGCATGATTTTTTGAGGTTAATCTGGCTTTTAAAATTAAGGGTAATATATTCCTCTGATGGAGAGAAGGAAGTTATGTGGATTCATGTGTTACAGCTGCCAAAGAAAGATGATTTCCAAGGAAATTGCATTAGTAACACGTGGAGTGTCAAAACATCTGTTATGTTAGAAGACCAGCAGGATATGTGAGGGAGTTCAGGAGGAGGCTCTGTGGATGGGTTTAATCATGAAGGAGTCAAGGTGTACAAATTAAAAACTCTGTTCTATAACAGCAGATTGAAATCTTTCATACAGTGAACTGGCTAATCTTCAAAACAGCAAAAATATGAGATTTTGCTCCTTATGCATTGGGACCTTGTTGACAGAGATAGCTTGGAAGTTGTAAGAAAAACAGTGGCCTCGCTTGTAGCCTCACTAGGAACGAATGGATATGAAGTGGCCTGATTGCACAGGTGTCAGACAGAGCTGGAAATGTGTCATTCTCTCTAATGAGATTTGAGGAACTTCTATAAGACACTGTGCTTTCATTACGAGCAGCTACCTGCCGGCCCCGTACCACCTATCTCAACCTCTGGAGAACTTTGTTCAGGTTGTCTGGGTGTTTCAGCTGAGGTTCATCTCACTGGAAAGTTGAGTGTTTAGTCTGTTGTGCATGTCTAGAGATAATGAGTTGGCCTCTCCTAGAGATTGACCTTGTTATCCTAAAATGGGTGGACTGAATTGTCTTCTGCAAGTCTCTCATTCTTGGTTGACAAAGGTAGGAACCAAGATGCCTAACTTTAATGCGGTGCCACAAAGTGAGATTAATCCAGCTGTATTTATATCCGAACTATATCCCTGCTTCTTGGGAACTTCCAGTGTGTTTGTTTTCCTGCTGTGCTGTCAAGCCTAGGTAGGTGCCATGGGGTGAGATGATTGCCCTATGAACCAGACTAAAGGCTGTTCTGTGTCATTTATGTGCTGCTGGTTTCTTTCTTTCTTTCTTCAGTAGTTAGAAGTCTGCCAACAGATCTTGTTCTTCAGCTATGTAATCAAATTTGACTTAATGTGACTGTTCTGTGGACTAAATGCTGTGGATTTTATTGGTCCCAGGTAACCAGCTCTCCTGTGTGCATGGACATGAATGGCATGTCAGTCCCCACTGAGTTCTTGTCTAGGCATAATTCTGATGGAGTCATCACCTTCGTCGACCCAAGGTGCATCAGTGTCATTGGCTACCAGCCCCAGGTCAGTGAGTCACTGGAAACACAGAGACTGGTTAGAGCTAATGAGGAAAATTCTGTTTGTGCATTAAAAACAAAAACAGCAGAACCATGACATATTTGTAGCTGAAAATTCATGTCATGCACTAAATGCTGTTCATTTTTCTTTGCTGTCCATGCTTCTGTAAAATTTACGGTTTTCTCCTTCGTTATGTGGGGGATCCTTTCGTACCTTTTAGATCTAATCAGAATTCTATCAGCAGATTGCTTTAAACCCCTTGCACAGCTTTCCAGTGAAGACATTTCTGTGATAGAAAGATAACAGCACTTGGAGTTTTAGTCCTGTAGATCTTTACTTCTGCCAATCTGTTGAACAGTAAGCACACATTGCTTATGGCGTCCCTTTTCCTTTAGGCTTGTGTCTGCTCCTGTGAGTAGGAGGTTAGGCACAGAACTGAGTAGAAGAGTGAACAAACTCCTGGCTGCCACAGCTCTCCCTTGGATAACTCTCAACAGTTGCAACTTAGAGGCAAAAATAATTTCTTGCTCATTTTTTTTCACCCATTTATTTTGATTTTAGGTAGCTTTATAATTGTTTTTGCCAAAATCACATGAGCTGTAATAGAGGATATCAGTCTCTTTGAGACACCATTTTACAGGTTTTCAAAAGATCACTTAAAATTTGTAAATACATGTATCTGTGCAACAGTAGAGATACAACATGGGACATGATGCTTACAAACTTTGCTTGTATGATTCATCTCTGATAACTGAGTAGTACCATTAAGAGTGGTAAGGCTAATATCTGCAGGGATTACTTACACATCTGCACATGGACTTGTGTTGTGGTTCGGGTTTTTTACGCAGCTTTATGTT
Organism: Microhierax caerulescens; assembly: GCA_035590215.1. Classification (NCBI taxonomy): domain Eukaryota; kingdom Metazoa; phylum Chordata; class Aves; order Falconiformes; family Falconidae; genus Microhierax; species Microhierax caerulescens. Next base: position 12,690,989 of record JAVJGJ010000060.1, read on the forward strand.
TTATTTTAGGATCTTCTGGGGAAAGATATTTTAGAATTCTGCCATCCTGAAGATCAAAGCCATTTGAGAGAAAGTTTCCAACAGGTGCCGGATCCTGCTCCTTTTCTTGCACAATTTATTTATTATTTTGTTCAGAAAAGCAGCTTGTATTTTACATTTCAAGGTATTTTTTCTGTTATGAAGGAGAAGGAGTGGCAAGATATGACAGCATTTGTTGATCAATTAGTAATCAGTTAAGCTGTGTAAATAGTAGTTTAGGTTGCAGCATGTGCTGGCTGTATTTTCAGAAATAAGTCACCTAGTTACACGTTTTGTTTTCTTTTCACAAAAAATTACATGAGTGTTCACTGGACACAGCTGTTTTGGAGATGCCTGTATAGATCCCACTATGTTAAGTGATAGCCAAAAGTATTTACCTTTCGAGATGGGCTGTTGATTTGAAAGTATTTACGCTCCTCTGTAATGCTGCATCATTTGTGACCTGAATTCTCTGTTAGCTTAGTCATGTCGTGCTTCATATCGTTCGATGGAGTTACACCAGTTTTTACTCTGTAACAGGACTTACAGAGAATTTGGCCTTTTTCCCTATTAGGATCTGAAATGCAGAGAGAAGTAGCAAAAGAAATACAACATATGGGAAGAATTACTGATTTGGATTCGTTTTTACAGTTAGACCACTTTCACATCAGCTATATCAAAGGCATTTATTCCACTGTAGAGCTTATTGAGTCAAACTGGTCTGGGACATACAGTAGGAGTGCTTTCTCCCCGAGCTTTACGCTTGTTGCTGGTCTTTTCAGTGACTTCCCCACTGCACTAGGAAGTGTGGCATAGTATGTCCAACCGATTACTGAGGTTCAGTTGATCAAGCGGTTCCGGGTTTTCTGACAACACCCTGTAGCTCAACCAAGTTTTGTTGATCTGTCTTGCTTTGGATGCTGAGATCTATTTTTGCCTGTGAAACGTGGCTATGAAGTGAATTCTAAAATAATCTGCATAGCATCTCATGCAAAAACGGAGCTTGCAAAGCTTCTTTGGGGAAAACAACTAAATGCCATACTGTGTCCACAGAATAGATTGTGAAACTGAAGTTATGGTCTCTGCAGAAGTGTCTGAGATAGTATAAGACATTAGTACTCCTGGGCTATTTCTCACCGTCCCTTCCTTCAGGCAGAGACTACCAGCCCCACCACTGAGCTAGCGGAAAAGATGGTGTGAGCATCATCTTTGCACCCACTTCAGTGTCCCTTGAGAGGACTGAGTTCAAACAGCAGCTAAAGGCTTTTTAGGTTCAAGATGCTGATTCACAGGCAGGAGCCTGTAAGAGTTAGATGCCTGAAACAGGTCACTACACCTAGTCCTCTTCTCTGCCCCACCTTGGGTGGGGGTGTGATGCAGCAGCTGAACCTACTTTGATGGGCAGCTGTCACCAGGAGCCAGGTCCTACTCCCCCTCTTCTCTCCTCTGTGACCTCCTCCCCACCCTTCCTACTGTCCTGGTGCTGGCACAGATGGGCTTGCCATGTAGGCTAGCTAAAGGACTAATTGCTTCTGCATGGGGCTGACTTTCAGCTGGTTCAGCTCCCTGAACTTGTGCCTGATCACATCAGTGGCACAATAAGAGCAGCAAGAGGGCGTCTGCTGTTTTTCACTAATGCCCGGATGATTGATCCCACTAATTTGTCCAAGAGACAATGACAGAGAGCTGCTGGGTAATAACACATCAAACATCCCTCTCTGAAGTGGTTGCCTGGGGCTCAGAAGGGCTGACTAACTAACATACAAGTTAATGACTTGGTCCTCACTGTGTTCGCTGAGAGTGAGATCAGGCTGTGGGAGGCTGCCAGTGTATCCCTGAACTCAGCTGCTGGGGACTAAACTGTCACCACTCACTATGAGGCATGTGCTTAAATGATTTGCTGGATCAGGGACCTACATGATTTGCTTAAGGTCATACAGAAAGACAGCAGGAGAAAAATGCAGATCCTGTTCACTCAACCTGTGTCCAACCTATGAAAATATTGTGCTGTTTCTTTAGTAGGCAATTCTTTTTTTCAGTATATTTTTGTTCAGTACAGTAGCAGTGTGATTTGGGCTGTTATTTCAACTATGCAATAAAAGACTGAAGTAAACAGTTAAGCTATGCACCAGGTGGTTTTTATTTCCAAAGAATGTAAGAAGGTGAAGGTTAAACAGCAGCTTTAAAATCTTGTGCTATCTTGTTTGTGTGCACTGGTTTAAGACCGTTCAGAATTTTCCCACCAGCTATCTCTATGCTTTATATATTGTTACAGAATTGATGTTTGCTTAATTCAGACTTCAGGACGATAGATCACTGCAGTTTGTTTTATTATTGTTAGTTTGGCCTTAGAAATCTCTTCATTAAAAGGTAACTGATTTCCAATAAACTCTTTTTTTTCTAAAACCCCCTGAAAACTTGACATTTCTAATTTGCTGACAGTGTCAGAACCAGGTTGGTGCATAGTAGAGGAAGGAGGGAGGGTTTTGCAGTTTTTGGTCAATTGCCAGTATCCATCTCAAAGTTTTTACTTCCTTGGAAAGATAAATTCATTCATCAGGGTGGGAAAATCAGGCCAGAATAAGATAGTCTCAAAGCCAAGATCAACAAATAGAGTTTACTATCAAAGGATCCAGGATACAGCTATTGGATATCCAGTAAGATGCTATTCAGATTGGACACTTTTACACAAGCTGTGATTTTTACCCTGGGTGTGGATGTAGAAAATTGCTGATAAAAATGTCACTCACCAAACTCAAACTACAAAAGCATTAAAAAAAAAAAAAAAAAAAGCACCAGCCCAAAAGTATTATTTTGAACTTTCCTGGGCTTCGCTAAAGCTTTTTGTGTGTCGTGTTTGCATTCTTTCCATTTAATCCTGGATCCAGTTGATCAGTTTAAAATGCAGACCTTGGAAAAAACAGGATTGGAGCATTTTTCTTAATCCAGTTGCTTGTCAGTAAAGACTGGGTAAATACTGGGTGTTCTACTTCTGGAGAATACAGGCTGCAGATAGCTAATAAAAAATAAATTCCAGTGGATAAGGATTAAGAGTCCACAAAGAGATGTGGCATTTATTCACAGTAGACCTTCCCTTTCCTTCCCTGAGGCACCCCTGAGATAGCTTGGTGGAAAAGCAATAAAAAATAAACACAGCTAGCCCAGCTCAGTGCCAGCTGAATGACTTGAAACCATGTAAGTTTTCTTCTGACTGAAACCAAGATTGTCAGATAACACACAAAATGCAGTTACAGTACCAGTGAGCAGGTATTGTTTTGAATGTACTTCTTTAGCTGGTTGCTTCTTAGTTCTAACTTGGTGCCCAGCTGTTGACTTTGACAAAACTTCAGCTGCCAAAACCAGAATTTGAACTGAGCGTTGCCAGACATCTGAATTCTTAGCTATAAACAAATAGGCTGTCCAAGCAAAGAATTTCCTCTCATTTTTCTTTAATACTGTTAAAATGGACAGGGGCTTATTGGTGTCCTCTCCATTCAAACACTGGCTCACTCTTTCTTCTTTTGAAAGCCAGAAGCAAGCGTTTCTTGTTAGCACTGTGCCATCCCGGGGAGTCTTATGATGCGTATTGAAGGAAAAAAAACCACCAACAACCATGTATTGTTTCTAAAAAAAACCAAACCAAACATTGTGTTTAAGTGTTATCCTGTATTTTGATCTGATGTGTGATTTGATATATCGCGTATGTGACTTGTATAGCTAGGTATCCAAGCAGAAAAGCAGATAGTCAACCTCAGAATGTTTTTTTCCTGTGGCATTTTGTTTCAGCTGCAATATTTGATGTATAGTTTACATGTAAACATCTAAAAGATCCTCCATTTGCTTTCTGTCATTCTCTGTAAGCACTGCACATTAAAAACCTTCTTAAAGCTTCCCTATTGGGATAACAGCACAATCTGTTGGTTTTCCTGAATCTGTGTTCTTCTTACAGAATGCTGGAAAATGGCATTTTATACAACTTTATTCTGAAGGAAACAACTACAGACATGAATCATATTTTCCTTATTCTGTTCAAATTAAGAATCTCCCTCCTGTGTCCATTACTTTCTGTAATTCAAGTTTAACACATGCCAGTTACTGCTGTTTACTATTCATTTACACAGCAGGTAGAAATCTCCTTTTATTCACCTTTCCAAATGGTTTTGCAGGTTGTGAAACTGAAGGGTCAAGTCCTGTCTGTGATGTATCGTTTTCGCACCAAAAACCGGGAATGGATGCTGATCAGAACCAGCAGCTTCACATTTCAGAATCCTTATTCCGATGAGATTGAATATATCATCTGCACCAACACTAATGTAAAGTATGTACCTTTCCAGATGCTCATTTACCTGGTTTTGAAAGAATTTAAGCATTGCTTTTTGCTGTAAATCAAATTCCGGGGGGGGGTTGATAGCCTGTTTCTAGCTACATTTGTTTCTCTATAACAGTACAGTCTGTAGCAGGGTTTTTCTGCATCATGAGATCTTGCAGCGTAGCTGTTTCTTTGTGTTATTATCCTGTGATGCTTCCAGGGCCTGGCTGCACTGGGGGAGAAACATCACTTAACTGTTACATCATTAGACAGGCCCATTGATCTCAGTCCAGGCTGCCTTAAACTAGCACAGAGCTTCCAGCAGCAGACCAGCTGTCCCGGTACTGGAGGGTTAGCCTGATTCCAAAGCCGAAGAGAAAATTGCTTGTCTGTGTTCATTGCGATCATACCAGTCCTGGGCATCTTCTCCTTGAGCTGTATCTACTCTTACGTCCTGTGAAAGCTGGCAAAATTATTTCCTAGTAGGCTTGAGTGGGAAGGGTTTCTTCAGTTCAGGAACTGAGTCCTTATCTCAGTTAAGAGCTGGTGGAATATCCCTGAGTATGGGGACAGATACAACCCCTTAGCTTGAGAGGGAAATTAAATCATCCTGTCTGCATTAATATTTTCAAAACTCTATTACTGGACTTCCTAGGAGGAGGTCGATGTAGGAGTATAGCGGAGGTTGGTCACTGTGTAACTGAGCAGAGATGCTCTTGGAGCCTCCTGAGTTGCGGGCCGCTAACTGCAGAAGCTAATCTAGCCTTGGTAAAGACATTGCTTTATAGCATGGTTTTTTTTAATAAATATTTCTTCTTTCCAATATAAACTTAATCTGTGTCTAAAACAAAATCTGCTTCTGGTCTGACCAAAGATTTTTTGCCAAGTTTTTAGCTCAGAAGAAATTATTATTTTAAGACCTCAACCTGTTGGACTGTATAATGGAAATGCTGAGCAAGCAGTCTACTAGTGGAGATGCATGCTGAGGGCTCCCCTTGCAAGACCAAACCCTTGGGGCTTTGGCATTTGAAGTTAGAAAGCTGTCAAGTGTCTCTGGGTGTTCCTCAACTTGCTCCTTTGGACATGACATGTACCTGGACTAGAAGGGCTGTGCCTTCACTCACTTGAAACCCATCATCACAATTGTTTTGCTCGTTTTTTACTGCATACCCAAAAAGTCAGGCTTAAACAAATGAATAGTTAAGGTCTTTGAAAACAAGTTGATGTGTCTTGAAGTCAGACAGCTGAATATCTCCCTGTCTGCACCGTGGATCAAAATAGATATTTCCACATTTCTGCTGTCCCTTATTTCTCTTCCAAATAATTTGTATATGCAAAAACAGGCCTGCAAAATAAAAAGCAACTTCTGAAATCTGTCCCAGGCTGGCTTAATTATGCTTTGTTCCCAAGAGTCCACTGATCAAAAAGTGGGGCTGTAGACTTATGTTGTGTTGACTCTGGGAGTGGTTTTTTTCTGAGCTTCCGCAGTACTGTTCAGCTTGGCATCACAGCGCTTACTGCGATGAATAGGACTGTGCCAGCTTCTGGCTCTTGTTATATCTCTCTTGCTAGGTTTGAATAACAACCCAGAAATGTTGACCTAATATGGAAGCTGCCTGCTGCTACTTTGACAGAGGATGTTCCCTCTTCCCTGACATGTTGAAAATGTTCTAGTCTTATGGCAAGATACAGTCCATGATATGTCTGCTTTTGAATAGTAGAAAGAATGCATTATTCAAACTGTTTTCTGGTTTTCCCTCTGTTCTTTCCCATTTCTCAGACCAATTTCCAAAGAGGACTTACTGTAATGTGCTGCTGTTCCTGGATATTTTTTTTTGTTGGTTTTGTTTTGCTGCTTTTTTTTCACATTTGGGGTCATGTTTTGACTTCTGATTTCCTAGATGCCTTGGGGAGTTGTACGTCATTGTAACTGTTGATTTCCGCCTTCTCGTTAAGCTCCTGCTGGGAATGGTTGTTTGGCACTGATCCCAGTGTGCGTGAGCATCTATACGTGTCGGTGGAACTATCATGTGCTCAGGGTCCAGCAAAGTGCTTCACATGGAGACCAAGCAGGGGTGCCTGCCACTGTGCAGTTGTAGTCAGTTCTGCACAGGGGCAAATTTTGATTGTCCATCGCTGTGATAACCTAGTCAGCTCCACATAATGTAGGTTTGAGGCAGTTAAAATTCAGCATGAAGGTGTAAAGGCAATATACCCAAAAGATCTAGGTTTAAATCAGGTTTTAACGTAGGATAGTTTGAAGCCACAGTACATACATCTCTGTGTCTGTTAACACAACAGCTTTTGCCTTGGCCAGCAATTTCCCAAAAGACTGTAGAGGGCAGTGGTGGCTCCAGTTGTGGAGGGATTAATTGATTTTTTTTGTTGTTGGTGGTGATGGTTTGTTTTGTTTTGTTTGTTTCTCTTTTTCTTTTTTTTATAAAGATACTCCTTTGGAGTTTCAAACAGTCAACTTCCCAAACTTCTGATGCGGAAAGATAATGAAACGTTAGGTTCAAATGTTCACTTAGTTCCTTGCAAAAAAAAGAAAAGAAAACTTCTCTCAGTTTCTCTTGGGTGTAGTCATCCAAGAGAAACTTCCTGGAGAAATGAAGCATTTAACGTTTAGCATTTGTGCTGTGTTCGGCTGAAAAGAAGAGTCCCCCATTTGACCGCATTTTCCTGTGTAGTTGGGACTGTTTGATTTCCAAAAGAAGAAATAATAATCGTGATCAACGTTTATTTAACATACAGATAGAGCAGCGTTTGAATAAAATAATATGTCATGGTGACAGATAAAAATATATAAAAGTCATTATATGTGTATATATAGACAGAAGAAAAATGTTTTTGGGACCTTTATGGAAATTCTGGTGTCTCATTTCTGTAAGCCCCAAAGTCCTCTGTTGCACTGCGTGCATTTATGAATCCAGCAGTTGTCCTGTGCCCCAAGACTTTGTCTTGGAGTGAGCTGGCAGAGGTCAGTGCTGGAGGCTGCCTGCCAGATGAATCAGCCTGTGCTTGTGGGAGAGATGCTTTCTGTTTCAGATTGTCGTGGGCCAAAGTACTGAAGAGATCAACTATTCTGATAGAATTCCAGCCTATGGTAGTGCTGCTAGAGACTTACTTTCTCGTGATCTCTGTGCCATCAGCAGGCTATTTGATCCCTCGAGGCCAGTGTTATACAGACCCTTTCACAGGGGTGAACTGAAGCTGTAGGCTAAAAGAGGGGGATGTTGAGAGTTTCTAAAACCGCAGCCCCAAGGCTTTTATTACTCCCTTTTTGTCCACACCGGACAGGGGAAGCACGTGTGCCTGTATTACGTAAAAACAGCTTGGTAGGGCCACAGTAGTATTGGTTCTCTCCCACCACAGAGACTTAATTTTAAAATTCAAATCCTTTTTTGGTTACTCTGATGCCTGGAAAAGGAACAGGTGACTTCAGTGTTCATAGAGAGAGATGAAGTCGGCTGAAATCCTCCCCATTGTCAAAGGCGCTTTCACAGAATCTTCCCTTTTTCTCCAAATACAGGTACTGAACTAAATTTAATTAACTACCAAAACCTTCAGATGTGCTGAACCATTCCTTGTTTTCCCAGTTTCACACCGAACCTGCGGGTGAGCCAGAATTCTTGCAGACAATACCTTACTTGCCATGTTGGGTAGAGCCAGGAAATGTCTCTTCCATTTATTCCTTGAAGCTGTGAGACTGAAATTGAAACCAATTTTTTGGTTTTGGTTTTGGAGTTTGCATTTTGGTTTCAAAGTCAGAAGTCTGTTTGAGTTTTGCCCAGACTAATAATCAGCCCTCGTTCTGTATCGTTTTTACACAAACTCTCTAGCCGTTGGGTGATGGAAGGGACCTGCATGTATTAACTGGTCAGTCAGAAGGGCTGGTTAGATGGCAGGGACCGAAGCAACCACGACAGCAGCGTACAGCTCTCCCTGGTCGGCCGGTCCATGAGCTGCTGTACAGTTTCTGTCAGGTTTCAAGCATCATTTGAACTATTTATACAGCGGCAGCAAACAACAGCAGAAGACACTCACCTGGCTTTATATTTCAATATAATTAAGTGCAGCATAGCTTGTGCAGACTGCAGTGAAAATACACCAAAGTATTTGGGGTTTATAGGAAATGGATTGGGGAGGTTGTCCCCAAAGTTCAGTGCTGTTAACACAACGTGGTATTTATATTGTACTGCAGCTTAATGAGTATTAGAGATGAAAGATAGAGAAGGGTGAAGGAGCACTAAGTTAGAGAAGTGCCTGCAAAACAAATAACTCGTTAAGTATGCTGTTTTGTTTGGCTCATTTGTATGTATATGGCTGAATCAAGAAAACATACTTTATACGGAACAGAAGAGACCTAATGTGCTGTTTATTGACACACGCACCAAGTCATTGGTAATAAAAACAAATGAAACAGTATAATTAGCTTTCACGTTAACAACGGGATTTAATGAGTGTTTATTGTCCACAGAGTGAGTGGTATTTAGAAAAACTTCCCCATAGATTTGACATAATTAAATTACCTCCCATGGTTCTGTTGGAAAAGTATGCATTTTATGCTTGTGAACAACGAATTTCTTTGCAGTCCAGAGGTAATTTTTAGGAATTTTGTGTTGGCTAAAATAATATGGAAAATCCATGGCTCTGATGACCTGGAGGACTGACCATTATTGCATGTTACTCAGGACAGAAGTGATTCTGTGTATTAAGTGTTCTTGCACCATGAGGCTAGCAGGAGGCTTTTGGTCTTCTACTCCAACCTTTGTTGTAGGTCACAGATTTTTGGCCAGTTTGCCATGGAGCCTGTTAACTGGTGTCTGAGAAAGTGTCTTCTAGAAAAATCATCAAGGGATGGAAAAATCTGTTACTTACTTCAGTAGTTTGTTTGAGTGGTCCCTCACATTCCCACCACTTTGTGCCTAACGTCACTTGACTATCTGCAAGTTTGTCTCTCAGTCCCTTGACATTTGAATCTATCTAGTTCAAAATTTAAGATTTGGATAAAAATCTAAAATGCAAGCCAGTGGCCAAAAATGTATGCTAATTGGCCAGAGTTGCAAATCCACAATCTTGCTATTTTGCAAAATCTCCTCTATTACCACCTGTCACATGATAGCGTCTCTCTGGGGGAAACCCCATGCGGGGTGTAATCCCTGTCAGGTGATTTTTTCCTTCAGAAGGAGGCCAGAAGCATGCAGAAACTGTGACCACTGTCAAGTATCATTTGCAAGTATCAAGGTTACTTTCTTGTTAGTCCAGCTCCAGTTTTATCCTAATCTCTAAGCTTTAGCACAATCCGGGGGGGATTTACATCTTCTCGGCTAACTGAGCAGAGCCCCCCGGAGATAGCGTGCTGCCTGTGCATCTTCAGGCTAGAGGCAGTTTTGCTAACTGTGACCAAAGAACAGAAAGCAACGGTTAATGGAAGGTGCAAAACATTTAGGTAATTTTGCCGCAGCTGAGGGTTTTTGTCATGCTGCAGGCAGTTTTCCTTGCGGTGCTGCAAGGCCAGCAAGCTCCCAGCTTCACCCTAGAGACTGGTTCAGTGCTCTTCGTGGTGTTGGCCTGTGCCAGAGCAGGGAACTCTCTGTTCTCCACGGCAATGATGCTTCTTCAGACAAGGGCCACGGTGGAGCCTTTCCTTTTCACGGGGCAATCTCAAGTTGTTGCGCCTGCCTGTCGGGGCTGCAAGCTGCTTTCAAGACAAAGTTGTGAAGTGAAGGTGATGCTGTGGCGATGCTGTCTGGGGCCGTTGCTTGACCAGGCTACAGCCTGTGCACAACTCAGACCCAGCGCTGCGCTGGTGAGGTCACGTGGCTCTCGCACTCTGCCATCCCAGCTCAGCAATGGGACAAAGCTGGGTCTGTCTGTCTTCAAAGTCACGCAAACCAGTGCTCAGACAAGTGGGGTTCCTAATGACCCGACGTGGGGGTGGTGTGAGTCCAAACAAGAAACCGTAAGTTCACATTTTAGTGGTAAAATTCTGCTCTTAATGCATCAGTAGCACTCCTGCCTTTCATTTCAAAAGGATTGCAGTTTATTTCTGATAAACTGTACTGCACAGCGGCTTTTTGTGTAGAAATTGTTAACATTAACTTCAAAATTCCTGATAGCAATAATAAATATAACTGTCTCTGATATATTTTTTAAAAAATTAGGAGCTTTGAATTTGTGTTCTTTCAGAATTAAAAAAAAAGCAAGTGAAGAAATGGATCCAGAAGAACACTGTGCTAGGTGTATTACAACTATGTAAAAAAATCTGTAAATTTTTATACATAGGCAATATTTACCCATGTAAAACGTGAATGTACCTTCCTTACCACCGCTTGCATGTTGTTCCTGCAGGTCACCTATCAGTTAATTCTCATGACTTCCAATGATTTTATCTATTGATACTGGCTAATTGTTTCAGTTAAGTAGCAGCACCTGACAGTAAACACAAATCAAGTGCATTTCAAGAATTTGCAGAGTTTTCAACACTAAAGTTCTTCATTCTGGTATATAGCCCCAATGTTTTTTTGGTCTGGCAGTTTCTTTTGAAGTATTTTCCAATTGCTGCTGCACATTTAATTTTTCCTAAATTAATATAATTTAATTAAGGCTACTACTTCCAGTGATTTTTGTGTCATTTAAACAACGGATATTTTTTCGTGTTCTCCTCATGAAAAGGAGCTTTCTGTTTTCTGTAGCATTTGTCAACACAAACTGATTTTATATAATGTCTTGATTTTATATAGTAGCACAAGCAGTTTCTTTCTGGACACTCATTACCTTAAAAGCTTTTAAAAGTTGAATAAGAATCTGGACCTGGGTCCTGAGGAGAGTAAAGCCAAAGCATCTTACAAAGAAGGATTTATATGCAGTTCTTTCTAGCTCAACAGGTTGTTCCATTTGGTCTGATGTGCTTCAGACAGAGCTTTGATCACTTTTTCTTATTGACAGGCATTATTCTGTGTTAATGTTGTTGGATTTCCTCTGTACTTCAGTAGGGTTAGTGAAGGGGTCTGGTATATTTGTTGTTGGCATGAGGAAGACATTTTTGGTGTCTTAATTGTGAATTCTTAAATCTTTTATAAGGAGGTTGTAGTCCATCCTCCATCACTTGCCCACCTACATTTCTGTGCTATTCTTCAGCAGGATTCTTCATGTGCCCTGTTACATTCCTGGGGTGCAAGCTTTCTCCACAAGGAAGCTTTAAAAACAGATGGATGTCACCAAAAAGGATCACCTGAGAGACATTTCACTGAGTATAAAATAAGAGACCAAGGCTGTTCCTTTTTGTATCTTAATTGGTTTTTGTAACAAAGTCATTTTGTCTCTTTTGCAGACAACTTCAGCAACAACAAGCAGAACTTGAAGTACATCAAAGAGATGGGCTGTCATCATATGACTTATCTCAGGTGAAATTTCTCAGGGGTTTTTGTGGGGGTTTTTTTGCCTCTGATCTTTTACAACATAAAGCAATGGCAGATTTCAGCAAAACTAAAAATACCTTATAACTGTCCCTGAATTACTTTTCATCAAATATGATGGAGGGAGTTACCTTCCTCTGTGTATCTCAACAGGTGCCTGTTCCAAGTATACCAGCTAATGTTCATGAGGGTGGAAAGTCTGTGGAAAAGCCTGATGCTATCTTCTCCCAGGAGAGAGATCCTAGATTTGCTGAGATGTTTGCTGGAATAACTGCTTGTAAGTGAATGTCTCTGATGTTTAATTTTTAATACTGTGTTAAGCTTGGTTACAGGATGTGGAACACAGCTTTGAGAGAATGAAGAGAAACTACAATATGGCAGAGAAATTTCCAGGCAACATCAGTCTTCAGGACATTTCCTAGAACTTGCCTTTAGTTGATGTTTCCCCTAAGATGAGGAGGAGTAAATTCAAGGAGGGAAGGACAGCTTTCTTGTCACCAGAGCTACCTATTTTTGAGTCTTCATTTCACAGCGGCACCTTAAGCATTGTTTGTAGATATTAAACATACTGAACTAAACTTACTGTTTCTCAATATATATTTTCTATCTTAAACAGCAGGTGTGAGTTCATCTCACAGAATAGACGTGAATTAAGAAAGTTACCATGTAGTCTGAAGATAGGCCTGCAGTTTTTTATCACATCACCAGTTTTTGCATTGATGCTTTCAGAGGCATATGTTGCCTTGAAGTGTAAACAATATACTTGTTTTCTGGTCAGTTGAGGCATCTCCAATCATATTGCCTGTCAGTGAGTTCTTGCTCTTTTTCCCACAGCTTTTGAACTTGTTGACAAGATCTTATAGGGAGTGATACAAGTCTCAGAAATAGTATGTTCTTCTATATTTCGTGAAAATTACTGTGAGGAGGGAGTCCTTACTGATTGCTCTTACCAAAGGATTTCCCAGCCTTGTTCTAAGAGGTAGCAGCCAACTTGTCAGTTGAACAGGCATAGCTGATTCAAACTAGCCCCAACCGATGCTGCCTGGTGCCCTAACAGACAGAAGTCATTGGGAAGACTGGCAGCTTGAAGCGGTCATCTGAAATATATGTGTAGGCAACCAGGCTCATTAATTCCACTGCTTGTGGAAGAACTCGTTAATTGTTTATTGTTCTTAACTGTCCTCACTGAAAAAGAGAAGTTTTTACATTTGTTTTAAATAAATCAATGTGCAAATGTCACGCAGTGCATGAAGGAAATGACCCACAGGGTTTGACTCCAGGGGTGTTGGGAGATGACCTCACTGCATTGGTTTCTTATGTCTAGCTTGGCCTTTTCAAATGGAGAAGGCATTGTAACTGCAGGATAGACTTGACATTCTGTCCTCCTGTTGCTAAGACTTCTCTGTTACTCCTCTTCACCCTTGTCTGTCTACTCTGACAGTGAAGTCAACAGCTGAGGCCATAAAAGGGGTCCATTAGAAGGTAGCAAGACTCCAACCCTAAACACCAGAGTATGTTTTTCCAAGCAAGAACATCTTGCTTTCTGGCTGCCTTATTGGCTCTTTTTCAGGCAGCTCTAAACCGTTTGTGGGGAGGGGTTAGGGTTAAGGGTCTAGCAAGCTGTGAGATAGCTGGGAGGTTATGTTCTTGGAAATGCCATTTCTCTTCTCATTCTTATCAATTTACAGGCTATGCTTTTTTTGGGACATTCACCCTGTCTGAATTTCTCTTGGGAGCTGTGATCAAGGTCTTCTCTGAATGATAAAAAGAGATGGTTCACAGTTAGAGATGAGATATACTGGCCAAAACCAATATTGACAAACCTGCATGCTGCCTGCAAGACATTTGCATTATGTTGATACCCGATTTCATTATGTGTGACATTCGGTAAAAATACAGGTTTGACATAGGGAGGTTGTTGCCATAATTGCATGCAGTGGCCACACATAATTAAATAAACAAAAGTAGGGAGAAGAAGCCCGGCATCACCAATTCATGCAAATGCCTTGAAGCATGGCATGATGCAGTTCTTCAGAGATCTTTGTTCTCCGGGCAGAAGCACTGGTCTTGCTGGGAGAAGGGCATATCATTGATGAGTACAGTGATGGGGTTTAGAGAGAAACAGGTCTAAGGATGCAAGTGAAACACCAAAACAAAATAGGTTTGCAGTGCTGTACCGAAGGTGAGAGCAGAGATGTAGTGTGTAAAATCCTGAGTGGAGCAATGTAGGCCAGATTCAGAGGCTAAAGAGCACTCAGCATAACTCGGGAAAGAGATTTTAAAGCCGATTTAACTGCTTGTGATTAGTTTAGCCATTCCCTTTTTGTTGGCCCCATCCTGTGGCACAGACCCTGGTAGCTGGTAGCCATGGCAACTCTTCTCCACTTGAGGAATTCCAGTTCATTTAGGGCTCTCTCAAATTTGCTGATGAGTTGTTCTTAAATATCTGAAGTACCCACAGGATTTTGGCTCAGTTTCCTCCAACCCTGAGAGTTTGGTATCCCTGTAAACGGTGGCCTTAGAGAATGGGACATTTTATGCAAGAGTAACACTACTTAAAAAAAAGGCAAAATTTTCTGTCCTTCTCAGAGATATCCCAACCCATTCTCAATTCTTCCTACTACATACACAGCCTTCTCCAGACCTTGTCCCCACTTCTCCTTGTTTTTTTGAGTGTAAGTTTGCAGCCCAGACTTTTGGTGTCTGTGCTGGGCAGTATGTAGCCACTGGAGTATTTCTACAGATTTCTAGATTACAGAGGAAAAGCAATGACAGCTTGTATCAGTGGCATATGTGTTCCTTCTCTGAGGCTCCTGTGAGGTGATGTGAGGTGACTTCTTTCTTGTGGAAGGCAAGCTTAGATTCTTGTTAGGAACGTAACATAAGAAGAACTTAGGTAACAGAGAAGAGCTGGTGTGTGTTGGAGGCCCTTGGTGAGCCATACTCGCAAGGTCTCTAAAAGCTAGGGACAATTAAAAAATATTTCTATTACTTGTGAGTTGAGTGGACCTTTTGTCCAGGAGAGCATCTTGTAAAGTGAGTGGGAATCTAAAAAGAGAAGGGGAAAATGGGGAGGAAGACTCAACTTCTAGGCTTGTCAGAGGCACGTAGCAACAAATGGTTGCCAAGCCATCAGCAAATTACAGGGTGTTTTGAGCTTGGAGGTAGTAAGGGAAGATTGAGAAAGTGAATAAAGGGTTGGGAGCAGACCTTTAAATTATTTTAGGAAAAGTAGTAGTAATGAGGTTTCCCTGGGCTTTGGAATAATCCAGTGCCAGAAAAGTAAATTAAGAAACCAAATGGTACTGTTCACCCAATCTCGTTTCATTCAGTTAGAGATCGATCTCCAGTCGCCACATTAAGAGTAGACTATAAAAGTTAATGGCATCTCCATGTACGTGCTATTCATTACGCTAGTCTGTCTTACACCCCACTGGAATGCTTGCATCCTATTTCATGGCTCCCTCAAGCCACATAGAGGACAGCAAAATCCCTAAGGAGCAGCGCTTCGCCTTGCCATAGCTCAGGTGTGCGAGTCTGGCAGACACTGAGCTGCAAAGAGCCTCCAGCCGCCTGTGAGGCTGCAGTACAGGCAGGGCTGCGGGATCACCCAGATCACGCCACCAGAGGAGTCGGGTACTCCTCTCCAGCTGTCCTGGAGGGGTGCAGCCTTGTCAGCTGGTTAGGAGAGGGGCTCTTTGACACCGTTCCTTGGGGCGTTTAACCCAGAGGGGTGTGGGTTCTGAGCTCGTACCTCAGTGTCAACAGGCTGTGGTACCAGTGGCAGCCCTGGAGGGCTTCTCCTGGTGCCAGAAATGTACCCTCACCTGAGGCAGCCACAGAAGTGCATGTGCATCTTCAGTCAAGGCTTGTTTCTTGTGGCATTCCTCCATTCCACTGGGCAGACTCTCCCATCTTTCTTCCAGAAAACCTGTGTTCCTCTTCCCAGCCTGTAGCTGGGACCCACACCCCCATTGCTCCCCACCTCAGCCAGAGCCGCTCCGTGTCTCACATTCCCGCTCCCACCCGCGTGGTCAGGAGCAGCTTCCAGTGGGCACAGAGAGGGTCTGGGCTGTGTGGCCGGAGGGCACGTACCAGCGTTATGTTCCATGCGAACAATAGCGTTAATGAGGTGCATCCTGCAAAGAGGGTATGAAGTAGACAGAAACCAGCTGTGCCTCTCATTTCATACTGAATTGTCATATAGCCCCTTTGTGTCATTCTTAATGTGTTCCACAGGGCTTCTTCATAAAGCTTTAAGGAGGAAAGAAAACCCCCTGCTGCGTATGTACATTGCAATTCTCGTTAAATAATTTTGCTTTCATTTTCTCATCCCCTAAACTTTTATTTTTCTGCGATCTGTTTTTCTTTTGTAGCAGATAAAAAAATGATGGCCTCGGCATCCACAGCAGGAAACCAGCAACTTTACTCACAGGGAAGCCCGTTTCAGCCAGGACATTCGGGAAAGACTTTCAGGTACTGTCGTCCAAATCCCGAACGTATCAGTTTCTGTGTGAGAGTGGGGCACTGTTCCCCTTCGATCTGGTGGAAGCAAAACCAGCCTAAGGTGCGAGGGCTTTCTTTACGTGGATGAACTTTGCTTTGTGTACGCTTCGCTCCTACGTCATGTCTCGACACTTAGGCTGGGCTTATAAACTGAGATGATTTGGATATCTCTGTTAAAAGTGGTGCCCGGTTATTTTTGTTGCTGTGATAATGTAATTGGAAAAAAAGCTAAGAAGCAGCAACAAATCATGGAGGGAAATGAATCTAAGAGGTGATGAGGCAGGCTCAGGGATCTGAGGAACATTCAGCCAAGCTAGGAAGGTGCTACCTTGAAGGGTAGCAGGGTGGACACCTTATTAAAGGGAACAAAGGGATGCTTCATCCATAGCCCCCGGTGAGGGCTGGGACATGGGCATGAATAGCTTTCTAAGGCAGCTTCCAGATACACATAAGGTGGTGGCCTGGTGTTTTCTGAGGCATTTTTGAGTTATTCAAAGTGCCTGTCATTGCCTACCAGCTGGCAATACAGGTTTGGCTAATCTGAAGTTTAGGACTTTGCCTTTATTTCCAGTCACCTTTTGAAAGTGTGGTAACAGTGATTGTACTTACGTTATTGCCTTTAGTATCACCGTTCCGGGACTGTCATACGGGAATTTCATTCTCCTGTTTTAGTCCAACCAAAGTTTTGAAAGTGAATGAAAAACCATTCAGAGGCTGTCAGTTCCAGGAATTAGAAAACATCTGCAAACTATAATGTTATTTAAACCAATGTGTTCTTAAAGTTATAATTGCTGATAATCTCAGTAGGGAGAAATAAAATCCCTGTGCGTGTGTTTTGTCAAATTAAAACCAAGAATAACTTGGGGGGAATATGACGGTAAATTAAAATGTCTTTTGATTGAATAGTGTATATTACTGGATGGTTGGCTTGCCATCTTGGGGTTTGGCATGTGTTTTGTTCGTATCCTTTGTTAATTCCCGATGTTTAACTATAGCTTTTTTCCTACTGCTGTTCTATTACATCAAGTAATGACACATCTGCCAGCATTTCCACCCTCGGTGAACTGCCCTCCTTGAATGCTCTCCAGCCTGGTCTGTTCAGTTACTGAGCCCAGGCAGCCTTTAGGCAGTATTTTGCAGACTTCTGTTTTCAAAGTGCATATTCCAGATACAGTCTGAGTCCCTTAAATGATGGGACTTGTCAGTCCAGCTGGAAAGGTGTTGGCAGTAGGGCCAGCCCTCCCCAGCAGCTGTTGTGTGCTCCCAAGTTCAGCCAGATTTAGGAGGACTTTCTGGTCCACATTTTCCTCTATTTTCCTCTTACTACACTCTGTGGTAGTAAAAAATAACACTGAAATTTAAACAATTGAAAACAAACTCTACAAAGAATTCCTAAACACGCGCTTTGCTTTTAGGCAGCTTAAGAAAGACAGAATAACAATTCCCCCATTCAAATGCCTGCCACGTTTTGCTTACCACTCTGGGAGGGATATTGTCAGGCTTCTCAGAGGATTCAAAGTCCTGCGTCCTCTCTGCTCAGCCTTGTTTACTTCTTTTCCCAATCTGCTCTTTTCTTTCTCTGTAAGACTGTGAAAATAGACAATAGGGAAGGGACCGGGGAAAAGAGCAAGCTGATTTGATGCACAAAAGCAATTTTATGTGTTGTGTCTTTGTTTAAATATTTATGTATGACATGTAAAATAATAAATATGTATTTTTATATATAAAAATATGTAAAAGCATATTCATGGTGTGTGGTTTATAGATTCAGTTGTTCAAGACTTCCGTGAGAATAAAATGGTAAAGTCGAGCAGTTTTCACAGAATTGTTATTCTAATTAGGAATTTCTGTGAAACTTCTCTGTAGTGAAAGTCAGTTATTAGGAAACTGCTAACATATAAACAAGCTCCTTTGGAAAGACTCTTACATATATATATATATATATATATATATATATACACACATATATTCCAAAGCTATTACATTAGTTTAAGTTTCTGTCTTGATTATTCTTTTGCCTGAGTACATAACTGCATGCTCTTCTTTAGCATCAGTTTGTTAAAAAAGAAATTAAAAGCTCACATTTTTAATATGTAACACACGCTTCTTCATTTCCCAGACAGGAAACAAATAAAGAAGTACTTACTAGTATCATCTTTTCGTGCATCTTCATTTAGGATGGCATTTAAGCAAATGCTTATATACTGTTCACTTTAAGAACAAATTAAGTACCTGCTTGAATAGTTTCTGCAAGCAGGTTTTTTTAATTGCATTGAATATTAAACTACTGTGGAGCTAAATGTTAATGAACTGTGCGTTAGACTGATTTTTATCCTTGCAAGTTCTTTCAAAGAGATTATAGAAGTCATAACTCAGAATAATTTTGCCCTCTGTGTCTTATGTGAGCTGACATTTTAGAATGCCAGTATGTTTCATAGTTTTGTGGTGGTTGTAAGTCATCACATCATTTTATTAAGATAGATTCAACAATTAGTTTTAATCCGATTATCAAAATTTTAATATCTGGAATACTACTTTTGTATTGAAAATATATCCTATAAATGAGGCACTGTTTCTTTTCCTTTAGTTCATCTGTTGTGCATGTGCCTGGTGTGAACGACATCCAGTCTTCTTCATCAACAGGCCAGAATCTGACACAGATATCTCGCCAGCTAAATCAGAGTCAGGTTGCCTGGACAGGAAATCGCCCACCATTTCCAGGACAGGTATTGATTAAAGGTGTTTTATTTCCATGATCATTAAAGATTTCCATTCTCTGTGCCTTTTACAAAAGAATCAGTGAACTCCATTTATAACGTGATTAAACATGCTTTGTCATTAACATTTGTGGTTGGAGAGAAATCAGTTGCCCTGCTTCTATTCTTTGGCAGGTTATAGTAATTTGAGACAGCTGCCCTATGCATAACTACATTTAGTTTGTAGTAGTGTTCATGATAGTGGCACTTTCTACACTGACGTAAATCCCACTGGAAGGTCTTGGTCCTGTGCTTACTTTTATATGTGCACAGAGTGAAGTAAAAGAGGACAGCCATTAAACTTTAGTATTAAGCCTGTGAATTAAATGTTTCTTGGACCAATAACTTGTGCCAAGCAAAGTTACCCACAGTTAGCAGAGTTGTCAGAAAGGGGCACATACAGATCCAGCCATGAATTCAGAGCAGAGGCTGCATAGTCTGTTGCCCCTCCATTAGCACTGCATTAACTCACACTGTGTCGTCTGGAGGAAGCATCCCATCCCTCCATCGGATGCCCTGTGCTTGACAATGTTAGCCCAGAAATGGCCTCTTGTTCTGTGTAACAATGGCAGAACTGTTTTGAAACTCTGTTGAAAGCAAATAATTGGAAATAATCATGTTTGATCTGTCATTAATGCTGCTCTTAATTACTGTTGACTTTCCATTGTTTGGTATGCTAGAATGGCATGTTGAGGCAGGCGCTAAATAATTTTTCAGTAACTGAATTGTTTCCACATTAATCACTGATTCTTCCCAGCCCTCAGTGTGCCATGTTGTTCTGTCACACCTGTTTAATGAAATTCAGTTGTAACGGTAACTTGGGTTTTTTAGATGATATGGAAGATGCTAAAAATTACTTTAAAAAACCTTCTCATCCCTCTTACTATACAAATTATGTCCAAGTCAACAGACTTTGTATGTGGAGTGTAGGGGAAGTGGAATTCATTCATCCATCATAAATAAAGTAAAATAGAACTAAGCCTTGCAGAAATGACATATCATGTTCTGTCATTGGGGAAGCCATTGGAAATGTACAATTTCTTAGCTTGGAACTGAGCTGAAGACTTAATAGTGTCTTCATCAAGTTATAGCCCTGTTGGGATCTGTTTTCCCCCCCCAGCTCCCCTGCATTGGTCCAATAATCACAGATTCATTTAGGTTGGAAAAGACCTTTAAGATCACAGGATCCAACCGTTAACCCGGGATGCCAAGTCCACCACTAAACCACGTCCCTAAGCACTGCATCTACATGTCTTTTAAACACCTGCAGGGATGGTGATTCCACCAGCTCCCTGGCAGCCTGTTCCAATGCTTGACCACACTTCTGATGAAGAAATTTTTCCTAATACCCAATCTACCCAGCCAGCCCCTCCATGTCCCCCCTGCAGTGAGGGGCCCAGCACTGAGCCCAGGGTTCGAGGGGCGGCCGCAGCAGTGCTG
>JAVJGJ010000060.1:12712056-12741956 GCA_035590215.1 Microhierax caerulescens
GCCCCACAGACCTGTGTGTGTCTGAGTGGTGCAGCAGTTGCTGACCATTTCCCCTTGGATTATGGGGGCTTCATTCCGCTCCCCGTCCCTGTCTTCCAGGGGAGAATAGCTTCACTTGGGTGCATTGATTGCCAGTAACAGTGCACATCATTAGAAGTATTCAGCGATGTAATCACCTTTATTTCTATTTGTGGAATTGGTTAGGCAGCGAGTTTTTCTTGGAACGGCTGGATTTGTCCATGATGCAGGAAATGGTTTATAATCAGATTCTGTTTGTAGCATTGTATGTTGCTGTAGCATGTGACTTTGGATGAGACACTTCCCCTTTCTTGGTCTCGGTGCACAGGTGGTACATGTCTCAAAGCAGTCTGCAGTGTTTCATGATTTGTGTGACAGTCTTAAGACCCTGTGACGAAGCCACTATGTAGGTGAAAATGCCAGCAAGTTGATTTTTAATACCCTGAAATGAACTCAGTTGCCTGGTTAAAGCTAAGTTAGGCTCCTTTCTTCCCTCCTCCCAGGACTGGTGATTCAGACTCCCTCCCAAGCCTTTTACAAGACAAAATACCTGCTGCCTGT
Source organism: Microhierax caerulescens (assembly GCA_035590215.1). Taxonomy (NCBI): domain Eukaryota; kingdom Metazoa; phylum Chordata; class Aves; order Falconiformes; family Falconidae; genus Microhierax; species Microhierax caerulescens. The sequence continues at coordinate 12,712,636 of JAVJGJ010000060.1, forward strand.
AGTTCTTCTACAGGGAGAGAAAGCAGCTCAAAAGCTTTGAAACTTCTTTGACCATTTACTCCCAAGTACTGGAGACTTGTCATCTGAGAACTGCATATATTCTGCCAGACATTCAAATAACTGTGACTTTACTGTTGCACTGCAAAATCAAAACACCTGGCAAATAAAGGTGCATTCTTTATACCTGTTCAGTTTAAGATTGATCCTTGTAATAGAGGTGAAGGAAATCATGTTTTTTCAAATAGCTCTGATACCGAGTACATGTGAGTTACTCAGCAGGAGAGCTGTAAGTGTTGATCTATAGTCTGTTGTACTTCTTCTGCAGCAGTAAGTTGGCTTTGACAGAAATACATGGCTGAGACAGGAATAACGTGCCTGTTCATATCTGTGGACTTTATTATTTAGTCTTTGCTTTACATTGTTAAAAAGTGAGTCTGCTGTGCTGTTCGTCAACAGTAAAACTCATTCCTTCTTTCACCCTTTATTCCTCAGCAAATTCCATCTCAGTCTGGCAAGGCTCAGTCATCTCCCTTTGGGATTGGAACAAGTCACAGCTACCCAGCTGATCCATCATCATACAGCCCCCTTTCCAGCCCAGCCACCTCTTCTCCGAGTGGGAATGCCTACTCTAGCTTAGCAAACCGAAGTGCAGGGTTTGGTAAGTTGTAAATGACGTAACAGAGAAATGCATGTTAAGAATTAATCTCTCCAGCATTAACTTTATTAAAAATCCTTCAGCCTGTTCTGTTAGTGGGTTGGTTGGGAGGCCCAGGTGGCAAAAGGGTTTTGCTTTCTCCTATTGAGCACAGTGGACAGAGGTGACCTGTCCCCTCCATGCTGCATTGCCTCCACATCCAAACCACTTCAGAATATTGTGGTATATTATGGTATAAGGGACGGTTTTTTTTCTTTTTCAGTAAATAGTGTCATGAAATGTTCAGAAGTTGATTACATCAGTAGTACACACCCTCTCAAATTGTGGTCAGTAGGTTCAACTTCTTTTAACTTCTCAGGAGAAAGTGTAAATGGCACAAACTTACATTCTTGTTATTTTTCGACTTCCCTGACTGCATGGTGGTATCCTCTTGCCCAGGGGAATTTGTTGGAATTTGGCTGGAGACAGGATTTTTTTGTACTTCCACTGCTACTAACCCAATCAGAGTAGGTGCCATATTTTGAAATGGTTTTCTTTTCCTATTACATGCTAATTTAGTGGCTTTCAGACTGTGACCCAATGCGTGATCTCTTGGTAAGTTTTCTGCACTCCACCAGCAGAATAATATTCACGAGTGAAAAATATTATGAACCCATCAGTGATAAACACACATGGAGTCCATGAAAAATATTACTGGCTGATAATAATGTGCAATTCCAAAAAGCATAGGTAGTAGTGTGCTAACGTGTGCTGGTTTTCTCTTGTCCCTTGAGAATAAAATTGGCGCAGACCTGTTGCAGATTAGCCTCACAGAGAGCAGACCTGCGCTGCGTTGCCTGGAAAAAGTGCATTGAAATGGAGCTCTTCCCACAGAGCTTATTCATGCCTCCATTTCCATTTCCACCAGGCTTTGTACATTTGTTTATGAGAGAGCCTTGTATTTCAGGCCTAAGCTACTTGGCAAGAACCCTTTCACCTAATGAGAAACATTTCCTGACCTACATCAGTTTGGATACTATTAATAACACAGCCTTCACAGAGACAAATGTCTTGAACCTCCGGCTGGCAGTAACTGTTTTGCTGAAAAGAAGCATCATTTGCCTCACTGAATTAATTTCAGTGTATTGTTCTGAGAGAAAAAGAATAAAAACCAAACTTGCAGCTTTCTTTTAAAGGGTAACTTAGATGAATTTTGTTTCGGCCCATGAAATGGCTGCAGGGTTTTTCAGTTCAGCTGAATTACTGGTTGTGGTAATGTCAGTAAGGGAAGAGCTATAATTATCTACTTCTGAGGTGATAGAAATACATCACTGTGGCCTGTTTACTTTCCTGTAAAACGTGCACTTTATCTGTTTTGCATACTTCAGCTGGTAGCCAAAAGGATTGGATTAAGTACGTGTTTCTGTATTTTCTGAAGCCATGACTATGAAGAGTGACATTTGACATGATCAAGTCTGGTTACTGGAGACCTGACATATGTTCATATGGTTAAATAACTCGTATTGCAACTGTAATATTGGAGGACAAGATAGTCCAGCAGAAAACACTCTCTCTGCATTTAATACAGCAAGGCTGTTGTCTGTTGATCTTATTGGGTTTACATCTGCTTACAAAAACTACATGCTTCTTAGCTGAGTAGGTAGCTGTGCACCCACTGCTCTGGAAGAATTAGTCTTTTAAAGAAAAAGAGCATTCAGATGATGTAGTTTGATTTTTGAGTGAAATGACAAATATTCCTTATTAATAATTAAAAAGCAGTGGTGGGATGCTTGAAAATTCTCTTCCAGCACATGGTTTATGGTGTCACTGTGCATTTTGCTGTGAGCAGTTCACCTGCCACATCTGTGCAGCCTCAGCAATGAGCTTTGCTCTCAGCCTGGCCGCCACCCTGCAGTCAGGGATGGAACTCCCCCCAGTTTCCACCCTGCAGGGTCTAGGTGTAGTTCAGGGTCTTTTTTCTAAGACTTATTTGTAAACACAGGCTCAGATGAAGCCTCAAAAGCAGGCAGGCGTTTCAAAGGAGCTGCTCTCTGACTTTTCCACCCTTTCTGCCCCTGTCCAGCTGAAGGTGGCCAGAGCAGCGGTCAGTTCCAGGGGAGACCTTCCGAAGTCTGGTCCCAGTGGCAGAGCCAACATCACAACCAGCAAAGCGGCGACCAGCATTCGCACCCGCAGCCCAGTCAGACTGAGGTCTTCCAGGTGAGGAGAGCCCAGTGAGCCCAAAGTCCCTCTGACAACTTGTCACTGCAGAGCTGAAGAACCGTGGCCCTCGATGACCAGGGTACTAGCAGGGCTTGGAGCAATTACTGTGAGCCACCATAGGTTTGCACTGCTGTTAGCTGGCATCAGCTACAACTGAGGTGGTTTTGTTTTCTGACAAACAGCATCATCTTTGGTGATAAAAAAAAATGCTGTTTTCCCTTCTGTTTGCACTCTGTACTTAGGGCTTATGTATGAAAAGGAAGTAATGAAATAGTCCCAAATAGAGTGTCTTTGCTATCCTGGTGCTGGCCTCTCAAATCCCAGTTAAGTCCAACTGGACATCAGTGTAATTCTCTTTGATAGTTCAAGCAGGAAAGGATACTGCATAGAAGATAGTGGCCAATAATTTCTTAAGGTTAAACCCAGTCAGATAACAGATCACTGGTAAAAAATCCTCTTCAACTACCTAATTTTGTAATATTAAGTATAAGTTTGGGCCTTCACTACAGAAGGAGTAGGACCTCCTAAGTTAAGGGCTCTGTCCTTGTATAACTTATTTTTAAATTAGATCAGGAAGACATTTTGCCACAAAACAATACAGATAAATGCAGGAAAGACAGTTCAAGCCCCAAGCAAGGTTTGGAAGTGGGACACCTCATTATCTTTTAGAAAGTAAATTCACCTGCAAGACCAGGCTCATGCTCAGTTGCTTGCAGGAGAGAAGTTTGCCTGAAAATATTCCTGTGTGAACAAACCGTTGCTTCACACAGGAACAAGTAACATCGCTACATCTGAAATAACTACCTGTTTGCGTGTTCTTACCCCGTGGCCCAGGCAAGATTAATCTGTTGCATCTCTCTCTGTTAGCAAAGTTTAATCGCTTCACACATAGTTTAACCCAAAAGTATATGCAGGATGAAGCCAGTGGAGCTGATGGCAGCATGATTTGACAGCCCACAGAGACATGGGGCTTCAAGCAGCATCTTGCTTTTGTCCAGGCAAGTGCTGTGTCCCAGAGAATGCCTTATGAAATTAGCGGGAAGGAGACCAAGGGAGAAAGGGATAGGTGGGCTCACCTGCAGAGCTCCTGGAGGTGACTGTGCATTTGGAGGGAATTAGAGTAATAGCTGCATGTGATGAGAAACTTGGAAGAGCTCAGTTCAGAGGCCTGCAAGAAGTTGCTTGGACTGTTTGTGCCTGAAGCCAGCCCTAGGTTAACTGGACATAAGGAGAGGCAGACTCAAGAGTGGGGCTACCCTGATGGGTCTGTACCTGAGGAGACCCTGCCACAGAGGCCCCAGCAGCAGAAACACCTTCAGAGATGGAAATTTAAACAGGTGGGGGGAGCTACAACTTCCCCTTGGCTGGGGAGGAATGTGGGAAAACAGAAAATAACTGCAAGCTTTGGTCAGAAAATGAAGGCTGACCCTGGCAGCTGCACAATGGCCAGTTGTGCGCTCAGCCTCTTTCACCACCATTGACAGGGATGCTACAGAGACCTCAGATGGATTTTAATCGGTCTTTATTTTGGGGTGACTTCTCAGTACAGAGCAGCTCGCAGTAGTTATTCCTTCACAGACCAGATCCTGTGCGCATGCTATTTGCTCTTTAGGTTTTGTTTTACTGTAAGTGTAATGAGCCATCCCTGCCACAACTTGGCTTTGCAGTAAGAGAGCTTATTATTGTAAGGACTGACAGGAAAAGCAAGCATAAACTTTGGTTTTCCCAGCAAGGGATATCTTTTCGCTGTGGCTTCAGTCTCCGGCTGAGAGGAAAGGTTGAGTATTTTTTGAAGCCTCTTGCAGGGACCTCACTTGGCTTAAGACACGTGGGAGCAATTACCCTGACATCCCATTTCTCCTGAGAAGTTCCTGTTATTTCCTCTGCTTTTGTACATGGACGAAGGTTGCTTGGGCATCTTGTTAGCTGGGGTGGATGTACAGTCTTTAGTGTTCTTCAGAGGACAAAGAGCAGTAATATGTTCACTTACAGAATGCTGGTGAGGAGGTGAGACCCTCCCCAAACCCATGCTTATACAGCAGGAGCTCCTTTCTGTAGGGTGTGGGAGCGTGTGATGTGTTGAATACTTCCCATATAGTGAAGCCAGAGGGTTTGCTTCTCTCCATATGTAGCTATACTCATCCCAAGGGGAGATGTTTCAGCCTGGGAGGAGTATGGGACAGCTCAAGTGGGCCTTATTCAGAGGAGCAATCCCAAACTTCTGCCCTGCTGAAGTCCCACCTCCCATTCAGAAACGGTCCAGCAAAACATAAGCAGCACACAAACCTTAGCCCAGCCCCCTGCACAGGTCTGGTTTTCACCTTATTTATCTAAACTTTGGCCTTTTCTGGTTTTACACCGAAAAGGTGAACAGGAAACAGTTTGTGTCTGGATAATGCGCTTGCAAGTGACACTTCACTTTGATTTTTTCCTTATCACACAGGACATGCTGCCGATGCCAGGAGATCCGACACAGGGTACTGGCAATTACAACATTGAAGATTTTGCTGACCTGGGCATGTTTCCACCATTTTCTGAGTAGCTTGCGAAGCAGAAATGGAAGTTCTTCTCCAAGGCCATTTCAGTGTAATTTGGGCTCTGCTTTTTCTGTGTTGCATTTCTGTAGAAGCTACTAAACCAGGAGACACATTTCTCATGTTTCAGATAGTGATGTAGGGCTTGCTCTCTCCTCCTTGGGGTGCCTCAGTGCTGACAGAGGAGCTCCAGCACTTGTTAGTGTTCATTGACAGCTCCGTTATTTTTTCTTTATTTTATTGTCATCTACCTCAGAGATGAAAAACTTTGCTTGATTTAAAAAAAAAAAAATCTCTGAGTCTTAAATATTTGAATGTGAATGATACCTAATATTTCCTTTGAATGGTAATTTTTAAATAGATAACAAAGTAACAAAGACTAACAGAGAAAAGGTAAGGTAATGTCTTGTTGCAGTGCCTACCGCTCAATTTCGATGCCTTGCTTTAAGCTTAAGTTTCTGGAAGCAGACACAATATTCTGTTTTCTTTGATTCTTGTGGGTTTTAGGTCACTTTATATGTGAGATTAAGCAACACAATGTAGGCCTCTCTCACCAGAAGATTCAGCTTTGCCTTTTCTAACTTAAACTTGAATGTGTGTACATTTCGGTACTTTATGTATATCTTGTGCTGTATGAAGTGATTTCCTGTACTGGTTTCTTTTGCCTTTACCAAGGGTCCATTCTGGAGTGTACTGAAAAGGTTGACAATATATGTGAAGGATTTAGATATCATGGGAGTCTCCATCACTTCACATAGGTGTTCTTACTTTTAATTCAGGTTGTTCTCTATTCAGAACAAACATTTACTTACATAAGCTATTAGTCTGGTTTTGCACTGAATTGAGGCCTATAACTCTACACATTTCTCACTGGCTGCTTTAATTTCTATTGTTCTTGCTTTCCCAAAAATATTGCCTCATAAAAAATGACTGTAAACACATCAAGATTGCATTTTATATATTAGCTGCATTTCTTTTCGGTGAAGTACTTTTTTATACTGTGAAACCTCACATTTTAACAGTGCAAGGTGGTGGCCTATTACTAGGAAATCATTCAAGCTCATTTGCTGCAAGCAGTGAGATGGTTTTGTAGTGTATAATTTTTTTAGAGTGAGGTGGTAATAGATATCAATTGGACTATTGTCCACTGCATACACAGTGATAACTTGAATTCTTGCTTGGATTCCCAAGCAATCACTTCTGTTAAACCCTGTTAACCCCATTCTGTTGGATACGGGATTTTCAGCTTGCCAAGCATGCCGAGGACTCTTGACTCTTCTGAATGCTATATGCTTTTCCACAGAGGTGAGTTAATCTCCTTCCTCTTCTGTGAGTCACTTACCGTGTGTCTTCATCAGAAGTATGGTGTGGTAGAAAGTTTTTTATGCAGTATTTCACATGCATGATGAATTACAGAGGTCGGTATTTTTTATCCAGATCATTTCTTCTGGGACGGGAGGAGAAGAAATCACTCACGGAAGGACAAGGAACCCAGAGTTCCGATCTGCAGGTTGTTCATAACCTTTGAGGTTGGACAGTGGTAACCAGCCTTTGCAGAGGAGGAAGGGGACAGCTTCCCTCAGCTTTTGCATGTTCAGGGGCCATCATGGACCTTGAAACAGCAACCCCAGGGCATAGCCCCCATCTAGAAGTTCTCAATGTCCACAGCAATTCTTAGACCTCGCAGCGCTGAGATCTCCTTCCTCGTAGCTCCTCTTGAGTTGTAGGGTGCCTCTGGCTGACAGGAGGCACCGTGCACATCACTGCAGTCCATCTTGTCGAGATAATATCTTGAAAAGCAGGCAGGCCCCTGGCCCGCAGCCTGCTTTGGCCACACAGGTTTCATGCTGACAAGCAAAGCAGGCAGCTGGGCTGCGGCGAACATGACCCAGGGACGTGGCTCCAGCAGTTAGCCATGGCGGTGTTCCCAGCCGACTGCTTTCCCAGCCTTCTCCAAGGACGGCATGTAGTTTTCAGTATCCGGGAAGAGTCCTTCCTGCTGTTTCTCTTGCTAAGTCTGGGACCAATTTCTTACCCTATGTGCAAGTGGGGCTAGGGACTCTTTTTATAGGAAATTTTTTTATATCTCTAGATGCAGTACTGGAGAGGCCTCAGATCTCCTGGTCTGTACTTGCCTCACCAAAATCACACTGAGAACAAACAAAACTTATCTCTTCTCTCCCAGGGATCAGGAAAATACCTTCTTAGGTGAGCAAGCCATGCACTTATGCACTATTCTTTTAAACACATGGATGTTTATTCCCTTGGAGCCTTCTCCCTTTCCACTCATGCTGCTCGGATGAATGACTGCTCATCGAATTAGGAAAAGCTCTGCTGTCCCCAGATGAAATTCACTGATGTCTGTAAAAGCTGCCTAGATGCTGTGCTGGCTAAGCGAGGTGGTCGGCCTCTGTACAGCAGGGCATGCTTTCAAAAGGGGCTGATCATGAGGGAGAGAGCAGTAGATGAGCAGTTTGTATCTCTGCACAGAAGATGCTTGACACGGTGTCAGTTCTTCTAACATTTTTAAACAAATATTACTCCATGAAGTGAAAAATGAATTGAAAAGATGCGGTTCCTCTGTTTTATTTTACCCAAAAAACTGCTTTAAGTATATTTGTAGTTTACTTTTGTTCCTGAATTCAATCTAAAAATAAGGTTTTTAAAGTAAACTTACTCCTAACATCAGTGATGGTAACTTCCTCAGCGTGTCATGGTTTTTATACTACTGTAGAAGGCTTCTCATGTACTGAATTTGGTTGTGCAGTTAGAAGCGCACTGTTAGCAGAATTTCAAGCACATCTCTCTTTGTTGTCGTTCTTTTTTAAATACAGTATTATTTTTTTGAAGCAAATATGCCTGAGGCATCAGAGCATGGGCTGCTTTTCACCTTGTAGACCACTCCTGCCTTTCTGGTTGGGAAAGGGGATGGCTACTCTGCTAAGGGGCAGACCAGATAGTGCCAAGTTTGGGGTTTCCCTGTGAGCCATTATTGTCCCCCATTTCTGTTCTGCTGTCCCGAGCCAGTGCTTTCTTCTTGGCATTTCCACCCTTCCTTACCTCCCCTCCCATTCCTGGCCATCCCATCTCCGCAGCTCTTTCCCACGCCCATGTGGGAGGCATTGGATTGCCATTCCCAAGCCAGCGAGGAGGGAGCACTTAATGAGCTTAAAGCGTTTGGCAGCTTTGTACTTTTGACCGAGCGATCGAGCAAGTTCAGCATTTGCTGCCCTCGCCGTGTGCTGCCGTCGTGTCAGTGGCTTGCTCCTCTGAAACAGCCTCGTCCCAGGACTTGTGGCCGAAGAAGCTGTTGTAGTGTTGGCTGTGCTGTATCTTTTTGTCCTGTGTTCGGTTACTAAAGCAACTTACTTATCCTATAGCTGAAGTTATAAAATGCATTTGGAATGCTAATGTTTTTATTACGTGCCATAGGTGTAGCTTTGTTGGCACTTTGGCTGCCGGTTTCCAGAATTTCATAGGTGGTGGATTTCTCATTTCTTTTGTGTTTTCTAAGCTGGAAGTAAAGCTGTGATTTCTCATAAACTGTGGCAAACACAGTGTTTCTTGAAACTGAATCTTTCGGGTTTTAAACTTGATGGAGCAAGAAACTGCAAATAGTAATGGTCTGGGTGAGTTATTTCAATGAGCAGGCATGTAGACCGAGAAGATTTTTTAGATACTAAAATGTTGACATACATTTATTCAGACAAGCAATCCTGTTTAACAAGAGGGACTCCATCACATTACTTGTTACAAGTGCTACTGGCAGTACCTACGGTGATGCTTTAACCAGATAGTTCCATTTGTAGCTTTGTTGCCTTTTTTCTGTTTGTTTGAAGTACAGTACGAAACTGTAAATACTTCTTGCAGTACTGCCTTTTTAACTGTTAATTACTTTTGGCACAGTGTTAAATAGTGTTGGATTTACCCGATTGCTATGACATATATTTTTATACATAGGTGTACTCTTTTTTCGAGAATAATACAGCCATTTTGTCATTAATGCCTTATCAGTGTCATACTGCTGTTGCTCTTTGTTTGCAAGGTATTGAGTGGACTAATTTCTAGTTCAGATATTTTCACTTTTCCTGGCAGTGCTCAAGTTTGGCTTCAGGTGATTTTTGCCAGAGTCCTGTTTATCACAGTTGTTAGCTGTGAGACATGGAGAATGTGGGCAAAGAAAAGGTGATGGCATCTAATTGTCTTTAAAAGGTCAGTCTTTTCCTAATCTAAACTGGAGTGCATTTCATGGAACTGATGACTGTGGGCACTGATTACTTTGTGTAGATTAATGGTCTTTAAAAAAAAAAAAAAAAAAAAAGTACTCCAAAAATGGGCTTCTGTCATTGTTAGGCACTTGGTTACGTATCTGTTTAAATTCTTCATATTGATGTGAAATTGTGCTGTGGATAAAGTGTATTTTGTACTTCTGAATGTTCTATATTTATGACTAACAGGTACAGAATCAGTTGTGTGTATGTATAACTAATAATTGCCTTTTTAAATTTCATTAAAATAAAAATGTCATGAGCTGTTGGTAATTCCTGTCTTTCTGTAAGTAAGATAGGCTGTTGGGAATCATCAGATCAGAAATATCCCTGAATTACAAGATTCATGCCAAAAATAAGATTAGGCATTGGTCTTTGACTTGGAAATCTCCTATGCTGTGTGGTCGTGAATGGGAAGTTCCCCTTTTATCTGTCTCGTATAAAGGCTGTCCAGAGGGAGTAGAAGAGGAATGATAGTTTGAGATCTCAACTTTTAAAAGAAGTTCCAGAAAAACATTTATTAACAGCCCTGTTCTGCCGATGACATTGAGGTGGGTGAAATCATATCTGTATTGTAGAGGGTGTCATTAGAGCACGGTTGATTTAGAATTAATTCATAGTCTGTGGCAATTTTTATTCACTGGCTGGGGTGGTAACACAGTGGTTTCTTTGTCCACCTTTTGGTCTCATTGTTCAAAGTTAAAAAATACTTGTATCCTTCCCACAAACATTCTGGTGGCCTTTCCAGACTTTCTTATGTAAAGTGTGTTCGCCTTTCACTGTGGCCCTTTGTTGTATTTATACTGTATTTCTTTGTCAACTTGATAGTTTGTGAGCGGGATTTACCTTGCTAATAAATCCAGAAAGCTGATGACTGGACCGAGCAGGAGCTGAAGATGCTGTGCTCTAGGACATGTGTTCCTGGTGCAGGGTAGGTGGTGTTTCCACAGCTCGAACTCCATTTTCAGGGCTCTGCCTGTGGAGAACAGGCATGGGCTGTGCTGGAACCTGATGGGAAACCCATGATCAGAGTGGGGCACTGGGATGTGCTTAATCAGAAGCAGCCGCCAGCCCTACCTGCTCTGTCGGGCCCCACTCACTAAGTGCTCATCCCACAGGAAGAAGCTGGTCAGTGAAAATGTTCCCTTTGCACTGTTTCGCTGTGAAAATTGGGTTTTCAACAATGTGATGTTCTTTTGGCGTTTCCCTACAGCATCACAGCCATTTCTTGCTTTTTTGGTGCATTTTAATAGGCTTTGAGTTGCTTTTGAATAAGGTTATCCAAACAGAAAAGCACACACAAGAATGGGTGTTGCGCCAATGCCAGGCGGAGTGTGGTGTGGTTGGGCTGGTTTAGGACCCTTCCTAGCAGTCCTGAGGGATCGATCATCATTAATCTGGCTCTCGTGCTAAATCAAGTGGACTTCTGGGCACCTGGGTGACAACTGGGTGTGGAATTGCTGGGAGCTATTAATTTTGGTGTGAAATCTGGGTTTGGAGATAGTGGATGTGAAATGGAGCCAAATGTTTGGTGACGAACAGTTGCTGCAGCTCGGTGTGGCAGGACACTGGTAGAAATCCACACACAAAGGCTGGCACACTGGAAAGAACTGCAGATGAGCCTCACCATATCCCGACACTTAGCATCTTTGGCTCTATAAACTGGCACTAATGACTCATAACAACAGCTCAAGTATTCATTATGATGATAGAAATATACTTTTCTTAATTTTTCCATGGGAGCTAATTCTTAGCCACATTTCCATCCATATACCATCATAGTTCAGGAAGTGTTACTCATTTAATTTTCCCAACTTCTCTCCAAGTTGGATGTAACAGGGACAGATACAGGATGAATTCTTCCATCGTTTTTCACTAAGTTTCAGCATATTCCTGGTTGGAAATACTTGGCAGTATCTCTCGTCAAACTTCTTGCTCTGTCCCACATAAAATAAAATGGAATCACTTGAACTGTATTAATGGATTTGGGATCAAATCCAGAGGTTGCTAGGGCATCTTTTCATTGGCTCTGGAAAAAAATTATCTTCTAATTATAGACTGGCACTAAATACTAATATACAAAATGTGCCATTTGGGACTCAATTGAAAAAATTCTCAACCCAAGGCTCACATGTGGAAGATGCAGTAGTGCTTAAGTGCAATTACCATGGCTTTTGCAGACAAAAATACAGCAGCTGTACACACATTGCTGTAATTACAAATACACAGGCACAACTCTGAGTGACAGAAGAAAGCCCCAGCTGCAGCTTGGAAGCCTGCCCCAGTGCAGGCACCCTGTTAGAGGGGACCAAGTCACCCAATAATCTGGTGTGCTGCTGCCTCTTATACATAGCAAGGTCCTCTTCTGAGCCAAGAAGGTAAGGTTTTAAATATTTGGAATGTTTTTGAAAACAGGAGAACTTGAAACAGGAGAACTTGAAACATAGAAGCAGTGCAAAGTCAAACTACTTTGGTTCACCCTATCATCCCAAACACCTTTTGGGTGGCTCACAGAGCCTCCCTGCTGTCGCTGCCCATCCCTGGTTGCTGTGGCTGATGACCCTTCTCCTGGAGCCCAGAACCTTCTGTGTGTGGCCCCAACGGGAGACAGCTTTGCTCTGCAAAATAAAATCACATTATAGTTATTTTCCACTTAACACTAGGATTACTAGCCAGATAGACCCATTGCCACTAAGGAGCAAGGATTCTGAAGGCCTAAGTTGCTTTTTTTTGTAGTTTTGAGACCTTCACTTTGCTAAATAAACACACAAGAAAAAATGCTGCCCTGGCACACATACCCACACCCACACTACCTTCTCTTCAGTGCGTGTAGCAGGAGGCAAAGACTGGGTCATAATACTTTCCACTTAATGAAGGAATTTGTGCGGTGAGATTTATCTCAAAAGCAGCCTTCCTCTCCCTTGGTTTCCTTTGTTGCATGGAATTTCAGCGTGTCCAGGGCCAAACGTGTGTGAAGGCCCAGGATGAGGGATACCAAAACATGACTCACAGGAGAAGTTAAATGCTGTGGGATTCCTTCCTTGGTGTAAATCACACTCACTCAAATAAATGTCATGACTTTGTTTCTGGTTCACATAATTCTGAGCAAAAGACACCAGGAGGCAATACTGCTCAGTGCTGGTGACTGAAGAATTAATTTTATTTTGAAATGGGAATCTTGAGATGAGTATGTCACATCTTCCCTCCATTACCTGCTGCTGCCTTCTCCATCCCACCAGGAGAGCACAGAATACTCTGAAAATTTAGGGCTGCTTGAGGTAATCCAAGCTGGTCTCTGGATATGAGGGAGAGATGCAGTCTGCTTGTCCCGGCATGGTCTACTGTGGGAAACATGAGTGAGCAGAGAGCATCCTTCCTTCATAAGAGTTTTTTTTCATGGAAAAACTGCTCCTGAACCCTCTTGCCATGTCCCCTTGGCACCATCTTGCAGAGGTGGACTCACAGTCTTCCCTGTTCAGTGACTCCTCAACCCCCCAGGCTCCTGCAAGGCTCCGGTTCCAAAACAAATTATGCTATAGCAAAAGAAGACCCGGGTTTGGACGTAGATTTTACACAGCACCAACAAATCACAGCCTCTTACTTTAATACCAAGCACATGTGTCATTGTGGTTGTCCTGTGTACTCAGGAAAAGTTGTTGCCTGATAGTTTTATTCAGTGACGTAGGAAGAGATCTTTCTCATTGTACCCATGAAGCTCAAACACTGAATGTTTAAATCTATCCTGATACGGTGTGGAAAAATATCAAACCCTTTAACTGAAAAATGTCTTGATTTTACCCTATGCAACCCTGAAACCAAAGAGTTACAGCTTGGTGAAGATTTTGCAAACTGATGCCTTGTTAACTTGAAGTGCTAATCTTTTCCATTGTCTTTTTAAAAAATGCTTTTAGTGGGGTTGAGAAAAAAAGAGGCATGCACTGAAATTTGGGAAATTGCTATGAAAAGTTTTAATTACTGAGAAACTATAAAGTGTTGTGTACTTTCTTTAAAAACTGTATTGATGTCCCGACTGCACAGAGATGCTTAATCTAAAAGAGTTCTGAATTGGAGTTTATTTAGATTCTTAACATATTTTTTGTGACCTCCATGATTTAATGTCAGAGACCTCAGTAGGGAGTCAATGGAGTTGTCACTTTAATCATTTTAGTTCTAAAGATTCATCAAAGTTATGCGAACTGACCTAAATTTTCAGATCCTGCTGAGGGAGTGGGGTTCTGCACTAACCTACCGATGCTGACCTGGATATATCATCTGGTAATGAAATACTGGAGCAAACCCACTAAAGCAAGTGTCAATTATATAAATAAGGCTACTAAAAGAGAAAGCCTTAACTCAGAAAGTGGTAATATTTTATATTTATAGATTGCTATAGATATGCACGACACTTCCTCACAGCCTGCACGCCCACTCTGAGCTCAGGCAGCAGATTTCCTTTGACAGGTTTGTAAAACCCCCATTTTATCCCTTGCGCCGCTGTGTCAGTGAAGGGTGGGGGAGTAGATTTTTGTACCAATGTTAGTAAGGTGTCAAGGCAATTTTACAAGACTATTTTAAAACCAACCAAGACATCAGCACTGAAAAAGAGAACTTTATTAGCAGCTGTGGGAATATCGTATAACAGATTCCTGTTTTTCTCTTGGTTTTGTGCTCACTCTCCCATCAGGAGTATGTTTCACAACCATTTAAAACATTGGTGCTGAGTTTCCAGCAACAAGTCCATTAATAACTCCTACTTCCATGAGGTTCTAAAATTGGGTTAAAGGTACCCTGAAGGCTGAAATTTCTTTGCTGTTCAAGCTTGCCATCCAGAAGAGAAAATCTGACTTAAAAAAAAAAAAAAAAAATCAGGCGGCTTTCAGTTCTTTCAGTTGTTTCTCCTGAAGGTAACAAGCACTAAATGCTGAAATGGTTGCCACCTTCCTCTGCTCCTCACCAGACTCAGAGCCTGGCAGTAATGAAGGAGAAGGTCTGATTCCTGAACCGCGGGTCACAGTGGCGCTTTGCAGCCACGGCCTATGGCTCAGGAGGTTCAGTCTGGACAGTTGGAAAAACTTATTCACTCAGAGAGCTTGTGCAGCACGCGAACAGGTGGCCAAGGGGTCCTGCTGTCTCCATGCTTGTCTGCACAGAGCCTTGGTTGACCAGGTGTCAAGCTGGGAAGAGCCCCGCTTCCCCAGGAGGTGGAGGAGGTGGGTCCATGGGTCGTGGTTCTGGGACTCGGTGGGGTTAGCTCCAGCGCTCAGCACAACCGTGGAGTCAGAGGAAGCACCAAGACCCTTACGTGGTCACTGACCCCGAGTCAGTTAGAAGTCCAGCTAGCCTCCTCAGGAAGTGAGAGCAGCCACAGGACTGAATGTACATGGCAGCAAGACTTTCCTGGGCTGCGGCCACCTCCAGCTCTGCCTCCTTCACGCCTTGACGCATCTTTTCCCCACATCCAGAAGCCCCGAGAAAGTGCTTTGTAGCACACTGCCTGTCAGATGTTGTGCTGCCTAGCTGTGCCCACACCCATCCTCCTTTGCAGAAATCTGCTTTACAAAGAGCAGACCACTCCTCTAAAATGATTCAAGTTGTTGACAAAAATCCCCTTCAGCTGCTGACAAAACCCCAGAGAGACAGTCTATCAGTAAGGCCAGTCCCTGAGTTTTGCAAGCAACTTTTCCTTTTTATTACAGGCCCTGAGAAACCAAGAGAGGGGAGGAAAGGAACCAGAGTGAAGCAACAAAATAGCTGTTGCCTGATTTGGAACATTTTTTGCTGGATGATCTCCAATGTTCCGTCACATAAAACCCTTATTAACAGCAGAGTGAAACGCAAACACGGCAGTTACCAGACGTAACAACAGTGGGAGAAGTAAACAATGAGGATATTTAATGATCACAATTAAATAGATCATGATTTAGCTACCAGCTGAAATATCTTCCCATAGGATTATTTCCATCATCATCACCCAGAAGCGATATGGATTGGTGTGCATGCAGTTTCTAGGTCAAATGGTGCCTAATCGGTAACCTTGGTGCTATGGCAAAAGGACCCTGAATTGAAGGAATCTAAGAAGGATGGCTGTAATTCCCAGTGGTGTCACCGTATAGACCTTAGTTCAGTATCAGTTTAGGTTTTATTTGACTTTTCACTGTCTGAGCTAGAACTAGAGCCTGTCATTTCATGGTACCTACAATCCCATCGTTATGCAAGCTCCTGCTCGTAGGTAGTATTTTATATGCCCATCAGCTTTGTGGAGATTGATGCTTTTTAACCATTAATATTCCTGGGCTAAAAGTTAGTACTGCTACTTGTTTGCTTTTTCACTTCACTAAGGATCTGCAAAGCTGTGGTGGTCTTACTGTGAAGGCTTGTGTTCCCTTACTGCTAGGAAAAGTGACAAACTGTTGTGGCATGTTTATGGATGAAGCATTTCATTTGGAGCAGAAAGGCACACACCAGACTATACGTCAGATGCATCTTTTCTGATTCAGAGACTGGCTAACCCAAATCCACCAGAGGTGAAGACAGAGGAGAAGGTTAGAGCCAGTGCATCCCTCCACAGTCTTTACTTGGATGTTTGTGACCCTGGGTACCACATCAGGACCCCAGGCCTCTCCTGCCCTGGGACTAACGCATTGGTCCCCAACATCAAGCTGTGATGAGGAGGTGTCTTTCTGGGATGCTGACATACACAGGGGTTAAATGACTCGCTCTGTGCACCAAAGCAAATTGCTGGTGACCCAAAATTACAACGTGGGAGTTCCTGACTCCTAGGCCCGCGCTCATTCCACTAGACCACACTGCCTCCTGAGAAAATATGTTTTAAGGGTATCTGGCCAGCTGTGTAAACATGTCAAGAGACAACCATGTAAAACTGAACTGCTCCCATTATGCAAGTTATAGTCTATTTTATTTGTAAGCACAAATCCTAAATCCCTCCTCCAAAATGATATTTTTACAAACAAAAAATAGGGAAATGAGAAAAAACAAAATAATTGCAGAAAATATTGATGTTTGGGACTACAGGTGACATGACCAAGTTCATTTCCCCTTGAGCAGTGAGCCTTTTCCCTGCTACCAGACTTGTACTTGCCCCCAGCTCACTGTCGAGGGCCCTCTTGGCTGTGGAGGTGGCATAGGCTCTCCAGGGCTCAAATCACTTCCCTTTGCTCCGGCGTGTGGGCACAGCTGCATTAAAAAATAGTGAAATTTCTCACTTCTCAACAGTTTGGTTCAGATTCTGGTGTTAATGCAGTTGCTAAGTGACAGCACTTCCCTGATCCCACCGCTCCGTCCTCTGCTCTAAAGCAATGGAAAGCTTTATCCACAGGAGCAGACTGTGACAGGGTGTTTCAACTCTCAGCTTTGCTCTCGGGCATGTATCATATTGGTTCTGCAGTGTTTACAAGTAATATTTTCTCTGTTCCTCCCCAGCAGTTACACACAGAGCTGGGTTCCCCGGGGAGGTCCACCTGTGCAGGGCTGGTGGTCCAATGTGCTGTTCCTGAGAAACCTTCACCTTCTGTGTCACTTGCAGCAAGCGTATCCCGCCAGGTCTTCAAGGTCCACAGAGGTCTTCTGGGGCTGGAGTCCGAATGGCAGCAGTAAGTAATGAGCCAAGCACTGCAGAACAGCACAGCTCAGCTCAGGCTGTGGCTGATTGTTGATAATGTACTATTCCGTTCTTTGTTTAGTGGGATTGTGTTGGAGCCTGCAAGCCCCGCTCATGCTATCTTGTTAGGCAGTGGGTAATAGAAATAAGCAGGCAGCCTCTGTCCCAGTGAAATAAGTGAAAGATAGTTCGGAAATTCTAGGTGTATTAAGCAGGGATGCCCAGTACGAGCAGGAAGAAAGTTGGAGTGTTGGATGCTAAAGAAAATGCCCGTGTTGGCAAGGCTGAGAGCTGCTGTTTCTCTACCGACATATTGTGCGTAGGGTTTCTTTGTGACTTATTTCTTATCTGGGTTTCCTGCTGGGACCATCGCTTCCATAATTTTCCCCTTCTTCTTTGTCCTCCCTTCTCCCATCCCCAGCCCTTTGTGGTCTGGATTTGTCCCCAGGGGGTAACCCCACCCAGTGGGTGAGAAAGTGCCTCCCTGGGCTGTTGAGTGTGGTGTATGGCCTGGGTACGGTGATTTGGAGCTGACCGTGGGTGTGCTGGGCCCCACTGTTAGCGATGCAGTGGGTGTAAGCGCTTAGCTGGCCTTGGGTACATCAGTGGAGTTGTTCAGCTCACCTGGGTGGGCAGCTCTGGGCCTCTCCTGCGCGTCACGCCAGCAGTAATGACATGCTTTACACGGGTGTGAAGCCTTGCACAGCGTGGCCGTGCAGCGGCCAGGCTGGGAAATCCGTGCTGGGCTCACGAGGAGATGCCACTCGGTTCACCAGCCCCATCCCAACTGGGCACCGGCTGGTGGCTGTGTGACATGCTGGTGGGTCTGCCAGGCCTGTTTGTCTCACGTGAGGCTCCTCCGCGCTCCATTACACCGAGGCCAGAGGAAGAGCACCCAGCTGCCTCGCAAGCTGTCCACGGTGATGGACTGGCTCTCAGTCTTGCTGACGGGGACTGCGGTGGAAGGTTTTTTAGAGGCCCCTGCCCAGGGCAGGATTCTAGCAGGTGTTGAGGTCTCCCTGAGGCCAGACTCCAGCAGGCTGAAAGCAGCCTTTCAGCATTACCGGTGATGACATTGGATGAGAAAACATTATTTTTTTTAAACGGCAGTTTCTTCAAAGCAAGGTGTGGAAAAGCAAAAGGTCCTTCTCAAACTAGAACATGCTTCCTAGAGTAGAGCACCAAAACCTAATGAAAGCCAGATGCCTTGGCCTGTCCCAGGAACAGGAAAGGGAAGAAAAGCCAACCTCAGCAGCCTGAAAATCTGCAGTTACAGGAACTGCTCCTGGACCCGGGGTCTCCCAAGCAATAGAGGAATCCGGGTAGGGCATGTGTTTGTGACACTGAAACACAGCCTGTGCAGGCAGTGGAGGGGACGGGTACTGCTGATGCAAACAGAAGCAGCTTCCCCCTAGGGGCTAGACCGCTTCCAGGATTTGCTCAGAGGGGAGGGCAGATGCTGAAAGCTGCTTCAGGGTGCCCAGGGCTTCAATGCACTATACAAAGCCCCAAGAAGCCTGCGAGCCAGGCCTGAAGGCTCATTGTTGCAAAAGCTCTGTAGGTGTTTAGGTTCCTTCCTGGATGGAGACAGCAATTAGGAGCTGAGCTGTGACAAGCTGTTACACAAATATCAAAGACAAGCCCAGTTTGGCCATCCTTTGCCCCCAACTTTCATGTTGTGGTGCTGGTGTGTAAGGGAGAACCAGGTTATATGTTCATCCTGCCCTTCTGCATCATCATTTTGCAGGAAAAGTGTGAGTTGTATGTTTGTTGATGGAAATGTATGAGCACACAGGATGAGTCTGACGCACTTGCCGAAGGACCAAGGTCACCAGGCAAGTGTGTGTATATGCACGAATATGTATCTAAAGTAGGTGTGTGTGCGCGTGTGTAAATGTATACACGTCTCTATATATAGCCATATACATATACATATACATAGACACTCAAGCAAAACATATACAGGCTGGAAAATACCTGAAAGGGCTACCAATAATTGCTATGGTTGGCAAGAGAAGCAAGTGCCCCTATTCCCTGGGCTCCTGTGGTCACCCCAGCCCTGCCAGAGACAATGGCAGGAAGCCAAAGGGGAAAAAAAGGATCAGGGGAGCCAAACCAGGTGGGTGTCCTCTGTTTCACACTGAAAATACAGAAACTTAGGGGCTTAAGTCTTTTTTCATGACGGTTTCATCTGGACAGAAAGAGCTCATACAAGCCATGCTTGCCAGACATGCCCCGGGCTTATGTACAGACCTCAGACTGCAGATTTCAGCCAGTCCTGCTGATTTTTCTGGGTGGAGATGAAACACTGATTTCCTCTCAGGAAAGCTCATCTCTTCCTGGGAATGGCTAAATAGTGCTGACTGTGCATATACCTTCTGGGAGGAACAAGAGAGGAACAAATCCAGCCAGTTCCAGGCTTTGCAAGTGGTGCAGACATCAGAGAATAATCTTTACTAATGAGAGCCTGATAAGCACTGTTACAGCCACTTAATGCATGTGCTTGACTGATCCCAAGGTCAGATATTTCTGCCCTGGTGTCCTGGTTCAGGCCAGAGGAGATGCCGGATCCAGGCAGCCACAAGTCTCTGCGTGCTCTGGATCTGGCTCGTGCTAACGCTGCCTGCAGGGGTGGATCAGCACAGGCAGCACTTGGCATGGGGAGAGTCTCTGCATATTCCTCTGCCTGTCCTAGCCAACTCCTCACTGCACCATCCTGGGCTCAGCTGTCAGATTTTCATTAATGATTGATCCGCTCCATCACCACGCAGGTCCTCCAGTTACAGCTGACTTCTAAAGGCATCTAGTCCGGCAGACACATATATGTTATTAGTACTGCAAGTCCAGCAGAGCAAACAGCTCTTCATCATATACACTTTCGCCAAGATATTATAGCACAGTTTCCACTGCCTGGTAATTAACTCAGTCTTTCCCATTCAGCGACAAGAAGCACCACATTCACAGACAGATAGGTCTGCAGAGTCCGGGAGCTTCTTATTCCAATTTTGAAACCCCAGAAATTTACTATGAAAAAACATTCTTCCTGACATTTAAACAGAAAGAAAAAGAAAAGACTTCAGGAATATACCATAACTGGTTAGTTTATTCCCCCTTGTCCCTCCTAAATATAGCACAAGCCTGGTATCATCTGAGCTAAGCACGTACCGATGACTTTGAAATTAAAAGTTGGATTGGTTATTGATGGTATCAATGGCTGCCAATGGCTATCTGACAAAGCTTCTCTGTCTACCTAGTTTTTTGCCATTTTTGTCATAAATGAAGTACCAACTTAAGGTACTGCTTTAGACAGAGAGATGAAATGCAACTGAGCCTCTCCTGGAAGACAAGCGCTGGCTTATGTACCCTTGTACAGGTTTGAGGGCATAAAAGATAAGAATAAGAGGGGGAAGATCTGACAGAACCTATATCGAAACTCTTCTCTTTGCCTTGTATCTTACCAGGAGAGTCACTGGAGCAGATGCCTGGATTTAACATGACGGTTTTTCTAAGCCTTTGTTTGATGAAGCTGCTGGGAGCACAGCTACAGTCAAATAACTGCAATGCTATCATTACCAGCAACAGGTATTTATTGAAAAATTGAGTGAACCCTTTTCTAAATAAATCATTAAAAGACTTGCAGGCTGGTAAAGCATGAGAAGTGGTGTTGCTCAGTGGACTGGAGACAGGATTGAGTTTCTGATGACCTGGGTTCAGCCTCTGGCTGTGCTGTGGACCTGCACCACGTGACCTTGAGTTAAGGTCCTTCTCTCTCGTCCAGTCCTGGTGTTTGTCTAGCTTTCTTATCTGTGGGAATTACTAAAGGTGGCGAGCTTAAGCATTAAAACCACAAATCAAATGAAGAGTTATTGGGGAAGGAAAGGAGGGCTGAAGATGTCTGGGTTTCCTCCAGCTTTGCTGCTGTCCTGGCAGGTACTGACTCAGCAGCATCCTCCATGGTCGGGGATGGGTATGTTGGCCTTGGACTGGGCTGGGCAGGTTGCACAGGTTGCACAGAGATCCCTGGTGGCCCTGGCTAAATGGAAAGGGCCAAGCCCCTTAGCTGTAGGTCTGCTGGTGGGACAGGCCCTATTTATTCATGTTGTGGGTTCAATTGCGAAGTTTCAATTGCAAAGTCTAAGACCAAGACTGTTTTCAATCTGGTGGCTGTGCCCAGAATAACAGGAGCAGGATGTCAGTGGGAGCCTCCAGAGCTGCTGCAGCACAAATACTGATCGGTCCCTAACAGATAATGTTTCCTGCCTCCAGCTTTTAAGACAGCCTTGTGGGCCAAGGGAACGGAAATCTTCCCCTCTGATTTACTGGTTGCGGTCTCCAGTTCAGGCAGGTATAACAGGGAAGTGCCTGTTCGCTGCTCCATCAGCTCTGGATGTTCTCCAGATGCCACGGGGGAGACTGTGGCTCCTGGGAAAGAAAATATGCCCATGAAGGCTCACTGGAGTGATTACTAGCTATCCCACACCTTGGGAAGCCAGCGCGATCTGTGGCTCTGCCCTGATGAAACTAGGTACCGCCTGGATAACAGCCAGGCTTGGTGAAATGGCTGGGCAGAGTGTGACAAGGGAGCCGGGAGGAAGGAAATTAGGTCAGCCCTGTGATCCACACCAGCTGCACACTCACGCTCTCCTAGGAGCTCGTTGCCCTCTGACCATGCACTGCCCCAATCTGCAGCTACAGCTGCTGGGGAGCTGCCAAACTTGGCAGGGATCCGGCCAGTTCCCGAAGCTCCGTTTCAGGCACAAGGCAGCCCTGTCCCCCGGGCTCCATGCGGAGCAGTGGTGGCTAAATGAGTAATACAGAAATGTCCCTGCACGGCCAGCCATAGCGCAGTGCCGAAGCATGGCGATTTGTAGGGACCAGTATGATCCTTCCTGGGCTTGCACGGTGGCTGATGGACAGCCAAGGCTGAAAATGTCGGGTGGGTAGCAACCACAGAAAATATTTGCATTGTTTATCAGGACATGAAAAGTCATGGGGTGTAAAGGATATATCCACTGAGTACAACCAGTAAGACAGCCTGCTGCTGGGACAACCAAATCATGGCCCCAGGGCAAAGAGGGGAGAAGATCCTGTTCCCTGCAGGTCTGCTGGCAGCAGCCCTGGCTCTGTCCTGAATGCCTGCAGGACCGCGATGACTGTGGCTCCGATCCCAGGGGCTGTGGCTGAAGAAAGAGGAGGCGAGCTTGGAGGGGTGGTTCTGCAGGAGCTCCTGACACCAGATGAGGTGAAAAAGCTGGAGCTTGGCCTTTTCACGACTCTTAGTAGCACTGATTTGTTTGAAGAAGTAGCAGTTGGAAGGAGAGGGAACAGAGCAGACACAGCTGTGGGGTGGGTAGGAGGCCAAAGGAGAAAGAGGCAAGAAGAGGGAAGACCACTGCTAGGAGACTCAGTCAGCCAAGCCAGCTGCACATTTCATGGTGTGTTTGGGGTTTTTTTAATTGATTTTTATACTAACAGACAATTAAGACGATCTATTTATTTATTTTGTTGTTTCTGTAGTACTGAGTCATTTCCTGGGGGGTGGGAAGAAAATAACATTTTTCTCAAAGCTTCAAAACAGTGTTTTAGGGTTTGGGTTGAGGATTCTTTCTTTGTTGCTTTCCTTTCTTTCAGTGGAACAGCTACATTTAAAAAAAGCATGAAAACAAAACCCAGAGGTTGACAACCCCTAAACTTCTGCCAGAGTTGCTCTTTGCTCACAGGGATGGGTGTGCATAATGGGTAGCCCAGAGCAGCGTGCAGCGTGAAGGATGAGATCTGCCAAAGCAGCCAAGCACCAGGCTGCCTTGTCATCAGATTCACCTGCAGAGGTTGATGCTTTTTCCAGCTCCTACACACATCACTGGTGTTGGTGCCTGTCTGCTCCGCAGCATGCTGACCTTTCTTCTGGTTTACACATGAAAACAGGCTGTTTTGGCAGTGGTTTCCAGTTCAGTAAGCCACATGCCTTTGCACTCTAGTGAGTGTAGGGCAAAGCTGGCTATAGCCCCCAAAGCTTATGTGTTAGTAAATGCTGTTGTGTGGGGAAGCCTAGTGTGAAACAATGGTGATTCTAGATCTTCTTTTGCCAGAAAGCTGTAAGTACGATGTGTTATTTAGATCTTTGATTAATAAAAGTGGACATCTCCAATCAAGCTAATTTGCCAGAGACTAGAGCCTAATTAAAACCAAAGGAGGAAAAGGGCTGCCAACCTCCGAGCTAAGCACTTGCACAAAGCAGCATGCATTGACAACTAAGAAATGGATTTTTGAAAATAAACAGCAGTTAACCACCTTGGAGGAGAAGTCACACCACACACAAAGCTCCCAAGCACTAACTTCACTCTGTCCTGTCTTGCCTGTGGACTGGGCACAGGAGAACCACCAGCCGTGGTGGAACCAACAGCAAAAACCTCCATTGACATCAGTGGGTCCTGGATTCATCTTGTGGCCTTTTATGTTTGTTTGTTTGTTACTACGTCCTGTAGTACTTGGTGTCCAGAATGTTTTACACATAGTTTCTCAATGGAGAAGGAAGAAAACACACACTTTCAAAGTTCTTGCTTATACATCACGCCGTTGGCATGAGAGGGACCATTGCTCTTAGTTGGACATTGGCATAACCAAGCTGGAAGTCAGAGTCAGTGCAGTTACCTCAGATCCAGAGAGGCTTATCTCACTGCAATATTTATCTGGTTACCCTCCCTAAACAGCACGCCATGAAGCCAGTAGCGGGAGAAAGGAAAACTTTAAAGGTGTGCTTATCAACCCAGTGAACGTGGCAGGAAACCACAAAAGGTATGTTGGGGCCATGCACAAAGCAAATTTGATCCTGCGGCTACCCCCATTTTCTCATTCCTTTCTTTCATGGCACTGATGCTGGCTGGGACCCTCAGTGCTGCATGACACCTGGAATTAAGGGCTAGCCTGAAGCACTAACCCTTAGAAGTCAACAGGCACACGGTCAACATCAGGCGCTTGTAAAATACAGCCTGTCTGTTGAAAACAGCTTGGTTCCTTATTCACAACAGATTGTATTAACCCATTCTCAACTACATTGGCGAGGGGCAGTGTTTAACATTTTAAAACAAAAGGAAGCAAGAGGATACTGGTGACTAATTTCCTCCAAACAACGTCATGGGGGTCATCTTCCTTGGATGTTGTTTGTTTTGCTGATTAGTCTTTAGGTAGATATTCATATATCAACTATTGTTTTCCACTGTGAATTGTGGTTTTCTGCCCAACAGCAAGTCCAGTTTCCAGGGTAATTGGGAAGCCAACTCCTTTCTAACTACGCAAAAGATGAACTGTGTTTCCTGCAACTTTAATGTCTCTAATGTTAGTGGTTGAGTAATAGCCGGACACAACAGTGTCTTCTGTAAGGATATATGCCAACAGTTGTTGCTTAAAAATGAATAAAACTTTTTTTTTTTTTTTAATTTAAAAAAAAAGTGTTTTGAATGATTTGAAGCTGCAATAACAGCCCTTTCCAGTCAAAGCTTACCCTTCACAACAACAGGATGCATTGCTCTATTTGAGCAAGTAATAATATTGGTTTTAGTCCCTACACATGCTTCGCTTCCTGTTGGGGATATTGCACAGAAAACTTACTCACTGTGTATCGGACAACTAATTCATTGCATATTTACAGATTTTATATACAGAGATGTTTTCTAATACCATCTGTGTGTAAAGAAAATGTATCTTTGCAATAAGCTAGCAAGATCTGTTTATCGGTTGCAGGAGCTACAACAAAATTAAGGAATGCAGCCTCTAGAAGACTGTGTTGCTCTGTTAGCATCAGCAAAGCTGTGCATATTTAGGGTCTCAATGCTTCTGACTTACAGTCAGAAAAATTTACTGTCACAAAATGTCCATTCTGATTGTACAAGACCTTTCACCTAAAAACTCCCAGTTGCTTAAAAGGCAATTACTGGGAGCAATGGCAAGATTTAGCCTAAGGACTTCTGCATTTGCCCCCTGCTAATGATCTGCTGGAGTTCTGTAATCTCCCAAAACACGAGCATGGCAGCAGCAATTCTGATGTCTGTCATTGCTTGCTTACTTATATTAACAGTTTATTTCATGGCTGAATTCCCATCTTGCTAAGTTAGTTTCTCCATGTCAGGCTGTACTAATGAATAGAGAACAGATTTTCAGCTCTCTCTCTCTTCCAGGGGGAAAAAAGCACAAGCTCGGCTGAAATCACTGGAGTTGCTCTGCTTTGACCCTGGCATAAGGAGGATCCTCATCCACCTTCAGGTAAATGCCCTGGGGCTTTTATTTCAGCCAAGCAAGTGCTGCTGCTGACTTGCTCCTAGAAGCAATTAACATTTCAATCATCTTTGTATTTCAGCAATGCAATTCCTGCCATAGTGCTGAAGCAGTAAGACGTGACAGGCAATGCCACGTGCCTCCAAACTGAAGGCTGTAATGAGATCCCAAGAACTTCCCTTATGGTGGAGAACAGGCTGGATCTCCCACCATGTTCAGTGAGATGCTGGGGAAGGAAATGCATATCAAAGCTGGTGACCAGTTTTGAGCATGCATCAAGGCTGTGCTGTGGTCCCCATTT
The DNA here is from genome assembly GCA_035590215.1 of Microhierax caerulescens. NCBI lineage: Eukaryota > Metazoa > Chordata > Aves > Falconiformes > Falconidae > Microhierax > Microhierax caerulescens. Next base: position 12,738,485 of record JAVJGJ010000060.1, read on the forward strand.
TTTTATAGAAAAATATAGTATTTTTTTTTTAATCTGTCTGTGTATATGTCAATGGAGGGGTTTTAATCAGAAAATTATCAACATTAGCAGATCCAGGGTTTCATTCATCATCTGCAGTCAGACTGAACATCTGCCATCCCAGCCATTTGCTTTAACATTTTCCTGCTGAGCTATCCACTGCTGGGAAAGGGAAGGGGGTGCGAAGCCACCATCTAACCCCAAGGGCCAAGTTTCTTTGTCAGTGTCAGTTGGGAGCCTCCTTTCACTGCAGCAGAGTTAGAAATAAAATCAGGATCAGAATGGACCATGCTTTTCCCCAATGCCAACAGCCAAAAGAGGAACTGGGTCACACTAAATAGTGCGCGTAACGGGAAAAAGAGGCTCCAGGGGAACTTTGTCATTGAACTTCACCTTTATCCTCTTGCCATAAGAATTATGGTCCCTGTGAACACTTCAGTTCAAGCCGTGTTTAGCTCCTTTATCACTTACACCCATTTTCAATCCTGTTTGTTCCTTTGGCCAGATCTGTCACTGCAGTTGCTTGACCTGGTTTCACTGATTTCTGTGAAGACCGGCCAAGCCTCCCAAGCTGGAGAAGTGGGTCACCATGCATCATGTACACCAAAGCTTTGGGGAGAGCTTGCCTTGACTCTCTTTGAACTGAGGAGTCTTTTTGCTGACATGTGAAGCTGCGTTTTCACCTCTATTTCACCAGACTATGCCTGGCTTCCACAGGAAGAACGCTTGGGAAGTGGTGTGAGGAAAAGGGGGGTCTGGTGACTCAACATCTGTGCAAGCCATGTGTACATTGGTTCAGATAAATTTAACTCGGGACTTAACTCTGGGAAGCTTTAGACAGAAAACAAAACCAGCAGATTGTAACTCCCCAGCCAGGGGGTTATTGCCAAATGGATGCACCGCATCAAGTGCTTACAAGAAACGAATGTAGCCAAAAAGGAGAAATAAACCTTCTGTTAAAAATTACTGCAAACAAAACTGCAAATGTTCCCATCACTGTTGAAATCTGAACTGTGACAGAGTGGAATTTCCATCCCTCAGAAAACTGCATTTTGTCCCGAAGTGGGAAGCAGAAAGCTTTCTGTTTAAAAAAAAATAAAATGGAATCAATAGAAGCTACAGGATCTACCCATGGAATCAACAGAAGCTACAGGATCTACCCTTTAAACCCATTTTCTTTTTTAGACCAGGCTAAAATTATGCTTAGAGTTGTATATATTAGGCTAAATGATCAGCTCTAAAAAGACCCAGTCCAGAAAAACAAGGAAGTAACTTAGTGGATGTGGACAATTTTATTCATTTCAATGGAAGTACTGGACTCTTTCAAGTTAAGCACCAGATTAAGTACTTAATCAGTTCAGAGCCAAAACTCATCCAATTTCTGTAATAAAAAAAGCATCCCATTTCAGTACAACTAAAAAAAATGCATTGTACCAGTTTCCTTTTTGAAATACAGACAGTAATAGCAAATGGTGAAAATAGACACCTCCCAGGTTGAATCACAATGATGCTTGGAAATGAATAACAGAATTTAGGTAGTGACGTTTGCTGTAAAACAAAGGAGCCCGATTCACCCTGGTACTCCCATATTCTAGTGTAATGCAGCTCCCTGGAGTACAGTTGCAAGGGGTTTCCTTAGTATAGTGTGACCAACTCAGCCCAAAAGGGTTTTTCCTCTGTTGCCCCTGTGAGATGGATGTGCAGGAAGAGGAAAATGATGTGTTTCACATGGGAAGTTTTCTAGCACCTTCCTGAACTTGTCAGAGCTTCTTCCTCTGCTTTCCAAATCTGCAATACTTTCCCTGCATGCTGGCAATGGCTGTGGCTAGATGAAAAGGGATGGCTAAGCGGTCCAGCGGATTCACAGAGCTACGTACCATTCTTGGCCCAGCTATTCAGCAGTGTCTTCACTACGGAATATAACTTCACCATCAATATGAAGCTAGCAAGCTCCCGGCCCAGAATGCAGCTCTGGCATTTAACATCATCACTGAAAGCCTTGCCGGTGTGAATCAGGCTGACAGCTGGTGGGAAGGGGTGTCTTGATAACCAGTGCACAAGGATCTGTCCGGCTGGTTAGTACTCTGATGGACTGTGAGGCATCACCTCCTACGGGGTCCGCAGAATCCAGTCTTTATTGCCTGCTGACAGACATAAGAACCAAACTCCCTTTTGTTATTGAACAAAGTGAAAACAGTGAGATATTCAGAATGTTGTGGTCATGGGAGAATAAGGAATGCGTGCTCAGCTGTAGGATGATGCTCAGCAAATTGTGACCATCACAGAAAATTCCAATTACACCATACATTATATATGCAATTAACGTGAAAGCCAAGGCAGGCAAACATATGCTTTGGGTTTTATCTTCTTCACAAGCCTCTAATCTTTCCTCAGGAAATTACCATGTAGTTTATCAGTACCTTGGCATTAATGTTTAAAACCTCAAGACTTCAACCAAAAAGAACTGGCCATTTACTGTTTTTCTTTCTTATAAATGTAGTTGTTGTTACCTCATTAACTATTTAGCATCCTGGCTTGTTATCGCAATGAGCTTAGCTTGGCAGAACCTCAGGGTTGTAACCCCTGAAGGAAAATGTCATTTCTCTCTGTATCTGATGCATTTTGGTTAGCAGAGATTTAAAAGCAGCAGTAACAGACCCTTAATAAGATAGGTTTGGCAAGAAGATACAAAATAACTATTAAGCTGGTTTACATCTGTTTCCTTTTTCATTCATTTTGCTTTAACTAATTGCATACTTAACAATAATCTACTATCACAGTAACTTGGATTATTTTGTTTCTGGGTTTAGCTTCCACGTCACTGTCACCGAGTTTCATTACTGGTACCTCAGTAGAAAATAATGAGCATCTTTTTACTTATATACGCAGACTCCTGCAGTCAAAGTGATTAGCAGCACATCTCCTTGAACACCCCTGTCAGACAAAGGTACGAAGAACGACTAGGGTAGCTGCATTCAGTTCTGTGCTGCCAGAGAGTTCGTATGGGTAGAGTCTAGTAATTACAAATAAAACAGTATGAGATTTTGGAAGGCTGGGAGCAAATCTGTGAAAAGCTTTATATACTTCAGAAAAAAAGCCTATCTTTTGAGTAAGCACATTTCCTCTAAAGTACCTCATATATAACAGCAGATGTTGCACAGCAGGTTCAGCAAAATAAGGGGAAAAGAGTTATTTTTTTCATAGGATGGTAAATAATTTTCTTTTTTTTTTTTTTCTGGCAATGTGAGTCAAAAAGAAGATAAACATCTTTTTTTTTTTTTTTGAGAAATGTGAGATTTTGCTTCTACTGGTCATTTTTCAATGTTCAGGTGTAGAGGGCTGACTTGTGGGGCATGAGTTGGGGTAGGGTTGGCATTTTACCACGCAGCAGTGCACTTGCACACCCATGGCAGCATAAGGGACTCCCAGAGAGACCCTCTCAGTCATCCTGGCT
>JAVJGJ010000060.1:12754408-12785090 GCA_035590215.1 Microhierax caerulescens
CCCCCCCCAAAAAAAAAACAACAAACCACCCCACAAAAAAAACAAACCCAAAACAAAACAAACACCACCTCCCACCACCCCTCCCAAAACTAAAATCTAGAAGTTTTACTTGACTAGAAAGAATTATCATTTTATGTAAATAAATAATTTTGGTATGCTGTATGCAGAATAAATTATTAAATGCCACTATTTTGCATATGGATTGTGTAAATAATGTTTAAGGGAGGAAAAGTACTATGTCTAAGCAAAGCTGAGTTAATGCTTGTCCTTCAGTTGCTGTGTTTTCTGTTTCCCTAAATGCTTTAGTTGATGATATTTTTTCATTAAAGCCTTCTAGAGCTCTGAAAAAATGCTTCACATCTGCCTGGAAGTGCTCCTGTCTTGACAGGCATTTAGTACATGTTTAAGATCTCCGTAGATACAGAAACAAGGGGTTCTACACTTCAGTCTTTGAGAAGCCTGACCCAGTAGATGATGCCAACGTATCTCTAGCTTGCTCTGAGAGAATTGGGTCCTTTTAATTAAACTGTGAACGGAGAAGTATATAGTTTTACATTAGAGTCCTTTCTGTGGTTTATGTAAGATCTAGGTTCTGCTTTCCTCCTTAAATTGAGGGGTTGAAATTTGCCAACTCTTACTTTGCCATGTTTGAAAATCCCATATCTTAGTGCTACCTTGAGAGTACTGTTAGAGTAGTTGTGTTATCATTCATTAGATTTTTTGGGGAGCCACAGGAAATACTGCAAGTATTTTAGGTGACCATTAAAAAAATGTAAGCTTAAAAAAAAATGTTTCTGTCTATTGACAGATGACAGATATGAGACAAAGCAATAATCTTTCTGCTGATGGATTCTCTAAGAAGTAGTGTGAACTTTAGGAGACTAATAATTTCTTAGCCCCTTTTAATAAGTCCAAGTGGCTCACAATTAAGTGAAATATTCTGCTGTAAAAATACAAGTCTGCCCCTTGAGGTAAAGTGTCACATCATACCATTTCTGCTGCAGCAGTTCATTGGTAGCTTTCAAGAGTTTATGTATGCTTTCATTCTTAATGCAAATTCCTGACGTTTGGCCTGTAGTCATATGGCAGTGAACTGTAATGCAAAGTTAAAAGTGAAGCCTTAAAATAAGAGGTTCTCTATGCCATCGAAAGCATTTAGTCATCTGTGCTAAGTTCTGTGGGAAGCTGCTGCTCTTCTGAATCCAGCAGACATTCCACCTGGCAGCAGAAAGGAATCATCAAAATGCTGGAAGTCAGATTCTTTTTTTTTCTCTTTTTCTTTAAATTGTGCCTTTGAAGTACCACTGATACCTGGCAAAAAATTAATTTTTTGGTGTATTTTGAAAGTTAAAAGAATTAACCCTACACTTGGATGAAACAGATTACTGCCAAATTGTAGAAATGATGGTCAGCTGGCTGTGGTTGCAAACATGGCTACAAAGTCTGACTATTTTTTCAAGGTACTGAAAGTGGATCTTGTTATTACATGCATATTTAGGTATCAAACTTTACATAACATAATTGTAAAACTATCTTGTAAACAGTGGATGAAAGAGTCATCAAATTTTTTCATTTGGTTTCAGTTATCAGCCTGTCTTTGGAGAATCAGTGTCAATTATTCTTAGTTCTTTTAGTCTTTATAAAGATTAACTAATTTTCCTTAACTCTAATTAAATGAGCCTATCTTCTCATGAATAGTGTATACTCTTAAATGATAATTTTAGTAATTAGTAAGTTTGAATGCTAACTGTCTTTCAGCTCAGATAAAGGTGTTGACTTCATTCCCTTGAAATGAGTTCTTATAGATGTTCCTTCAGAGGTCTGACTGTAGCATTGGTTGCTCTAGTTCCAATATCAAGTATTAATCAGTAATTAATTTGGCCTTTCACATGTATCTGTTTCCACTTGATAACTATTTCCATCTGGCATCTAAATGTTTCTCAAAAAGAGTCTTCTGTTTATTGCTTCAGGTGACATTTTTTGTGAGTGTTTTATTGTGGGCAAGTTGGTCTGTTTCTGTTCCGTTTGTTCCAGAACCATACGGAAGAGAAGTCTTATCTGACTCCTCTCTCGTGGTCCATACAGTTTTAAGTTACTGCTTTTATTCAGATGTGCTTAACTTTTAGCCTAATATCTGAATGACTTAGTACAACATCTGCACAGAAGGACTTGATTGTCATCTTCCTCCCCCCTTTCCTGAATTCCACATGGGAAGGTTCAACTTTCTAACACTTCTACATTAAGACAATGTACAGTGCTTAAAAACAGGATACACACTTAGGGTTTGGGTACAGTGCTTAAGCACAAAGCTATGACTGCTTTGTTGATTGTTTGCTATTTATATTAAAATCAGTTTGTATGTTTTCTAAAAATTTGGAGATTTGTGAAATGTTTTAAAATCTCAGTCCAATAAAAGAAGGTACTTTTTCCCCCTTTCTCTGCTGCTGTAGTAATTAAAGTGGAGAACTGTTAGTGTATCTCTTAGATACTGAAAGGAGGTGAAGAACGAGCAGTTAATAAATAGCTTAGAAGAGCTGTTCTTGTTGCACTTAGCAAAATACATCTTGTTTTTTTCATGGTGCACAGTATAAAAGTGTCCTTTGTTTCTATTTAAGCTTTTGCTAAATGGCAGATGTTGCTGTAATGCTTAAATCCTTCATTCTCAGCATATACACATTTGAGCTTGTCTTTCAGTCTGTAGGAGAGCACAGATTCACTTCCATTTTTCATTATGCTGCTTGGTCAATATGGGATGATGGAAGGAATTGAATTGTGAAATGGTATAGTAAAATGCAAGGGCTTTTGATCAATGGATAGCAGATAGTTAAATTTTTTTTTAAAAGCTTTTTCCCCAAATGTAATTTAGAAAAAAATCCCAACAAAATCCCCAAAAAACCCACAACCCCCAAACCCTTTTATTATATGGGAATTTTGTTATTTGTAGTACTGATGGTCAGTCTCCTCTTATTGCTGTTTCCTTTGCAGGAGTTGGTGGAAAAGTGTTAGTTTTCATTAGCATAAAATTAGGAAACTCACCTAATTGGATTAGCTTGGAGTGATAGCTAATCTTCTGAGGTTGTGTCAGTTTAGTTTGTCTCTGTTTGGATTTGCTGAAGTGGTTACAGCTTTCTAGGTGAACAACAGCTTCAGGGGTTTTTACCTTGATTTATCAAAAGAGTTAATTTCAACTTTAATTTTCTTTGCAGCAGAATCTTCTTTCACTAGCACCATGTTTCTGTGCATGATCTAGCCTGAGTTCTTTAGATTGAATACTTAGAGGGTTTTGATAAAAAGTTACCAACTAAATTCCTGACATGGCCAAAGGCAGTGCTTGGCAGAGTCATGATAACTAGTCCTGGAGTAATAGAGATTCCCTTGTTCATGGTGCATCACGTGGTAGATTATTCTTCCATTTACTTTGATAGGGTTTTTTCTGCTTCCAGTTTTTGCATAATATTGATATGATGTGTGCAAAGGATTATTTAAAGAGGCTGTTCTCTAAAACTTAACTTATTCTACCTGCCATGGTCAGTACTTCACAAAATAATGCATACAACTTTGTTCAGAAATAGACTCACACAGAACAGTCTCCTGTTCTTGTCTGTGCAGTGAGCAGAGACTAATTCAGATGATGAGCATCCCAGGGACAAATACCAACAACTGTTCGAAACAGGTGCTCTGATGTTCAAAGTTATGCAAAATGTTTACTGAGCTTTGGCATCATATTACATAGTTTAGTCACTGAAGTAAAAGTAGTTTTGTTAAGTATTTTCCTATTTCTGTCAGGACTACAAGATCAAAGCTTGTTTAAATTTTATTTTTTTTTTTCACTGTCAAGAATGTTTTGCAACTAGTGTTATCTGGGAATAAATATAAGCTGCCAAAGAGCCTTTGGCTAACTGTATTTGTTATTCTGAGTGTAGATAGTCCTGAAATTCAGCTGCCTGAACTGGAGGTGTTTGCTTACCCTGCCGTACAAAGGTTGTGGCACCTGGGTCTCAACGTTGTCAGAGCACTGAATGTGAAGGTTTCTAGAGGAACACGTTGTTAAATCCTACGCGCTGAAGTAACTGAAGGTTTCTGTCTGCTTTGTAGCACTAATCTGCATGAAGTGTGCAAGAAAGGAAGGGGAAAAGCTTGCCTTTCTCCCACTCAGGATAGCAAAGCGTGTCACCTTTTGAGACCGAGCTGATGGTTGTTACACAGTGGCCATTTGACCTGTGTGCGTTGCTGGTAGCACTTGGATTTGTTCAGTTTGTTCTTAACTCTTAAACTGGAGTAGAAGATGGCCTGTGTAAACCTCAGTGGTTTTGCTCTGAAGCCAGGGTCAATCTCCAATCCATTGCGACCTCAAAACTAAAAATCTGTCCAAAATTCAGTTTTTATCCTCTGTTACTCTGCTATTTTGGAGTGTTTCTAAGTGCTGGGCTAAGTTTACACTAGCTTGTTACTTGTGAACTTGTAAAAAGCATAAAGAATAAATAAAAACCCCAAAGCACAGTTAGCAATGCTGTCCATGACTGTAGATACCTGTGTGTATAATAGGTGGAGAACATTTCAAGCTGTGCAAGTCTGCCAGCAACTGGCTTTGTGGGGGAAATGGATATTTGTATTTCCATATTGAATGAAGAAAACAGGTTCTTTTTGGTTTTCTGGTTTTTTTGGTCCTCTGATGCTTCCTCATGTGGAGATAGACAAATACAAAGGCAACGCCAAGCAAGCAGCTGTTTGGAGCCCAACTTCTGTAGCATGTGTCTGCATTTCATGGTTTGTTTTAATATGACATTTGCCTGGTGGAGAGGGCAATGAGATTATAGCAACTTCTAAACCTTGCCTCAAAACCACTTTTAAGCAAACTATTGAGAAATTAGTTCCTCAGTTGCATTTTTCGTTGGCTTTAAAGCTAACAGTTTTAAAATTATGTAGCACTAATAAATTAAATGAACAAATAACAGCTTTTTTCTTTTCCTAAAGCCAGTAATAAATTTAATTAATAACTAACACTCCCTTTTGCCCTCCCTCTGAAATACAAATCAATTACAAGGCTGCATTGGAAGCAGTTGAAATAATTGATAAAATAATCTATGAATGTGTTGTACCTAACATGCTTGTGCACATACGGATTTGCTTTTGTCAGTTAGACCTTAAAAATGGCAGAAAATCTTTCTCTCATTCGGAGATAGTTTTAGTTGCCTCTGCACTTGAGAGTAATTGAAGGCACTTATCTGGGTGCAAGATGAGGGATTCCTTGTGTTTTCTTGAGTCTAGGAAAGGCACACCTTTACAATTTTTGAATGCTGGTGGCTCTTAAGTGTCCCTTCGTGTTAATTTTAGTATACATTGACTGTTTCTCTTGATCTGAAACAAAACAAGTATTGCTTATTGCCTAACTCTGAAATCCTGAGTTTGTATGGGCTAAAATTAAAATAGGTGGACAAACTGCTTGTGTCCGTAAGAGTCAGTGGGTAGCAGATAACTGTGGGTAACTGATGTTGCTTAGAGACTAGTACTTGTGAATTGAATGTAAGGGGTTTCAGTGACCCGTTCACTACTGCTTCATCTGACTGTCCCGCTTTCCAGTTTTTTAGATGAATGACTTACACTGGTCTTGTATACTCAGCCTGACATCTGATGAGGAAGCTGATTTTCATTCCTGCTCTCAAACTGAGTGTTTTGTTGGTGTGGGGCTTTTAATGTGTCAGGTTCTGTGAGCAACAGAGGTGTGTGATTGTAAACCCAGGAAACTCTATAGGAACACAGAGGAATAAAAGTGCTTTTAATAGAGGCTAAGAATGTAGAGTGGGGTGAATAGTGCATGGTGTCAGCTTAAGGACTAAGGAACATCTTTGCATTCTTTATTCCAAAGGCTAATTTGAGAAAAACAGGTTATTGTGGCATGTTTGCACATTAAGCTATGCTGCCTGCAAACAGTCACAGAAAGGAGCAAACCTAGGCCAGTTGTATAATGACGGTGTTATAGTGGCATTATCTATATCCATATCTTTATATTTTTTAACTACTATGCTACATTAACAGAACAAAGCTTCTCCTATTGGCATTACACATTGCGGTTGGATTTGCTGACTGAGACCTAATAATGCAAAGGCACAAAATTGTGCTAACAGTAGGATCTGGCTCATTGCCCACCCACCTTCCCACCCTTGGTTTCATGTCTCCTGTTGAGCACATGCACTTTTTTGGGAAAATCCCTAGAATCGTGAAATAAACCTGCCATGTCTCATTTTTCAAAAAGGGGAATTCCACGTGGGTTCACAAATGAAGAGTGATGTGGAAGATGAGGTTTTAAGTTAGTATACTTGCCTCAGAGTTCAGAAGGAAAAATTTAAATTAGAGATAACCTCAAAGCATTACCTCTGGGGGTTTTATATTGCAAATTTGTTAGAAAAACTTCATGTATGCTTTCCTGACTGTAATATTTATTGGTACAGTCTCTTGAAATTCTTTCTCGGTACACCTTTCAAGATGTAAATACTTTTTTTTTAACTGTTAATTTGAAATTAATTGTTGTTAATATTAAAAAATAGGTAGGTTTGGGTATGCTTTTAGGAAGAGCTGTGTTACCATGCCTGATTTAAAATCCTGCTTACATATAGAAAAGTTACTTTAAGACTCTTGTGAGCCTTGTTTATCAGCCAAGCCATGCTGCTGAAACAAGCTGCATACATTGGGGGCTGGCAAATAACCCTTCTCAAGGCATGCAGTGTCAGCTAGGAGCTCAAAGATTTTTTTATTTTTTTTTTTTTTTTTTTTTTTCTACAGGACACTTTCAAGTTCCTTAAGATCCCAGTATGTTAAACCAGTGAAATTTTAACTTTGTGAAGTGGCATGGCCATTTCTTTTTGTGTGCAGCAAATGAACAACTATGGAGTAATGGTTAATGGGATCCAACAAGTATGAAAACTGAGAGCAACTTCAGTATGTTTCTCAGGAAAGCACCCTTTAAATAGTACAGCTTGAAATGTTTCCCTTATTAATAAGGTTGTTTAGAAAGGGTTTTGCTCAGATTATGGGATCTTTCTGGGCATTCCTTGTCTTTGCTGACATTTAGTTGTCAGCAAACATTTAGATGTTCTCATAGAACTTGAAAAACAGTGTTTAATATCAACAAAGAAGCAAAACCAGCTATATATTTTTTTCCAGTGTGCAGATGAAGTGAGATAAGGTTGAGATTATTTTATCATTATTCCATGAATGTTAATGGCTATTTATATAAATTAAACAAGCCACTTGGATTTAACTATTACACTATACAATAAACTGCAAGCCTTAATTATATGCAAAATAAAGAGAAACCAGCTGTAATAGGGGGGTAAGCTTCTGTTAAGCTTTTTGCAACCAAAATGGTGTACGGAACCATCTACACTTTAAAGGAAACTGTGAGTAATTAATTTGCTTCCTTAAACACTGGACTGGTTGGTTTGTACAGATCTTAGTCTGTCCCACCTCTTCCCTAACATCTGATGAATTTATTTAAGTAGGATGTTGGCTGTATGACAGCTTGGGGAAAGTGGCATCTTTCAAGAAAATGGCCTTGTTTTTGAAGCATGTTCTCCAGGACAAATTTACAAAACCCTTCTCCAAAGCGCTATTTGTTCTTTATAGCTTAATTTCTTCACAAAAGTGTGTGTATATTTCGATGTGTTGGGTTTTGGGTGGGGTGGTTTTTTTGTTTGGGTTTTTTTTTTTTAATGAAGTAGCTGATTTGATATAATATTTATTTTGGAGGTGTTCCCTGGAGAATTCTTATGTTGAGGGAGCTGGTCAAGAGCCAGTCTAGCTCTTCCATCCCCCAAGACTGGAATGTACCTCACCTTGCATATTAAGTTGTACTACACATTTTCTTCATAGTATTTCTTCTTGTTCTCTACTGTGAAAACCTTGTCTATTTTTCTAGTAAAGCATGGGGTTTAATGTGTCTTAAAAATACTACAGAAAAGGTTTGTATTCCAGTCAGAGTACGAGCATCTTGGCAAGTTTAATCAACTACCAATGTTGTAGAAAGAGGTGGGGCAGTTTCAGCTACGGTTTTGCTATTTATATGCATACTAGTTTGTGAACGTGTAACCTTTGCCTCAAACTGATAATAAGTACACTGTGAATTAGAATATATTGCAGGCATCTCTTTCTGATGCAAGAAGTACCCTTTCAGAGGAGCCAGTACTATAGTTTAAGATATTAAGTGGTGGTTTAACCTTAAGTCTGACCAGTATGCCTAAAAAGTTTTGGCTTTTGCTGAATCTCTACCAGCTTCCAAACTTCCCTCTTGGATACAAAACCCTCTGCCTTCTCTCTTGAGCTCTTGCTAGTTATTCCTGTAGTGTGATGTTCACTTCTAAAGCCTTCTGTGCATAAAACCAGTACTAGTTCTTTATCCTGTTTTTGAAATTTGTACCAAAAGTCATTCTGATAATGCAGATACTACTATCTGCAAAGATACACAGACACAAATATAGTTGTCTTTTTTAAAAATAATTATTTTGATTTGTATTTGCATTACTAACAAAGATGTTAGAATGTACTTGAATATAACTTGGATCTGAATTCTTGATGTGAAAGATAAGATTGTCATAAATCCTCAGCATTCACTTGGTTTAGTAGAGGGTGAGAGGGTTGTAAAGTTTCCTTGGTTTACTGACTTCTTTTCTGTCCTGAGACTAAGCAAACTGGTGCCAAATGTACCACCCTTCCAAACTGGATGCCCTTCTGTCAGAGCTCATCTGAGATCTGTAGACTGTTCTGCTTGGAGCATTGGACAGACACTATTGATATAAATAAGATCTGGCACCTTCCAGTTATTTCAGGAAATTGATCTTTCTATTCCAAAATCCACTTTAGTAATTAATGTACATGATGAGGAACATTAAACCTGAAGATCTTGGATGATTCTTAGCTGGATACAGTTCTAAACTTGTTGCATTTCAGCAGCAGGAGAAACTGAACTAAAGATTATTAGTCTCTTTGGTTGGACATTCACTGCGATTTTCTGTTTTTCGGGTTTTTTTATTATGAAGTGAATGTTGATTTGAAATAAAGGAAGCGATGTAGCTTAAACTTGGCTAATTTTATTATTGGCATGTTGAGGGGAGAGGAGGAACTTGATTTAGCAGACATTCTTTGTTGTTTGTTACTCTGGTTTTCTTCCTTCCACTATTCCCAGTGCTTCAGGGTGACAGTCTGATGTGAACTATGTTCTTTCCTGCTCTTCACTGTAAAACTGATCAGACTTCCTCCTAAAATTGTTGGGTTTTTTGGTTTGGTTTTTTTTTTTGGTTGTTTTTTTGGGGGGCTTTTTTTTTTTTTGGGGTGGTGGTTTGGTTTTAATTATCATTAAATAATTCTGGTTTGTCTCTGTCCTGGAAGCTTTGTGGTACTAGGAGAAAGGGAAACACTATTAATTTGTAAAATGTAACTGTGTGCAGAGCTAAATATGAAAAATGTATGTTGCATGAGAAAACTGCTAATAATGAAAAGTGCATGTGTTTTGAAATGGTGAATGGAGAAAATCTACATAACCAAAACATTACTAGCCAAATTGGCATTTGGCCATAATGTAGACATTAATAAACCTACTTTTCCAAGTACTACACTGTTATCTGTTATTGCAAAAATAGAAACTCCAACAGTACAAGACTTCTTTATGCTATGCTGGTTTATTGGTAGGCAATGAAGTGCCAGTGTGGCATGTACTGGAATTACTAAGATTTTTTTCCTGCATAACCAGTTGTTCCCTGGTGATACCGCAATCAAGCAGGGAGCCTGCTTGCTTTAAGAGGACTGCATCACAGTTGGAGGCAAACAGGATGCTGAATAACATCAGGAAGCTGCTTCTCTTATTTATTAATTTTCTAAGATGCATCTGCAGGTCAGTTTCTACCTTTAGCATCAGCTGAAATAATGCACTTAAGTGATTGCATTAACAGTTGTCCTCGCACTGCCAGGTACTTCTGCTTCTTGTGGCTGTTAATTGTTAAACCTAATTTTTGAGGGGAAAAAATCACCACCAGAAAGACTACAAAAGCAATTTGCCCTGCTAACTAGGTATGTTGACAGAAAACAAAGCATGCAAGTATGCTGTTTGGCCATCATTAAAACCTCTTTATTTGTGCAATCTGGGCAAAATGTCTTATACTCCATAGAAACTCGGATGATCCTAGATAAGATAGCTGAATAAGCTGAGCAAGTATATATGACCTGGTTTCAGGACTGAATTTTCCGATGTGAGTTTAAGAAAGTCAAGGAAGTCGGTACTTTTCTACATGTACAGGTGTACTGTTCCCTTTTCTTAGATTAACATTTGTTACTTTAGAATAGGTAGAACTTACTGATACTTAATGGTTTTGCATATAATTAAATGCAGATACTGTTTCTGTAATGATTTATTTTTTGGTGCTGTCTTTTCAAGTTCCTGGAGAGCACAAGGCACACTTCATGAGCACTTCAACCAAACAAGAGAAACTTTGATTCTGTGCTAAAGTTCATTGTTCACAATTCTAAGTAGTATTTACTGGGAGAAGGGAGGAAGGATTTTGACCCTGGGTTTGTTATGATCAAGGCTCTGGTTAGGAAATCTGATTTTTAAGCTCTGAACTAGTTATCTGTGGTTTACTGGTTTAGAACATCTGGTGCTGTTAATCCTGGTGATTGCTATATATTTTTTTAATCATCTTAGCTTTATATTGACTGTTACTGGGGTCTGAACACTCATTGTGCTAAAAGTTCATTAAAGGAGCATGTACAAGAGGAAAACAAAGTGTAAAACAGTGCAGGTTTAAATATTGGCTTAATAACATACAGATTTTGTGGAGCCACGAATGTTTAATTCTGGTAGAGTCAAGTCAGCCCATATTTGAGCAACAGGAATGGAAGAATTTGAGGATGCTTAGGAAGAAAGGAACTGATGAGTCGGATTTAAAAGTCAGTGCCAGTATAAAAATGACATAGAGAAAGAAAGAACACTGAGCTTGTCTTGTTTCTGCAAAGATGCTGGAGGAATCTTTTCCAGTAATAGATTGCTTTCATGAAATGATTGTCTTCTGTTTGACAGTTGTCACTAGGTATTTGTTGGAATATTTAACAAATCTAGCTGAAAATGGATAATTGAGTGAAGGCAGGAGAGACTCACCAGGAGAGTAGCGTTTCTCTGTGAGGCTGTGAATTTGCCACTTCTTTGACAGCAGATGCTTAAATGCATAAAGTGCAGTGTTTGGAGCAGTTACAAAATTGGTATGTGCTTTCTCCATTTATCTGAGGGGGTGAGGGGGAAGAATAGAGGTTACATGTCACTTAACCAAGTAGGATTTACTCCTATTTACGGCTCACAAGACGAGTCAGTGCAGAGGAAATGCCTATTATTTTGATTTTAAAATCCAAAGAAGATACTGCCTTTCTTTAAATCTGTGGAAATGGTTAGAGTAATGTGAAGATATATGAAATACTTCCAGAGAATTAAAAGGACTATCCAAGCAGGCTGTGTGGTCTCCTGGATAACACAGGCCATGATGCTGCTTCAGTTGACTTCTGCATGGAGCTCTTCAGTGTTTATGAGATATTGCATACCCTTGAGAGAAGCCCGTGCCTATTAAATAACTTTGTTCTTCTACAGTGCTTGAGCATATTAATCTAAGTTTATAAAGGAAAGAGAAATCCTACTGCCAGCTGAGTCATCTTGATATAATGCTGGCTGATAAAATATTCATATACTGGGGACAGATGCATTCATCTGCAGTCAGTTCTTTTTGGGAATATTAGACCAGTTCATTGGTACTAATCCCTTTTGTATCAGAACCTTTCTGTCATTCTTGTGCTCCATTCTGCCTTTCTGTCCTCTCATCCCTTTCCTATTCAGAGACTCTCAAATCACTGCCAGAGCTATAGTAATGCTTCTGGATGGGTAAAATGCTGTTCTAGTTTGCTTCGTACTTGCAAGGCCTTTTCCATTCCAGCTCCCATCTTGGACTCTGGCTCTGGTGCTCTGTGGAAGAGACTGCATTCAGATTTCTAGGGATCTTTGAAGAACAGTGTGAAAATGGCTGCAACTTGGTCTGCTGTAATAGGATTTCAGATACAAGCACCTGCTGTTTGTTGAGAAGGTTCAACTTTTTCTTTGTTCTCCTCTGTTAGCATTGTGGGGATAATACTTGAATCTTTTTTTGTTTTATCAGCCTATTTTCTGGATGTAGTTACAATTCTCTGTAAGTGACGTAAGGAAGGTGCTGTATCAATGCCATGTATTTCACATATAATGGCTTGTAAGATGTATCAAAGAATCATAGCAAAACTAGTCATTTAATGCTGTTAATCTTTGATAATGTGAGGTTCTTTGTAAAATCTGTAGATGAAATAGCTTTTACTTAGAGACTGAAATGTAAATAAAATTACATTAAATAGGCAGAAGAGAATGCAAAAGGAAGGCAAGAATAGGGAAAAAAAACCACCCAAACACCAGCAAAACCAAACAAATCACAAACAGAAACCATACCTCAAACAGAAAAAGCTAATTAGTTGAATTAAAGCAGTGGTGGGACTAGTTACCTGAGTAGTTCCAGGGTCAAGCCCTATAGGCATCCACATTTGAGTGGTTTGCTTCGGATTTGTTATTTTCATCTGGCCTTCCTAATATTATTCTCCAAAGTATTAATTCCAGTTTAGCAAATCATTTAATTTTTCTAGAGCATTTAGGCAATTGCCTTCAGCAGAATTTATGTATACTTTCATTTTAATATCCTTGAGTTGGTAATAAGTTTTTATTAAGTTATAGTGTGTATAACCAAGTGTTGAAAAAAAGTATGAAATTTTAGGCGAGCTTAGCAGTTTGATTACAGTTTAGGGTTAGTCTTGTTTCATTATGTGCTTATACAGTGATAACTATTTTCAGAAACTACAGCCTCATATATGTAAAGAACTCTTTTAACTGGTACCATTTCTTTTTGCCTTGACTGTTCTGATTTGTACACTTCAGCAGTTGTTCCCTGCTTTGTGAGCAGCTGAGCTGTGCCTGGTGGAAGGGTAGAAATGTCGGAGATGGGTGGAGCAGGCAGCAGCTCCAGGGAAAAGCCACTGCACTTTCTCAGATAACTAATCCCAAGTCGTGAGTCAGAGGCTTAAATCTTGCATAGGTGCAGCTCATGGCAATTAGTGTAGTGGCAAGATGGCCTTAAACTATCACGTGGTGCTATAGGTATGTAGAGGTAAGGATATATCCAAGAGTTGGTGGGTTTTTTTGGAAAGGAGTCAGGGTAAGAGCAGTGCTCAAGATGATCAGAGCACTTCTGACACATCAAACACATTGGAGTACTAAAAGAATAACACAGGGCTCCCGAACAAAAATGCTTTGAGAACTGCTGGAGAGCAGCAAGATTGCTTCCTCCAGGCTGGTAAAGCCTCAGCCTCCCAGTGCTGAGCCAAGGCTGGGGAGGAGGGTTACATGATGGGCTTAGGAGCTGAGCCAGAATGCATTGGCTCTCCGAGTTTTCAGTCTTGGGAATAAGGCAAGACTCTCCAGCTGGGCAGTAACTGAAATCTAAGAAACAGCTATGAAAGCACAAAACTTGTGGAGAAGCATAACCAGTGTTAATATTTGCGCTCAGGTTTTTTTAACGTTTCCTCAGGAATCAGTTTCTGTGTTGGTTGACACATACTTGTTTTAACTGAAGTCTTTATATTAAAAGATACTGTTTAGGTACATGGATATCATCAAATCTTTCTTTTTCTTCATAACAACCCTCACAGGAGTACAGTTTTAGGGAGCAGTTTACCTCATTTTTTTCAGCTTTTGAGTGTAGGATATCCAAAGTGGAAAATGTAGGCTTTTTGCAACAGTAAAAGGATTATTGGAGTTTTAATAGCATGTTGTTGCATGTTGTGAGGAACATGCTCAGCTGTCTTAGCTCTGCTGTATTATAAAACACAGAGTATGGTGTGTGCAACTGAAATAAAAATACCATAGCAGGACAGAGATGAGATAGAAGCTGGGAGTGAAGATAATGAATTTCTTGCTCCAGAAGATACTATAGACTGAGCTGCTCTGTGAAAGTAGCAGAATTTTCTCTGCTGTCTCAGGTTATTTGAATGTAGCTCAGAGACTGGCCATATAGATTTTGTACACTGGTTACAGTAAAGAGTATATAATAGAATGTAGCTGACTGAGTTTTTGTGAATTATTGATGCTCTGGTCATGAAGATAGTTCTTAGTGGCCAGTAAAGGTTTTCTGTCTTTGATAAATAAAGCTGAAGACTTCCGTATACCATGTTTATTTGCTACAGAGCATCTTAATTAAATGCAAAATACCTTGTTAAAGTTAACTCCAGTGCTCTAGTTTTAAAATAGCTAGAGTGAGAGATCGTTTTAGTATGCCATCTACCCATTGTGTATTGGGACTAAATGGTGTAAATCAAGATTGCTCTGGGAAGGCACTCTGGGAGATGCAGGAAACTGAAGAGTAGAGAGGATGCGTGTAACTTCAAAACCATAACCTTGTGACAGAGTGCTGGCTTCAGAGCTCCAGTTGATTTCTAAGGCTGCTAAAGCAAAGAGAGCTGAGGGTGGGTGGGAATTACATTTTAATATATTCACATGTGTAAGTCCTATTTCCATTGTTACTAGCCTCTTGTATTTCAATTTACAGTGGTTTCTGATTGCACTTGCTCCTGGGATTGGGGAAACAAACCCCCAACATCTAGGGGGGTGTATTTTAACATTCGTTTAGGAAAGTGCTCCCTCTCATTGCCTGAATGCAGACTGAGTATTGGAGTGTTATTCACCTGTTGTCATAAAGTAGCAGAATGATTGGAGTTCAAACAGAATGCTCAGCCACCCAGTACTGTTCTTGTTGGATGTCCTGCAGGAGTCTGGTTTTGCTTGTCTGTGGCCTTCTTGCTAACTTGCACTCAATACAAAAGAGTTAATGATTGTAGAGGCAGAGTTATGTTGTTGTCTTCTATCAGCATGCCCATGGCACAAATTCCTGCTTAAATTTTGATGCACATTTAATGAAAACTGTTTGCTCATTCCCTGCTATCCAGGGAAAAAACCAAAACCCTCAGTCAGGCAGAAGCAACTGTTCCAAATCTGTTTGTTGTTTATACATACAACTGCTAGTTCATGTGGTAGACAAATGAGCAACCCAACATAAACCAAACACCAAAATTGAGTGTTCTGGGTTATTGTGGTGGTGAAAAGTCACGTTATAAATACAGATGAGTTCTCCGTACTAGAGAAAACAAAGGAATGTTTACTTTGTAGCTCCTTAAATTAAAAAAAAAAAAAAAAATCTGCTCTACAAGCACAGATTGCATATTTTCTGCCCATTCTGGCTTTTGTATCTCAGCATTTTGCCACTCTTCAGCTAGCTTGGAAGAGATTTCTTCTAGAACGCAAGTTTGCAGAAGTTTTCTTTCCTGGCTGATGATGCATACTACCTGCTATTTTTTTATGCTCTTACATTTCGCTTCTCTTTTGACTCTTATTTCTGGAAAATGCTTGAAAAATTAGAATGGATGGACACAGTCTGATTGCAGTTGTCAAACTGTCTCTGCTGTGAGATCATTAATATCAACAGTTGTGAGGACAGAGCCTGATTTATGAGTAACAGAAGACGGACCGCAGGCTGGACCTGCTGCCTGCCTTGTTACTTAACAGTGGCACAGCTGGGCTGGTGGTAGGGTGGTGGTAAATTGGCTTAAAAATACGTGGTGCAAGGCAAGCAAGTGGAAGTGCTGCTGTGGTGTGGCATGAAATCCTCTGACAAAGTGGGAGTTGAAGGGGGAGAAGGAACCTGCTTGTGGTGGTGAAGCTGGGGGGAAAAAAACAGGCGGAATAGATTCAGTGTTTTGAGTGCTTGGCTTTGCTGAGTCCTGAGCAGATTTACTTTAGTTCAGGAAGGCGTTTCCCGCTTTGAAATATGACATCTTCAGGAGCCTATGTTCAAGGCAGATGAACACAAGGTAACTTAAGGTTGTATTTGAAAAAGGAGCAATATTTTAGAGAAACTAGTATTATTTGGATTTTATTAAAAAAAACCAACCAAACAAAGACAGACACCCCCAAAACCAAACCACCTAACCCTCACCCCAAAGCTACTCAGTGTAGATTAGCATAATTCAGTGAATTTAAAATGTAATTACATTACAATTTGTACTAGAGAATGCCATGGAATAGCCTTCCTATACCTACCCTGGTGGTTCAGGGAAACTTGCAGCGGCTTCACTACACAGCAGTGTGTAGATCGCCTGCTTTTGTCATGGTTGCTTGAGCTCACCAGCGATACTTAATACCCTTGTTAGGACTTGGTTGAACTTTGAGCACAGTTCTCAATATTTGATAACAGATCGCTGATTATCACAAAGCAGCAATCAAGAAGCAGTTGTAGTGATTCATGCTTCAGTATAATTAAGTTACTGCAGTGCCCATCATCCTCCTAAGAAGTGCCTAGAAGTTGCTTCCACATAATCCATTTATTTATATGAAAAGAGCTGGTATATCACTGGATTAGCACTACAG
This sequence comes from Microhierax caerulescens, assembly GCA_035590215.1. Taxonomy (NCBI): domain Eukaryota; kingdom Metazoa; phylum Chordata; class Aves; order Falconiformes; family Falconidae; genus Microhierax; species Microhierax caerulescens. Next base: position 12,770,928 of record JAVJGJ010000060.1, read on the forward strand.
TCACAGAGTCCAGCAAGCCTGTAGTAGTGTGGTATTTGCAAATGATGAACTTCCAAAACAGCCTTTAAGAGGACATTTTCAAGAGCCTTCAGTTCTGTAACTCCAGTGTTAGTTACCCTGTATTGATTAGCACTGGGATTTTTCCATACCGTAACAAAATGACTGCCTGGTGTGGCAATAAAATAATAGTGATGTGAAACTGTGTGGTGGATTCCTTGATTAAATTTCTCTGGCAGTCATTGAAATTATTTTGAGTGCGAACACATTTGTGGAATTACTTGTCTGCTCCTGTGACAGTATACTGGGATATATGCCAAAAAAATTATCTCTTTTTGTGGCTTCATAAGCCAAAATACTATGCAAACTGTTTGGTTCTTGCTACAATGCAAATGTGAAGTCAAAGGGAGTCTGCTGTACCTGAACTTGAATCACATACTACTTGTAGGCTTGGATGGGAAGGAGGTAGAGGAGGAAGGAGACATCACGTGATTTAAAGAATCAGTGTCATTGCTCAGTAAAACAGTGAAGAATTTTAGACCTGTATTTGTGTGAATTCAAGGAAACTGGAGTGAGAAACTGGCACACGCGCTCTTGCTGTGTGCCAGGGTTTCCTGTGAATCTTGAAGTAATTCTGATTTTTCTCATTTGACAGTTGTTGTTATGGTTAACACCAAAAATCCTTAATCTAATGCCTTGCTCTCAATTTAGTGTTGGCATTTAGGCTGAAAATCTGCTGTAATTTTTATGGTATTTTGGCTGACATGCTGGAGTGGTACTTCTGAAGCACAACATTAGGTTCAGTGTTTTCTTCTGATACTGTAAATTACTTGTAATAATTTATATTGACTGAACTTCTCTTGTTAAGCTTTTCTAACATAAAAGTCCTACAACATAAGCTCATGTTCAAGGTATACAATCTGCATGTGGGATTTTTACCTAATTGAGGATTTTTGGCTTTCTGCCCCCAAAATCAGATTTTTAGATTCATATTAGATTAAATAGCCATTTATTTCTGAAAATGTTGATGCTTATATTGTGGAAGTATATAATGATGCTATAGAAAAACCTATCTGTTTCTCAACAAGCAGCCTAAATTTCTCTGGATTATAACGTTTAGAGATAATTTTGGAAAGGAATGTGACAAATGGATTTGTATAAACAGGAAGAAACAGACTTGAATGATAGCCTATGAATCTTTTATTATAACTTGAGGACTTGTATGTTCTAGTAAGAATACCCTAGAAATCAGTATTTCCTCCAGATGTGGCATGGTTTGTGTTGTTCCTGATGTATGCTGAATTTTCTTTGTCTTTAAAATTAATTACTTCATTGTTGTTTCTCTTTAGGGTAGAGTGCCTAGTTTCAAACTCCTTCCTTGCAAGAATGCACTGTTTTCCTGGCCTCTTACCTTTATGTAATGTGCTGTAAGGAAGAACTTGACCACCAGTAGCTGCCTTAGTTTAGTACCAGTTAAACCAGTAGGTCTCAACAGCATCATGAATAGTCCAGATGCTCTGCCTAGATAGTTACTCTGACAGGTTTTGAAAACTTCATTTGTTGCTGTTGCTATATCCGTGCTGTTCTATATGCGTTCCAGTTTAGGTAAGGGATATTGGGACAGCAAATACCGGAAAACTTCAAACCTGAAAATACAAGGTGTGTTTAACTTCACTTGATTAAGTAAGCCTGAAAAAAGAACTGGCCTCATTAATGAATATGTATTTAATACCTTTGAGGATTGGCACAGATGCTGTAACTTTGGCCATGAACATTGCAGGGCTTCAGCTGTATGACACGTCTGTGGTCCCTGAAGCAACATTCCACTAGCACTTTCAACTGAGTAAGGAGAGAGTAAAAATAGAATGGTAAACTTTCTGTCTGTATCACTCAAAGCTGAAGCCCTGGAGTGGGGGAGGGAATCAGTATCTTATGCTTATAATTAAAGATGCTTCATGATAATACATAGTTTGTACATAGTGCTGTCAGCCAGAAAGCATTAAGTGCTTTACGAAGGTGATTGATACCATCTTCTGTGTTGTATGGGGCAACTGAGGAGGGACGTGGCCCAAGCCACAACCGTACAGCTAAGCAGACAGAACTGAAGTAATTGTGTCCCATCCTTCCCTGCTGTACTCGGTGTCAGCAATATCCATAAACTGCTCTGTCCCACTGAGGTCTCTTATTACTTTGTGCAGGAGTAATAGAAGAGTTTGGGGTGTGGATTCTTAATAGCCAGCTTCTGTGCACATAGTTGATGCTAGCCTGAGGAGACCAGAATTGCTGGTAAGCCTGGTTTGTATAAATCGAGGCAGTAACGCAGGGGGTGGCGGGGGGAAATCCTGTGTTACTATTAACTGTGGAGTGTGGAGCCTTAGCTAGACCTGGCTTGAACTGAGAAGTTGTAGATGCAGATAGCTGTGGTGCTTGTGAGGATAGCTGGGTTTTTTCAGCACCCGTAAGAAATCCACATAATCTACCCATGGGTTATTGACTAGACCGGAGGCTTTTGCCACCCAGTAAGTGTTTGTGGGTAAGGGGGCACAGAAATGCTTGCATTGTTTTAAATGGCAGTAGCTTTGCGCTTCTTAATAATTGACTTCCCTTGGGGAAAAAAGCATACCTGCCTTATTCCCCCGCCCCCACCCCTTGTCAAATCAGTGTTTCACATATGCCCATGGTAACTGAATTGCTTCCTACTTTGCTTTTGCTGAAGGCTGGTTTCCACATTGCAGTGTTGCCTTGCTAGTTTTGAACTCTGATAGACTCCACAGGAGAAGTGCAGGAGCACACCCAGAAATTTCACTTGGGTCTCCGCTCTGTCGGATGGAGCTCTGTTGCCACAGAGACCAAAGCTTGTGTGTTTCAAGGAAGATATTTTTAGGAGCTGCTGTTTAGCTGGTGGAATGACTTTCTTCCTTAATAGGGAGAGCAGATTGTAACAGTATTCCTCTTTGCTCACAATGTCTTTTGCCTTTTTCTATCACCTTCTTTCCTTTTTTCTATGCCCCTTAGTTTCCCTTTCATTGCCACCTATCCATGCTTGCTCTTTTCCTGTTTCACTTTCTGTATCTCTGTTCCTGTTGCACAAGAATCAAATACCACAAGGGATTTTGCAGAGTGGGGAAGGGACCCAGCCCCTTTGCATAAAGGATACTGTATTTTAAAGATAAAATCCCCAGGTCATTTTGTACCTCAGTTGAACGGTGCTTGCTGAGTCACCAGCATTTGCAAAGACGCAGAGTATCATGGAGCCAGTCTCTGGCCTTCAGCTCCAAGAAGCTTGTGCATGTCAATTATTCATGGCCCTTGCTTATGAGTTGTCATATGTCCTTTGGCCTTGCAATAAATACATTTTACACATAGCTGTTTCTGCTGATGTTTGCGGTAAGCTTGATGTCTCGCCGTCTGATTGATGGCCTTATGGTAAAGGGCTTCAAAAGATAAATCTGTTACAAGTAACTCTTCTGTCTTGGAAAGTTGGACTGTCCTAACTAAAACAGTCCCAGAGATTCTTTTAGTTGTCAGTCAGCGGGAATACAAAGTAGTAAAGACATTTGACTTCATGGCAGGCTACAAGTGCACTAACTCAGGGTCCTAATACCCTTCTATGATTTCTTTTTTTTTGTCAAAATTGTCACACTGCCTTTCTGTGGAGTTAGGTACTGAATAGTTGTAGAATTTATTTAGTGGTGAAGGACTACTTTAAATTTAGAGATCTCTCTGGGTTTTTTTTAATAATGTTACAGATTGTATCTGACTTTGGCATGCTATGAAATTGAGATGTTTTGTTTCCAGATTTTTTCTTGCTGCACAGCAGCAATGTGAGCTTACAACGTGAGCTGTTTTCAGAAACAACATAACATCAAAAGATGCGAATCCAAAGCAGATCAATGTCGAAGAAAATTGCCATTCTAAGGCAATTGTATGTGTTGAAGGAATTATCTTGCTATCCCATGCTGCCTTGTAATCCTGTGATTCTCATTCAAACATCTGTTTCCATATTCTCTTTAGATAGTAAACCTTTTGGAAAGGGGACTTTATATTTATCTTGATACTGGAGTTTAAGATGGTGTTGCAAAACCTGCCAGCATTGATATCCTTCCATTCCTGTTTAAGTGCCACTTAAAGGATCTCGTTCCAGTCCCTTTTCCTTGTATTCCCTGGTTGTCATGCATTTCTGCCCGTCTTTAATACGATGCAACAGCTGGTAGATCAGCAGGTTGGATGTGTGTTCTGCCTTCAAAGGTACATATTCCAGCCCTCCCCACCCAACAGCTGGAATGAGGTCTGTGAGGGCGAGACATTGCTCTGAGATCCTGTTAATATGCATACCAAAATCAAGTAGGCTCTGCTGTGTGCTGGACTATTTCTAACAGTAAGGGAGAAAAAAAATTCTACAAAAGCTTCACAACATCTCTTTGAAAACATGAGGCCATGGCTGTGGTGATAGACCACCAACGTGAGCTGCTGCTTGGTTACCAAGAGGATAAAATTTTACTCCAGGGAGATATTTTTATACAGTTGCTTATTCATATTACAGTAGATGCCAAAAGCACCCTTATGCTCAGCAGCAGAGAAATATTAAGATGACTCCAGTTTCTCAGAAGCTACAATCCAGTCTAACGTTATTTCATTGTAAAACCTGGCAGTCCTGACAGCCTATAGTTGGATGATTAGTACTGGATTATTCTTATAGTGTAATTTTAATTATTAATTGATGATTCTTCCATTGTAGTTTTCTCTCTTTGGCAAATACCCAATCATTTAGCTGCTTGAATGTCAAATACTGTCCGGGCCTGCCATACGCCTTGCTATCAGCTTAGCAAGGAAGGTGAAACCTTCTGGGTGTACATTGAATATAGTCTAAACTGTAGGGTTTTATTTTCATTGTCATAGCAGTGACAGCAGGACTGTAGACAGTGTAGACTGGCAAAAAGAAATGTTCTGCACAGATTATTTTCTACTAGAAGTGTCTTTTCTTGTGCACTCAGTTATTCTTTATACAGCTTCCTATAGGAAGTGGAGTTATACTCAATTATAAAATACTTACCCAGAAGATTACTATGTAACAGTATTGATCTCCAGCTTTCCTAACAAGTTGTGGTGGCCAAATACTATTGTGCTTTTCGCTTCTTCCTAGCCACTTTCGTCTCCTCCCATGCTCCTTCCAAATCCCTTTATATTTTGCATACTTTAAGTGAAAAATTAATTAGTATCATCCTCAACTATTTTTGCAGCTATGAAACAGCACACAAGCTAGGACAGTCTTATGGATGGGAATATTGGAGAGCAATCAGGACTTCCAACAAACCCTGAGTTTTATGGAATGATGTGTCTTTATGGATGCAAATTAAGCTTGACGTATTTTAAACTGGAAAAGAAAAATGAGGAATAATTTATACTGATCAGAAATGGAAAAAACGGACAGAACTATCCTGTCAAATCTTTATCCTCTTTATTGTCTTTAGCAACGCTAATAAGGCAGTTTGGTCTTTCTGTTCAAGTTATGGGGAAATAAAGGTGGGCAGAGGAGTACCTGTCTCGTTTAGTAGTGGACAGATTGTTAGCCTCCGGAGTATCTAATTGAAATTCCTGAGAGTGACTCTGGAGAGGCAAGGAGTCTAATTTATGACTTGCTGTGCTGTGGAGTGAAAGATAAGAGGTGTTCATGAAGATGGTGAAGATTAACAAACTGATTTTGAGTCTTTGAGGATAGCTCTCTTCAGGCTGGGTAATATTTTGGTTATTTACTTTACTGGTCTGCTTTAAAGTTTAGACTTGTAAATTGTAAATAGATGCCTCCCATGGGTAGGAGGGATGCTTTTGTTTTTATTTCCCTCTCCTTTAGTTTGTTTGTGTTTTGCTTTTGTGGTGTGAAATGTGTTGAGTTGTGGTTTTGTTTGTTTGGTTTTTTTAAAGGGATGTTTCTTTTCTCTGCAGGTATGGTGTTAGTCCTGAGAACATTATTCTGTATGGGCAGAGTATCGGTACTGTCCCTACGGTAGACCTGGCATCTCGGTACGAGTGTGCAGCAGTAATCCTTCATTCTCCCTTGATGTCTGGATTACGGGTAGCTTTTCCTGACACTAGGAAAACCTATTGCTTTGATGCTTTTCCAAGGTACGTAAAAATGCTGCAAAAAGGGTTGTTATATACTCAACATGCTATTTGTGTGTTTAAAAGGCGCTAGTTCTCTAACTTTTCAGGGAACTTTATTGAATTCTCACCTGCATTTTAAAGTTCAGATATGCACACCTTCTGAATCCAAGCAGAGATTCACCGTATAAGAAAGAGGCTGTCAATCTCAAACTGACATGATTAGTCAGCTCAATGAACATAAGTCTTAGTGTCCACAGCAAATTTTTTCTGAGGTTTGTTTTATGGGTTGTTAACACCAGAATTCTTATGCTGTCGAGTTTGGTGTAGTAGCTTAACAGCTGATAATACACTACTAAGTCCTTCAGACTAGTGACTAACACATCAGTAATTATAGCTCTTAACCTTTCAGTCAACCTTTGATTTAGGAGGCAATGTGGTATCATGAAATGGATGTGCTGATGTGCTGTTTTCAAGTTGCTTATTAAAATATTGCTGTAATATTACCAGATCAGCAGAGAAAAAGGTATAGGTGCTGCTTTTCAAGTGAGAAGACAAGAGAGGGTCAGAGGCTACTGTGTTAGACTGGTGTGGTTCACTTCTCAGCTTGGTTCTGAATTTCATGTATAATCTCAAGGGAACATGTTTCATTTTTCTTTGCCTTTGGTCCTTGTAAGTTAAAACACTTCTACATCTTTGGTATGCTGTCCACGTAAAACCACTAAAGATACCAAGTTTTTTATGTGTTCTTCCCTAATGGAGAACATGTAAGATCCTAATGTCTGTGGACAAAATAATGTAAGTTACTGTCCCTCATTTGAAGACTTTGAGCTTGCTTTAAGAAACTGTATAATATTTTACATACAGAAAGCTATATGCTACTGGTTTCAAGGTGAAACAGTTGCCTTTGTAGCCTGGTGCTTCATTTGACAAGCAATTGCAACAGACCTAGGTGAGAGTATCCAGATATTTGGGAGGAGTAGAGGTCCTGGGAATAGCAGATGTTTTAGGAGTCTTTTATAACTTCTCATTTGACCCAGTTTAAATTATGGGAGAGTATGAGAAGAGGGGAAGCCTGTCTCCATAGGGCAGTGTATATGGGCCTGAGGGGTGGCACAGATAAAACGCTAAGTGGTCTGTGGAAGGGAGAAGATGGAACAGATTCACTGAATTCCTGTGCAAAGCTTGGCTTTGCTTCAGAAGGTCATGTTTGCCATAAGTGTGGTTGGGAATTTTCATAGCATTTGTTAAGTTTATTTTATTTTGGTTACAACAGATTAAAATTAGAAGATGGGGGAGGCTCTAGATATAAATCTGTATGCCAAAAAGCTAGAAGTAGTAGTGACCAAGTTACAGTGACTTCACAGTGTCTATGTCCGGTCCCCCATGTTTAGAATTCTTCCAAACATGTTATTAACTAAATTGTTGAAAGTACACTCAGAATTTGAAACACTTGTACTCAGACTCATCACCCTCAAACTTGAAAACTATTATTTACAAATGCTTCTGCAAGAGGGGAAAAAACAGAGCCTTAAGAATAGCTCTGATTACAAAAGTAACAGTGATTAACTGATATCAGTTGTATCAAATAACAGTTTTAAAAAGAAGTGGGAGGGGGAACAGTGACAACAGATGTACTGTAGCACATGAGTATTTTGTTCTTACCCTACTGAGCTGTTCATTGCTGTCAGCCTGACTTCACTTGTACTGTAAGCAGTGAAAATAAACAGCAGTGCACTGTTATGAATGTGTGCAGCTCAACTGTCTGTCTTCACAGTGGGAAACAAAATAGTTCTGTGTGCACCTACAGTGAATTACTATTATGTGCATTTTATGTTGGGACTCCATGAGAATTTGGTCTCAGTAGATTTTTCTAGCTCAGAGCGGTATGGCTAAGAATACTAAGTCTAATGTGCAGTTCAAATACTGCCTTATGAGTCGCTGAGTTGGCAGTGGGACACTTTCCAATTTTCTGCAAAATACAAATATTATCTAGCTTAATGGTCTGTGAATATACGTGGAAAAAAGTTTCATTATGAGAGTTTAGTAACTAGCCACTAAAATTACGTATAAACATCTCTGCAGCTGTACGTAGCTGATATGTCTGTTACATTGTGGAACTCGGGACAGACCTTTCATGGGCTTAAGACTTTAGTTTATGTAGCATGTTGATTATAAAGTATTTACATTTGGCCATGATATTAATTTGGGTGTGGAAATTACAGAAAAAAATCTGTGTAATTCTGATGTCTTTCAACTTCTTGAGATATTTTTCTATATTCAGTATAGTTGCACACAGCTCATTCCAGACAGGAAAGGTGAAATAGGCTGTATTTTAATTTTAAATAACACTTTTCCTCTTTAGATTACATGAAGCTTGTTTTTCAGGGGAGGTATTGAGACAGAAATGTGTTTACACTTAGCTGTTTACTGGAATACCAATGACTGCAGAATACTAAATGCTGAGATTTATATGCATGAAGTTTAGTGCTTCAGTCTGCATCTTAAATTTTAATTAACTTTATATTTTCAGAAAGCAGCTTTAAACCTGTTAAGTCAGTGTATGTTGGCATCTGTATTTTTTTAATCATTTTAAGAAGTCTTGATCACTTCGTAAAATCTCTGGTCTTACCAAAATTGCATGCTTTCTTGTTCTTCAGGAGCAGGAAAATCCAAATACCTTTTATTAGGTAGCATAAAGAAATAGTCTTGTCCTTCTGTCAAATTAAATATTACCGAAACTCATTTTTCCACCCACTTCATCCCATACTCTGCACAATGTCCTGACCCAATCCCTCCATTTCTTGATGCAAGTGGAGCTGGTAGGAAGCTGAGAGTTCATTAGCACTTGGTGTCTATATACTGATCTGGACTTAATGGCAACTACCAACATGAAATGGCTGGAAGTAGAAGCTGGTGCCTGCATGAAGGCAGTCAGAGAAAACTGCTGGTTATCATTTTGAAGTTCATGTGCTACCAGTCTACTTGGTAACTGGGCTTTTCTGGGCTGAACTCTCAGGTGCGAAGGTGCCTTGTCACTCTTCCCGTTCCTCTGAACCCATTTTCCTGTGAGAGGCACTCGCCAACTACATTGGTCTGCTGAGTGTAGTTGGAACAAAAGAAAAAAAGTTTACTTTAAGGCCCCTCTGCAGTCAGAGCTGGCGAAGAAGTTGATTACGTGAAGTAAAATGCTGTGTGAGTGCAGCTGAATATCCTTGTCTTATGTTCTTCTCCCCCCCAGTTTTCTCTTTCATCATTTGAACTAAAACAGATCAGGACAAAGAACAGATTGTTTTTCTTTAGCTGAATCTGCCTAATTTGGTGTTCAAAGACAGATTCAAACCTCATAAGATGAAGCTTTTTTAATGAAGTCTTATGACTAGAATGTAGCTAATTAGCTCCTAATCTGTTAAATTGCAAGGTGATAATGTGTGATATGAGGAGTGCATGCTGCACTGGCAGCATGTCCCATAGAATCTGATTTGCTTCTCAGTGGTTTTTGTGATAGACTTGTTGTTTGGGGATTATTTTTTTTTTGGTGCCAAACTTTATTTTCATGCTGCCTCTTCAATCTTGTTGTTGTCAGAACTGGTGGGATGATGGTGATGGCAGCGCAGGCTCCTGTTTACACGTGTGTTTTGGGCCTGTTTACACGTGTGTTTTGGGAGTGAGCCTTGTTCCGTGTTACTGGGCTCAATTCCAATGTTTTGCAGCTATTTAAAAAGATGTGGTGGTAACTGGACCGTGTGTCGATAATTAAGCTTGCTTTCTTTAATGGTATGAAAATTAAGGCCCCAAACTGAGCTATGTTTTTCTTTTTCATCCCCCAGCATTGACAAGATATCTAAAGTAACCTCTCCCGTGTTGGTAATCCATGGTACCGAAGATGAGGTAATTGATTTCTCTCACGGCCTGGCCATGTACGAGCGATGTCCACGAGCGGTAGAGCCCCTCTGGGTGGAAGGGGCTGGGCATAATGACATAGAGCTTTATGCACAGTACTTAGAGAGACTAAAACAGTTCATATCTCATGAACTTCCCAACTCCTGAAGAAGCCTACCTGATTTTACCTCAGTTACTGTGAACGGAAGAAATTACCTGGTTTTGCACATGCTTTAACTGGATAGCTGTAATAGCTTTATACTATGAAGAAATACCCTGTCTTTAGGGTGTTCTAATCAAACATCTGATGAAATTTGTCTTTTATATCTGGAAATTACTCTACTAATGCACACAAATATGGTCAACTACTGTAATTCCAACAATTTTTAGCTTCGTTGCCCTGAAGGAAGTGGGAATACTAGCTGCTTATTGGGGACACTTTTTACCTAGTGCTATATTAATCGAAGATCAGTTTTCTCTGTCTCACTTCAGATTGTTTATAATTCTGTCCTACGAAGACTGGTTTGTTTTTTCCCGCAGTGTTCTCGGTGTGGAGAACACGACTGTTACGAGCTACAGCTTGTTCTGAACATTCAGTCATGGGTTCAATCTAAGGGAGTGCTTTCTCTGTAAAGTTTCTAGCTGTGGTATTGTAACTGGAAAGTTATTGTGATGAAGTTCCCCCTCTCCTCCCTTCTAGTGTTTTTTGTTAACTTACTGATCTTCCCGAGTAAATTATTTAAATATACTTTTTCCTGAAAATAAACTACTATATGGGGCTAAACTCTGTAATGACCTCTCCATTACCTGTATAAACATAACTGGAATATTCTTAAAGGAACTAGGGACAAAATTGCGTTTGTTTAAAAATAAATGTGTAAATTTACTACTAGAAAACTCATTTTAATATTCAGATGGTCTGAATAATAGCCATAACAGACATTTCCTTCTGTAAAGCATTCCTGTAGACTTTTTAAAAGTATTGTACATATTTGAATTTACATTGTGCATAGATTCTTAATTGGTAGTTTTAATTTAAGTCTAGTTACAATAAACTGCAAAATTCTGGTTTGTATATGATTGAATACATTTTGTTAAAATATGTTTTTATCCCTATATTATTTTGCTATTAAAGTTTTATAAAGTTTCCAGGACAAAAAGAAAATTTACACATTTATGTTTTGATGAATTTATGTAACTAAATTTTCATTGAGCTGATCTTTTTAGTTTAGAAGTAATTTGATTCTTTGACACTGGAATCGCACAGATTATGCATCAGAAATGCAAGACACTTAAAAATTGTTACACTACTAGCATAGGTCTAATTTTTCCAAATTTAAAGGCCTTAAATGTACTGTAAGCCTCAGATTGTTGTATAAATTGATCGCGATTGATTGCAGTTTGTGTCCTGTTGCTAGAATGCAACACAGTGATTGTAATGGAATAAAGGATGCATGGATTAGAGCTTGCTGAATTTTTGAATCTTATTTGATGCATGATTTTCATACACAAGGGAAGTGTAAAGTACAGATTGCTGTATAGAGTAACTTGAATTTCATTATTTAAATCCTTCCCTTCAAGGAAAACTGTCCTGAAGTACAAAGCCATATTTCCATGAAGCTTGGTATGTAAATCAAATGTAAAGAGATTATTTTTACATAGTGTTCAGCTGTTTCTGAGTAATGTAAAACTATGATTCATTGCCTAGAAGAAATGTTTGAACTTAGTTGTCATGAGTCCTTGTAAGAGGCCTGCAGTTTTCAGCACTGCAAGTGCCTGTTGTCTTTGGTTATTGACTTGGCCTCATTACTGTAAAAGGAGAAAAACTGGTGTTTTCAGTTGGAGTGGGGGGAAATGAGGACACTCATCCTCTTCCATGTTGTCTGGATCTGTGCATCTATGTTATCCAGTTGTGACTTTTAAATGTCCCAAGCAGCAGGGCCCCCAGCTGTTCTCTTGGTAACTTTTTCAGCCAAAACTGTCAGGTTTTGTCCACTCATCTCAAGCTTGCCATTTCCCTCCTGTATTTTAAATAAATGTTCAGATAAGTGTCTTTATTTTGCACCTTCATAAGTCCACAGTGGATTTTCTTCTATTGCTGTATGTGTTCTTCCTGAGACTGTAGCTCTGTGGAAACAAAGCTGATGTCTATGGTATAGGTTGTTGAGATAACATTTGAAAGTGTCAGCCTGTCCTTGTAGTGACTTGAGGAATTTTTACTTAATTAGGCATTGGTTTTTGATACCCACATTGAACTTTGTGTTGCTCTTAAAACTTCAGCCTACAATGTTGGGGTTTTTTCCCTTGTGACCTCTTGTCTACCCTTCTTACTGGTACTTTTAACCTTTTTCCCTATATTTTTTTTTTAATTACTACTTTTCTAACTCCTGCAGTCATCTTGTGACTTGTCTTTGTGTTTGCTTTGCTTTTTGTCAGTATTTCTCTGTTCATGCAAGCCCCAAATTTGAATTCAGTGTTGTACATGGCCTGTGGTCTCTGCACATGCAGCCCAAGTTCACAGTATCCTTGCTGAATGTGAATTTCCACTTCCTATCTTTTATTTGTCTAAACTCATGCCTGTGTTGCTATTTCAGGCATTTCAAAATGCTACTGCTGGTCAACGTTAAAATTACTAGCTGACAAAGCCTGTGGCCAAGTCACAAAACCATATATAAAGATAGTAGATTTCAGGTCCCCATTTCTTTAAAGAGAAAAGGTTAGGACAGAATTTTTAAATGATGGGAAAGTTGATGATGTGAGGTAATGAAGGAGAAACTTTGGTCTGAAAACCAGTCTGCTCCAGCAAACTGCTAATGTTCTCTCATTTAAACGTGTAAAGTGGGCCTGTACAAGAACTTGTTATGCATATTTTAGAGCTACCAAGGTGTCACTGTGAAAATGGTGCCTGTGTCTGGATAAATGTTGCAATGGGTCTTCCAAGGGTGTAAGTGATCACTAATGTTTTTTTTCTTGATGTGGGTGCTCTATCCGTTGATCCAGGATGACTGACCTTTTTTGTATAGGGCAGCCATATATGACTTTATTCAGGAGGGTTACAATGTGGCATATCTGTTTTTGTCAGTAGCTGTCTAGTATTTGTGCTTTGAAAAAGCCAGAAGAAAATATTTGTTACAGCTTTAAAAGGCAGCATTTTTGAAGGGGTTTGTTATGCATCCTTTTTAAATTTACGTAACTGTTACAAATTTAACTTGCATTCAGATGGAGGCCTGTTACCTGTGTCGCCTCTACCACATTTTCTTCCTCATTCTTCCATGTAATTCCTGTAAATTGTGGGAGCTCTGCTCTGGGTGGTGACCCTTTAGCTTTCCTGTGTTTACATTTCATAGTGTGCACCTCTTTTATAAAATCTGCATCTTACTTGCTTTTTCTAAGTGATGCCAAACATAGAAGTAGAGAACCAATGTACCTTCTTCCTCTGGTTCTTTGTTCAGCAGTAAACCTTGATTGTTCTTATTTGGAAAATGGTTTTTTCCCTAGGTCTAACCTTGTGATGTCAATTAATGGTCTGGCTTAAGTCCATTCAACTTATTTTTCTAGATCCTTCTTTGTGGAATACGTTGGCCATTTTAGCAAGGAAATGTCTTGTGTTGCAGATGCGGTTGCTCTGCTCTGCCAGTGCTGGCGGAGGGCAGGGTGGCTCTGGTGATGGGCACTCCACTGTTGGCAGTGAGGTCAAGTGTGGAAGCCACCTGCATAGTGTTTATCGCTTTCAAAGTCCGGCAGTAATTAATTCTTGGACCAGACGGGCATGTGAATTTCGAAGCAGGAGGTGGTGTTTCAACTGTGTGATATGTGAGTCTTACAGCTTTGCTGCAATAGTTAAAATCGTAAGGGGGGTCCTTAACAGCAGGAGAGGGAGCAGTGATCCTTTGCCACTGGGTTTGGAGCGTTGTGCCTGCCGTAATTTTGCAGAAAAATGTTAGGGTCCTTACAAAAAAACCCAACCAACCAAAAAAAAACCACCACCAAACCCCCACCCAACCAAACAAAACCCCACCAGGAAGACCCCTGTGCCTTCAGCGTTAGCTGTGAGTTGCCTTCTGGCTCCCGTGGAGGTACCCGGGCCGCTGTGGGCTCCAGGGGCCCCGCGGTGCCCCCCCCTCCCGGCGCCGTGCCCCGGCCGTGCCGCTCCGCCCTGCCCGCCTCGCGGGGCCGGGGCGCCCC
>JAVJGJ010000060.1:12793980-12831497 GCA_035590215.1 Microhierax caerulescens
GCCCGGCCACCAGGGACAGCTCCGCGCCGCCGCCGCTGCCCGCGGCTGAGCCCGCCCGAGGGGCGCGACCGCGGCTGCGGGAAGGGGGGGGGCACCCCGGGCTCCCGGCCCTTCCCAGCGCCCGGGGGATGGCGGGTCCGCGGTGTCACTCGTCTGCTCCGTCCCCCTGTCCTGCAGGCAGCCCTGGGCGCTGGTGGGCATCCTGGGTGGGGACCAGCTCGCCACCGCGGAGGACAGACGGGAGTACCGCGGGAGCGGGACAACGGGCTTAGCCGTAGCCCAGCGGGATTTCCTCACCTACGATGGCACCCGCTTTACTGTGACCGCCTTCAGCGGATGGATAAAAGGTTTAGTCTTCCCCGACAATCGCTTCTCTTCTGTCGCTTTGCTCTTTCCTGGCTGCCGTGAATCCCAACAACGGTAATAACGCCACAGCCGCTTGCTCATGTGGATGGTGGCCAAGCTAACAGCAACGCTCCCACAAAGTCACACTTTAGTAGCCCACGAAGAGATGACACCGACGTATTTAACAGCTAGAGCGCTTCTATCACGCGCCGAGTCGTCTAGATAAAAATTAAATTGGTGTGCTATTTGACTAATTGCATGATATCTGTAAAAATAATGGATTGCTTCATTTTCCAGGGGTGCCTCATAATGGATTTAAAGTGGAAGTGTCCAAGGGAATAATTCTTCATTTGGTGGATGAGGTTACAAGTTGGTTACCCGGCGACCGGATCGTCGTTGCCAGCACAGATTACTCTATGCACCAGGCTGAAGAGTTTAATCTCCTTCCTTGCCCTGAATGTAAAAGCAATCAAGTGAAAATTGATGGTATGAGATATTTTTATCGAGCTACTCCTTTCTGGTAAATATTTATATTGACTTGTCTTTTACACATCTACATCTACTTGTCTTTTTAGCTAGTTTTTGTCCCATAAAGATGTGGGCACATATGAAAGCCGAAAGCCCCAATATTATGTCGTGACTTGAAAGTGTGACCAGAGGCAGCAGTGGCAGCAGTCCTTTGTAGAAGACAGGGGAAGCGCTGGTCTCCTCTGGGACCAGATGCTAACAACTGGGCATGGCCCCAGGCTTGGTGATGCCTTAAATGAAAGGTGTGTGCTTGCTTAGAACAATGTGATCACGAAGATGCTGTACTCACCCTGACTAAAAAGGTTTCTGATTTTCACAGGCAGCCCACTTTATCTTCACATTGGAGAAGTCATAGATGGCGTCGATATGAGGGCAGAGGTTGGTCTTCTGACTAGAAATATACTTATACAAGGAGAAATGGAAGACTCCTGTTATGGACAAAATCAGTGCCAGTTTTTCTCCTTCGATACGTTTGGAGGACATATTAAAGTAAGTTGGTTTTAATGCATATGCCTGCAGGTTGTTTCAGAGGGTGGTTTCAGAGAGTTCCTCTCCTGGTCTGTAAACAAGCAATGCAATGCATGAAACTACCATCATGTCCTGGGGGGGGAGTATGCTTGTCTATGAAGAAGGGAAAAGTTCATTGGCCTGTTTTGCAAAACTAGATTTGCAACAAGTCTGTGCCATTTTCTTCACTGTGTATGCAAAAACATGCCCTTCTCTGGGCTAGAGGGGATTCTTGAGCGGCATCGCTGTCAGTGGGAACCATGGCAAGTTACATGGTACACGAGGTGTTGCTGAAGAACTTGTGCTTCCTGCAGAGCAAACCTGCTCCCTTCATGGCTCAGGGAAGCGCTGGGTCTTGCCCTGTTGTGCTTTGCCTCCTCTTGGTTGTCTCGTGTGTTGCTGGTGGGGGTGCAAAGTCTTTCTGTTGCCGGGGCTTTGTGTGAAATTACTCCTCTACCCGTTGGTGGAAACCGGGAAGCTGTGCAGGTCTGACCTAAAATCACTTGACAGAGATAAAGTTACCGGGAAATAGACCCTGGTGGTAAATGCTACCCCTTTCTGTACCTTGTCTGTAGCTGTGTCACACACTGCTGTTGCTAAATACCATGCATGCTGCCTGGCAGCTGTTCCTTGGCAGCCCTGTGCCCAGAGGTGCGCAGCTGCTGGCACGCTGCTCTGCAGGTGCTGTGCTGCTGTGAGTCAGAGCAGGGAGCTGACATCATCTGGGATCAGGCTCGGCTTTGCTCTGCAAACATATTGCCTAATAAGAGAGAAGGGGGTAAAAAAAAAGAAAAAAAAAAGTGTTTTTGTTTTTGCGTGTGTTTATATTGTAATGCCTTACTTAGATCTACGTTTGTCTCAACAGATCTTAAGGAATTTTAGCTCTGTTCACATGTCAGGAGTGGAATTAAAAAACATGGGGCAGCAAATCCTGGGCAGTTACCCTGTGCATTTTCACTTGGCCGAGGATGTGGATGAGAGAGGAGGGTATGAACGCCCAACGTACCTTGATAACCTGGCTATCCACCACTGCTTCTCTAGGTGTGTTGCCATACATGGAACTCATGGCCTTCTGGTAGGAGACATATTTTTTTAGTACTGAGTTCATTTCTTTGCTTAGGTACTGCTAAATAGTAAGAGCCAATTGCGTTGCAGAGAGAAATCAGAATATTGAAACGAAGTGTCTTTTCCCCAAGAAACATCCCAACTTGTCAGCTTCACTTGAGTGGTGTTCAGGTTAGGACTGTTGCTCTTTGCAATGAATTTTAGGTTCTTAGTACTGCCTACTTAATATTATTAAAGGTGTGATCAGATGTAGTGCAATCTTTGCCATGGTTATTCTGGGCAGTTTGTGCTAATAAGAACTTTAATTCAGAATAAAAATGATGGACTTTAAGTGGACCTGAGTTAAGCAACGGACTTATCATTTGCAAAGGAGGTAAAAAAGACAGGGATTGTTTGAGTCGGGGCTCTGTGAAGTCTATCAAACAATATTCGCATGACAAAGAGAATGAAATATGAGAGGGACAGATCCCAACGGCTGTGTCAGTGCCAGGAAAGCCCTCAGGAACTTGTCTTTGACCTAGATCCTCACAAGGGCATTGTACAGAGGAACTTAAAAAAAAAACAAAACAAAACAAAACCAGAAGAAGAAAAAAAAAAAAAGAAAACACAAAAAAGACATACGTGTCCCAGCTGGAAAAGACAGATTCCCGCTCCAGTCCTGACACATGCAGTTGCTGTGTGCTCTGCAGGACCCGGAATGGTGTTTTGGTGTCTGTGGGCATTTCCTCATTCACGAGGTGTGTGCTCAGGCAGAGACACTCCCTGAACTATCCACGACCTCCCGTGTTCTTCCTAACAACTTTTTCTCAACCCTGGACTTAAAGCTGTGTAAGACATGACATAGAATCACTCTGGTGGGACCCTTGTATGAAAGTCTCCCCCAGAGGATGTATTCATGAAAATGCAATGCTGGACTTGTACAACTGGGAGCACCTTTCATGTATCCTAAACTGGATTTGTATTGTCCAGATCACTCAAAATTATCGATAGCCTTCTCATACATGTGATTTGCTCTGGCTGTAGAGCCTGCTTTTGTGTATGTAGCCCTTGGGTGGCAGGAGACTTGCCCAATGTGTGGATGTAGCTTAACTCACTTTCTTCTCCCATTGATTGGTATTAATTCCCTCTGGAATTAGAGGAATCTGCCTGGGATGAAAAATTAAGCCTTATACTAATATTGGCCCTGCAAAGAATGGTGTATAGTCTTGCTCTTTATCAGGAGTGAGGTTCTCAAGGGTTTATCTGGATGTTTGGGGTGCAATGGTTGTGAAATCAAGAATCCAAGCGTGAGATACATTTCCCTCGCGCGTGACTGCTGAGGGCTTTGAGTCCAGAGATCAGTGAATAGATTAGTAGGTTAAATACGCGATTCTGTGGAAGAATGGTGTAGTTTCAATAGTTTCAGTCATTAAGATAAAGAGTAATTAAAATTGAATAAAAAGCCTGGCTTTAAAATAAACTAAAATATTTTGCAGTTCCAGAGAAGAGCACATGTATCAGAGCAAAGCAGTTAAGTAACGTAGACGGGTACCTGTTTCAGCATCAGACTATGAAACTTCACCCCTTGAGGCAGAGTAAACTAGAGGTGGTTTTTTGCCCCCTCCTGTCTTGAGCGCGTAGAGGATGTAATTTTAGAAGCACGTTCATAGAGCGCTGTGGTTTGTGCTATGCCGCGTATAGGTCACGCGGCGCCATCTGCCAGCCCCTTCTCCCACCTGCCGCTCCCATGTGCCAGGGCTGTGTGGCTGCGCCAGCCCGCGGCAGCGGTGCCCCCGGTTGGGTTACTGGGGGCAGCGGGGCAGCAGGCTGCGACATGCCTCTGGCTGCCCTGGCACGCGTCAGGTGTACGCAGGCTACTGTGGTCTTTTGTGTCTAGTGTTGCAGTAAAGGTCACTTATATTGTGTTGCTGAGCTATATATATATAATTCAGTGTCTAGAGCCATATTAATCAGCTGGTGTTGGGCGCGGGGCTGTAGCCTGTGTTGTGGACAGCGATTCATGCTGGCACATAGAGTAACATGCTACTGTCACAGTGCCGCAGGTGGGCTCGTTCCCAAGCTGCGATACGCCAGGATTGATCAGTCATTGGGGTTTCAATCTAACAGCACAGACCCTTATCTCAAATGTAAGCGATCTTTAAATTATGTTATTTCTGGCTAGGAGAGTGATCAATATAGTTTTGTGTATGTAAGTTTTCAGGGCTGCCATGTGACTTTGAAGCTGTGACTAATCAAATTAATTAAAGCTAAAATCTGGTTTCAGATACCAGGCTTGTTTTTAACGCAGCTGCTGAAGCACAGATTAGCCAAACTTCAGCTAAACTGAGAAGAACGAAACTCTACAATTGCAATGCTGTTTAAACCAGTCAGCAGCCTGTCGTTACAGTTTCCTTCCAAAAATAGCCTTCCGTGGCCTGCTTAGCACAGCTTCTGCCCATCCTTTGGAAGGGCAGAAGTAGCCAGGCTTACTGTTCTTAGCAGGCTGGCGAGGACACTTGCATTTTTTATCTAAATCCATTTCCTATCTGTGTGTCCAAGGCTCAGCTGGCAGGGATGCGTTCAGCACCGCTGCATGCTTGTGGGCTCTCTGTTACCCTCCTGGCAGCTCAGTCCCAGCTCCTGTACCTTGCGCAGGCTCTCGGTGGGTTTCCAAACCCGTATCAGTTCGGAGCTGGGTGCCTGGTTGTGTTGTGCCTGATTCCTGGCTCCTTCCTGAACACCTCATTGAGGCAGCAACAAGAGCAGCAGATGACAAGTTTGACTGCCAGGAAAACAATGAAATCCAGTAGAGATATACCTATGGGGACTATACTGTTTGTGACTCCAGATGTTATGTACAGTTGCAGCCCATTAAGGGGAAATCACAGGATATGAATCTGAAATGAATTTAGTTCAAGTATCCCTCTGTATACAAAAATAACCACGTAGGTTAATATTAGTTAATCTTGCAGCCTTACAAAGACATACCTCTGACGTCAACAAGAATTTTGTATGCCTGAAGAGTGAATAAATATGCTGACAGGGATCATTTGAGTACAAAGTTAAGGTTTCAGTAAGATTTAGTAACAAATAGCTGGTATTTTAGCTAGCCTGATTTAGTATTTACATTTAAAAGAAGGATTTGTGAATTTATCTTCATAAGACTGTACATCAAAGGAGGCTTGTGCTAAGTCCTCTTGGTCAAATTAAGGTTTAATGCAATATCCCTGTGCATGTCAATTAATATTAAATAGACTAAAAGAGTAAAATACCATCTCTGCCCAAGCTGATCATTACAGGAATGAAGTGGCCCTGCACCTTCTGGGGGTGGAGGAGAAAGAACAGAAACCTCGTTAATATAAATTACTTCACATGGTGCATTTTAAATAATTTCTTATTTTATTTGGAAAGTGTTGCAGTCATGAAAATTTCTGGATTAACCATTCCAACTTGTTGGTTTATCACGTGAGACACATTTATCTTTGCACAACTATTGAGTCTGTGACACTGAATCAAATATTCTCTCTTAGAGCTGAGGGTGGTTTTAAATCCAGTATTTTGCAATTTTCCTTTAATTATGCCTGTGATCTTCCTCAGAGTAATTTTAATCGCAGTTTCACTGTATAAGAAGATCAGTCCGCAGTTATGCAAATTGCGTGTAGTTCAAGTTAGCTCCAGGACTGACGCCTATGGAGGCACTGCTCGCTGTGCAGAGGGGTGGCCAACCCACTCCGTGCATACTTTGGGAATTTATTGGTGAGCAAAGCACAGCAGTTGTATTTCCTACTGCTGTTAGCATCGCGATCTATGCCCTGTATGCTTTTTTCCAGGTAAAAGACACCATTGGCTATGACACTCTGGGGCACTGTTTCTTCCTCGAAGACGGGACGGAGCAGCGCAATACGTTTTATCACAACCTGGGTCTCCTCACGAGGTCGGGGACGATCTTGCCTTCAGATCGCAATGAGGCGATGTGCCTTGCCATCCGCAGCCACGTCTATGGGAATTACGTTCCGGTGCCCAGCACCAACTGCATGTAAGTGCTCCAGGAGCTGCACTCAGGATCTGCACTTACATTGGGCTTTATAGCTGGGTCCCAAAGAATGCTGTGGTGAAACTTTTGAAAGGTGCTATTTGATATTAAATGAACATTTGTAGCTTTTTCTACCGTGTCTCATTTTAAAAGAATTTAGCTGATTGACCATCTTTTGCTTGTGAAGAGATCTGTCAACAGCTGTATGAGTCCCAAGCAAGGAGTGTTTGCTGCTGGTTATTCCTGTCAGTGTTTCCTGAGCATCATAAATGTGTTAGAGCGCTTTGGTCGTTTCTGAACCCCTTTCAAAATTCTTTTTAGTAGGATGTTGAAGGCTTCATGGAATCTGTCCGATAAATGCAAGTTCCTTAGCCCTGGTATAGGCTGGCAAAGATACCGCTCACTGAAAAAGGAGGTTTTGCCTTTTTTCACCAGGGCTGAACTGGGGCTGGAGCATCTAGAGTGAATTGGTCAATAGTACACAAGTGTATGAACACCTACAGTACATCAGGAGATTTAGTGAGAATGCAGAGATTAGCATAAGCTACGGTGAGCATCATTTAATGATAAACAATATCGTGATATAGCTGACCAACGTTAGCTTCTGTTTCGGAGACTGATGAGCTGTAATGTGGGCACTCAGGGACCCAGGTGCTGGTCTGACTGGTGTTTGTGAACATGGTTAAACCAAGGAAATTTGTATTTTTGTATTTTCTGGAAAAGGATGCAGTGGCCCAACTCTACTTATTAAGATTTGTGTAAATAATCCAAATTAATTAATTGCAATTATTGTTGCAGAAATACTAAGGTTGCCCATATGGTTAATGGAGATTAATTTTGCACCTATTTAGTGGTTCTCTTAATCCAAGCAAGTGTGGATTCTTGATTATGTAGTAGTGAAGGTGGACGAAAAATGATTGAGTCTACTTAGAATGATCAGATTCATTGGTATGGTCATATGAAAAGGTTTACAGTGTTGGTTTTTTTTTACATGCGGTTTTATTTCTGCAAGAGGTGTTACCAAATGAAGTAAGACAACAGATGACAATGTATTCATAGCTATACCTGGCTTCTGTTTGTGCCGCTATTGATCTTCCCAATGAAGCAAAACCTCCTTATTTGAACAACCTTCAAAGTGATACCTCCTTAATCTCCTGCAGAACAAGCCATATGCAACTGGCATGGACATTTGTTTTGTTTTCCACCTAGAAACTTTGTAAATCCAGAGCGAATCCCCTGCCTCCTGCCATTGCCCCTGAAGTTCCAAAACCCAAACCAGTTCATTTTTCAGACATTTTCCAAGCTGCTTAGCTTTAAAGAAAAAAAGAAAAAGAAATAAAAAGAAATAAAAATAAGACATTGGGCTTCCTTAAGCTGCATTTAACAGAGCATGGATTTTGTGTTAAGTCTCATATAATTTACAATAGGTTCAGCATGTGGCTCCATAAATGGCCATGTCTGACAATTACTAGATAGTTTTTTTTCCTTAAAGAGTATCATTAAAAGGTTGTGTGGAGTTTTAAAGTCAATAGGAGAGTTGTGGCTCAAGTCCAGTGCAGCGCTATGAAAATGTATCCCTTCCTGTTTGGTAACTGCTTAGGATCATTTTGATTTTGATTTTTCAGGGCTGTCAGCACATTCTGGATTGCAAATCCAAACAACAACCTAATAGAGAACGCAGCAGCTGGTGCTCAGGTAAAATCATTTAATGGCAAGAGCTATGCTTTGCCTCCAGTTCCCATATATTCTGCTCTTATTGATGTCATTAGTGTCAGGGCAATGAATTTTTAGTAAGCCATCATAAAATTTGGATATGTATTTCTGCAACCTTTGTCCCCGTTAAGAACAGGTATTTGCCTAAAGTTTGTGTGATTTCTCTCACAACTGTGGCTGGAAATAGTGTGTGATGTCTCTTAGCAAATGTTGATTTTTATTAGTAGTTAATAGCTAAATAAAATTTTATACGTGTATATATAAATATATACTCTCTCCTTGTTATTGTCTCTCATGATTACCCAAATCGTACTTGTGTTTAATGTGCCCGCATAGCAGAGGCTGTGTTTTCTTACAACCCGCCTGAATTTCACCCACAATGTATGCATTTTTAAAACCCATGTGTGTGCGCCCCAGGGACCCACTGTGCATGCCAAAGGATACGCTGGGAGGTGTAAGAGTAGGGGCTGGTGTGTGTCCCCTGGGACGGGCACACTTGGCAGGCTCACATTAGAAATCTGGCCAGCACAGTGGGAAACCCCAGTCCCCCTGTATTGTTAATTGTAGTGTCCCATTTCTTGGATCTTCCTTTGTCTTTTAGGATGTTGGGATATGGTACATCTTCCACCGGGTTCCCACTGGACAGTCTGAGGGGCAATATCCAGAGGGACAGGCTGAACATACCCCGCTGGGAGTATTTTACAACAACAGAGTCCACTCCAACTTCAAGGTGCGTGGATGATTTTCATACGTTTCTGTCTATATAACAGGACGACATGGGGCTGACCCTGTGTGGTGCTCTGAAATCAGATGATTACAGGCGTCTTACACTTTGATAAATGTCTTTTTACACTATATCAAGACACAATTGACTTTTGGGGGTGATGCTCTTTCTAGTTATTGAAGAGGGAGCCAAGCAGAATGGGGGTCCCATTTCAGGCACTTCAGTGGTCTACCTGTGTTAGAGGGGATGTGCCCATAGGTACACCTACTACTAAATGAGATTTAAGGAATGACAAGCAGGACACTGGGCATTGCTGTTTGCCACAGCGGTGCAAGGATATAAAGGGATGAACAAAAGTTGTTTGTGCCAGGGCTTGCTCATCACCTTTCAAAAATGAGATCAAAAATTGAAGGGTAATTCAAAGAAAATTAAATAATAGAAAAACAAAATAATAGAAAAACAAAAATAAAAGAAAAACACTTTCCCCCCAGATATGGTGTTGACAAGAAAATGTAACCTGTAAGCTATAAAAAGCATTTTAAACTTATTTCTCAGGATTCTAGATTGAAATCAGTGCTGTTCTCTGTGCCTTGTATATTTTACATCTTGGTCCATGACAGCTGCTGCTTTAGCCCAAAGCCTTTCAGTTGGCTACAGCAGCTCATGTTCTCTTTTGACTGTCGGGGGACTCGTCACTCTTTATTTAAAGCCTTACTGCTTAACAACACTCTTTTTCCAAAAAGTTATCAAGAGCTTGGCAAAGTCCTTTATTGCTTTCTGTGAGGGAGAGAGGGAGAGAGAGTGGGAGTTCAGTGCCTTGCTTTGGGTCAGAAGACAGCCCAAGATGCTGATGCATAACATATGGCAGGGCAGGCTCTGTCCTGACTTCGGTGTGCTATATCCTGTGCTAATGTCATGCTGAGTGGTGCCAAGTGACACCGAAAGGGAAGCGAAAGCCCAGTCTGCAGGCGCTCGCTGTGCATGCAGGCAGTGGCTGCCCACGTTCATTGATAAAAATCTGGGCTCTCTGGTCGCTGTTGGGTGGTCTGTTAAAATAATTGGAGTCGCGTGCATTTTCAGGCTGGTTTGTTTATTGGAAAAGGAGTAAAGACAACAAGAGCCAATGCTGAAGATCCCAGAGAGTATCTCACTGTCGATAATGCCAGGTAAGCATATGCTGTATGGCTCAGTATTTTGGATAGTTGTATTGCTTCTTGGCTTCTGCATTGTACTTAGCAGATCATTAATGCCTCATTATGGCTGGAGTATCTGAAAAAACCCCACACAAGCTATCTCTGATGTGTGATTGAAGACAAATACTTCATAGTTATGCACGGAATCGTTTGTGTTATTGCTGACTAAAAATGATAGGCGTGCACTTGGGGTTATGAGGACTAAGCAGTGAAGCATGTGAAAGGGGATCCAGATCCCATTACTCCATCAGCACGTTTGTAAACTCCAACAATTCTTATTAATTACATAATAACTTACATCTTATATCACCTTACAGAAGATGTAAGAGGCTGCTGAGACTGGTCTAGCATTAAGGAGGACAATGACATGGCCTCAAAGCTTTTTGTAGCTGCTTTAAGATCTCTGAGTCCCCTTTCGCAGGGTGGAAGCTGGTAGATTAAGGCCATTTTCTCACTCACTGCAGCCCCATGGGTCTGGGTGAGGAGGCTGTGGCAGAAATCAGCCACCGCTCCTGGTAAAACCTTGGCTTTTCTCCTTCTCCATCATACCCTATCGATGCCACATTATTATGCTCCCATATGACTGAAAGGGTGACTTTGTGTCCCTTTATGAGACTTCCCTGCCAGGGTCACCCCCTTGGGCACTGAGGAGGCACATCCCTTAGTACATCAGCTGGAAAAAGTAGAAGGTGAGAGTAGACTCAGAAAAAGCAATGGTGATTCTTTTCCAAACATGGCACAAATATACTATAAAGACCCAGCATTGCAAGAAATAGCCTGCAAGAAGTTCAGAAGTGTCCAGTTCCCAGGGCGAATCCTTTCAGATGATAGCTTGTCTTTCAGCAGACACAGAAGCATATGGAGGTCTGGCCTGCACATGCGAGGAAAGCAGCTCCAATTACTCTGTTATCTTTGCTGAATGAGATTCTTCAAAGTGTCTAATTGATTTTCTAGGATCAGCCCAGGGATTCTCAACGGGCCTTGTAAGGACAACTACAAAAGGACCCAAGTGACTTGGGAAAAATATTTTCTATGCCTCTAAATCACACGGAATCAAATTAAGGAGTAGCTGTGGGTCCATTGAAGTCTAGTGAGAAATTGCCTGTTGATTTCACCAGGAACAGAATTTCACCCTTACGAGTGTTTCTTGTTCTCCGCTTTGTACCAAAGCGCAGAAAGGAAATCAAGCTAATGGCCTGACACCGATATGGGGCTATCGCCTCCCGGGCCTATCACGCCGATATTTGGAAACCAAACGAGGTCTGCCAGGCACGACCTCCTCTGTCTCCTGTGCCACATTAACTGAGCTCCTTGCTTCAGGTTTCACCCACATCAAGATGCTGATCCTGAAAAGCCGCGAGTTCCTGCTGTGATTGATGGTCTTATTGCTTTTAAAAATAATGACCATGGGGCCTGGGCCAGGGGCGGCGACATTATTTTCCGCAACTCGGGGTAGGTTACTGTAATTATGTGTTATGTCATTCCCCTCACGGCAGACATGAATAGGTCTGTGGGCCAAATTCACTGCAGACATTCCTCACCATTTACACCATTGTGTTTCTTCTGTCCCAGGTTTTCAGACAATGGAATTGGACTCACTCTGGCAAGGTAATTTCTTAAAATGGACCTTCTTCCCACTTTTTCCCCCCAGTGTAACAGGCTCAAGAATGGAAGCTGAGACACTCCCCTGGTAATTACTTACCAAGACACAAGAAAACCTCACGTTTCCCTCCCAGCCCACATCAAGTCTTCCCCGGGCAGCCGTTAACACAAGGGGCAATTTAGCCTTTCATTCTTTTTGCCTCAGCACGTCTGGGGAATACATCGTAACTGCCGAATATTTCCTTTTGGATGGTAGGTCCTGAACCAGTAGACTAAACATCTGGAAACATCTGGCTCTGAGTTTGGGGAGACTTTTCTCCTGCTGTAGCCTGGTGGAGCAGCATTGCCTGTAACTCGTGTGCTGGCCCAGGGTGGAGTGGCTGGGATGGTCCCAGGTGGTGGCACGGCAGGTCTCCTGCCTCCTCTGCTGGTGTCTACCGTGCTCCTGCTGCTCATCTCAACCCCTCTGGCCAAAGACCTGCAAAAATAAGCCGTATCCAAAGCCCACTGCAGTCAATGCGAATCGGTAATATTTAGCTCCTGCTTCAGAAATGTAGCTAAAAATTCATAAAGCTACTCAGTATAGAGCAATTAAATGTGTGTGTGTGTGTATATATAGATAGATAGATAGATAGATAGATAAGGTAGAGCTAGTTTTACCCAGACTGAGTTACCTGTATTACTGATGCCTGAGCACTGAGCTACCTCGGCACTAACTTGCTGGTTCCTATAGAGATTTTAAAGCAGACTGTTTTACCAGTGCACACACTTTTTTCAAAATTTAAGAAAGGAATTCTACTGTGTCTGTGACAAAATTAGAAGTGTTAATTAATCAGTTGTGCCGTGCTGCATAGTTGTTACCTGGTGTTTCTTTGCTTCTAGTGATGGCACTTTCCCAACAGACGAAGGCTCCAGCCTGGAGGTTACGAGCTCCATTTTTGTTGGAGAAAGCAGCAACGCTGGATCCCAGGGAGGCCAAAACAGCTACTGGGGAAAAGGGGCAAACGGAGAATACAGAACACTGCCCCGAAACAAGTGAGTTATTCTTCTGTCATTTCTTCTTGGTGTTAGTGTAAGCTAGAGGAAAAGCCTCAGGAATGAATGTGACTACTGACGAGTAATCTATACCAGGTGTTTAGATTATTATACAGGCCAGAAATAATAAGCATCCGAATAAACTCACTCTTCAGGCCAACAGCTTGAGAGCATTCTTTGACCGAATGTGTTTGATTTAATTTTCTGCTTAATTTATTAGTCACTGGAGAATGGGATAGAGAATCGGAAAGATACCAAATGGCTTTTGTGTAGTGCTTCTGTAGCCCAGCATCAAGCTGCCGGCACAGCTCCCACACCCCCATGCCACCGTCCTCCCTGCCAGCATTGCTGGGCAAACATGGCCGGTTTGACAACGAAGAAACCATTTTTCATTAGTGCATCTTCTTTCTCTCTCAATAGCTGTATGCTCTTTTCTATTTTGATAGCAGCACAGCCTCCTGTCTAGCACCCACAGTACCTGCCCACATCCCCATGGCAAGACGTGCTTCCCCAAGCCTAAATTCTACCCTAATGTATGTTTTTGGTGATGCTCACCAATTATTAAATCCTCTATGAGGAATAAAAAATTATAAGTATTAAGCAGTGCTCAGCAGACATGCCAAGCACACAGCACTGACTATATATGGCTCAGCCATAAGTAACACAGGAGTGGGATCTGTGTAGGACAGCAAGAATAACCAGAGCTATCCTCAGTTATTATCCATGTTGTCATTATAATTGCAGTTGCAAAAAAGTTCCTTTGCAGTTCATACAAGCTCTAATCATATTTTTAAGCAACGTACTCTTGGAAAGAAGCGTGCCAAAACGTCTGATATCTGTCCTTTCATTATGCCATAGTGCAAAATGGGATGTAGGGATTGTACCAGACCCAACTACTAAAGTAACAGGTCTGGAAATTGGAGAATAATTATTTCTTCTCCAGTGGTGTCTCCTTCAATGCTGATGTCTTGACAACCTGTCCATGGACCGATACTGCAGAAACTGCTTTTCTGTATGAAATGCTGTGAACTAGGTGCTAGGGATCTTGTATGACACGGCTTGTAGGGAGAGGTGAAACTGTGCTGTGCCACTTGCTACTTGCTTCCAAGGAGGCGCTTGCCTCCAGGGAGTGTGACACCTTTTTTTTTCAATCATACTGATGTTTTCCTGAGAAACCCGTCTGCCCTGGAACAAGGAACCTAATGTCAATGATGGCACACAGCCCTCTGGGTCTTCCTTGTGGTGATGAACTCCTGGGTGGTTGGGGACAAGGGTTTTGAATTGCTTTACCCCAGCATACAAGCCTTAGGCAAGCTGATAAGTTGTTTTTTTGGTGGTTTGTTTTTTTGTTGGTTTTTTTTTGCTCTTGAGCCTTACCCTGTAAAGGATGTTCAACAGTGTTTCGTCTTTTGTCAGCTGTGTGGTGAGTGTACAGATCTCAGTTTAGGGAATGGAAGGGAAGGGTGGTTTAGCTACTCATTAATACTTTTCTGTGCCTTCCAGAGAAGACTCAGAGTTTGCCCAGGCTTTTAACACAGGACTGTGTTTTGGTTTAAATCCCGCAGGACTTTCCCTATTCGCGGATTCCAGATTTATGATGGGCCTGTCAGGATGGCAAAATGCACTTTCAAGAAGTTCACCCCAACTGTTGATAGACACTCAAGTGCCATTGGGTTCTTCATGAAAAACTCCTGGCAGATAAGCCCCCAGAATAATTTGTCACAGATCCTGATGGAGAACAGTGTAAGTAAGAAAAGCAGAAATGTGTGCTGTTAGATGTGCAAGTTTTTAAAATTTTTAGAAGTGATGAGAGATCTACCCTAGAGCAGGAATTTCCAGGCAGTGGTGCATGTTATGTTGGTGCATACCATCGTTTCAATTTGCAACACTTCTTTTTTTTTTTCTTTTTTTAAATTAAAGTTATTTATAAGCCAGTAAAATGTGACAGTATCTTATGCCTAGGCAGACATACATTAAAAAATCTGCTTTAGAGGAAAGTTTCACCTTGTAACCAGAAGAACCAGAACACCACTTTTAGCTGGTGTGGCATTACCAGCTTGTATATGCTGAGGACCTGGTGAGGACCTGGCCTTGGAGGTTGTGAGGGACACGGAGGAAGTGTCAGGGGACAGTAAGCTGCAATACAACTCTTGTACAGAAATAGCAAATGCACTTAGAAGCAAAGCCATGACCCAGCCTCCTGGGTCAGCACTGGAATCGCTGCTGAGCACCACGGGAGCCTCCCTTGAGCAGTGACAGCAGAACGGGGCTCTCTATCTCTGCCTTGGCAGGAACTGTAGGATGCTGAGCAATTCCAGTCCTTGTTCTGGATCCCTGCAGGGATCATGGCCCTGCACGCTTGGCTTAGGAAATGATAGATTCCACCTGGCATGCTCCCAGGGATCATAACCTCTCCTTAGCATTTTTCAAACAAGGTCCGTGCTTGTTAGGATGTCCATGAACTGTAGTAACTTTGGCTTGAGGTTTGGCTTTATCTTGAGGAAAATTTCCATTGCTCTGGGCTTGGCTAATACCACTGCCTCTGGCAAGCAGTTAGTTTGTCTGTCCCCTCTCTGGTACACTTCAGACCAACAACAGGAGGGTATTTCATGAAAGGATGATGTTGATTGCCGTCACTTGATGGCTTCTCTAAAGAAAACACAGTTCCTGTGCATTTTAGTAAAGAGGTCTTAGTTACCTGAGATGCTTCAGGGAGCTTTGGAACAAGGAGAAGGGCTAATTTACCTAATAATACCTTCTTTATGTCCTCCCTTGGGGAAACGGTTATAAGGTGGTCAAGGGGAACAGGAATGACAAAATCAACCTGGAACCAAGGAGGGGGGCTTAGAGAAAAATGTATGATGGAAAAGTTCGATTGGTGGGATGGAAGAGTGGAAACTTTCCTCCAGTAATGGCTGTAGGACTCAGTCCAGCAGAATGGTTTCAGGCAGCTGCTATCTGTACACATTAGCAAGGGGATGATTGCATCTTGAATGGCTGAAACTGCAGCTTTTTAGTACAGTTGCACCGTTTGAGGCCAATGAGCCTGTTAAATATCCCAGCATTTTTTGTCTGAGAGGCAGTTTAGTACTGCAGGGCCTTTCAGATCTGAGGCTTTCAAGGTAAAAATGGTCAGAAGACTCGCTGAATACTTCTGCAAAGCAAATGAAAATAGTACAGCATCAGTGTCAGCCTATTACAGAAAACCTAATGACATTATCCCAATAATTATTGTATGTACATTTCCAAGAAATACCATTTCTGTAGTTGGTATTTTGCCAACTTAAAAACCATTTATGTTTGTAACCACCTGCATCCCAGCACTTTTCTGTTATATCTGGATTGAACCCAGATGTGCTAAATCTGATTTCAGACTTGAAGGACCACGGTTAGTTTATTGTTTTGTCGCTAATTGCTAATATGGGACAATATGTCTTTGACTAGTTAAGATAGAGCCTGTAGATCGTTTTAATTAATTTTCCATCTCTGGGCTTCATTTTATTACTCTTTAAAGGGTAGCTAAGTACTAATTCCCTAAAGGACAATCATTTTACAGTTGTTTTTTCAGAAGAAATTAAACATTACTGCAAGTTGTATAGTAATGACAAAACTATTACTCATGCTGAAGGAATAATTGTATAATTAATCAGACCAATCAGCAGATTGGTTAGACAACAAAATAACACAGCCAGTCAGGTCTTGTTTAATTCTGGCATGAAATAACAGTCAAGTAGAACAGAAAACCTAAATAGTACACTCCACAAAAAGTATTCTAGGTGCTTCTCCGCTGACAAATGTCACGTATTAGGATATCTGTGCATTTATCAATAGCAACATTATTGCTAGGCTTGTTTGTTTGTTTTAGAAGGGTGCTTTTTAAAAGTGATTTCAAAGCAGTGGAAGCAGTAGTTGGTCTTAACCCAGCTGAGGGCATGACTGATGATTGTGGTCTCCTGTAGATCTGGTTCCTGTGAGTCAGTAGGACTTAGAGCACTCAAAGGACATGGCTCCAGCCCAGAACACAGCCATGCCCAAGCAGGACACTTGCACATAATTTCTTAAGAAACCCTGGTGTATCTCTTTTCAGTCATAAAATAGCAACCCATTCATCCCTCTGTCCTTTCGTTGCACAGCTCCGGTAGAGTGAGGTGAGGAACAAGAGGTTGCATGTGACCTTTTGGGCTCCCATGAACAAGGCCACCTCCAGCAGGTGCAGATGACTCATAAACCATCCCAATTCACATCTGTTGCTAGTAGCCCCTCTGGTTATTTTTCCCTGCAGCCAGGAGTTTAGGACGGATTCAAGCCTATCCTACTCCCCGCTGTGCCACACTATGGCATCTCTGAAACTGCTTGTGCCAAAGAAATCCCAGTGGCCTGTGTTGGGTGCATCTGTGGCCCCCAGAAGAGCTCAGAGGGGGTCAGCAGTGGCTCCTGGCTGTGGTTTAGTGACTCCCATGGGATTGCAGTCCTGCTTAGCTAAGAGATGGGCGCTTCCTAATGTTGCCTTTGCTATGTTTAGCCTGTGTTGTCTTAGTGCTGGGGTTTCTGCGTCAAAGCAGAAGTTTGCAAACAGTTCATGATGGGAAAAAGAAAAGCAGACACTGAGTTAAAGTGCAAGCCTGTTATCCCCTGAAAAAGAGGGCAGAAAAAGCCGCACCCAACCCTAAAGAGACTCCTGACCAAAGGGAACTTGGCAGGGGGAGAGCTTGCATCACTCCAGCAGAATAAAAGCCATGCTGACGGGAGCAGAGGCTTTGGGTGGTACAGAGGAAGGTTTGCAGCGCTAGTTGAAAGTGGTTTCCTTAAAATGGTAACAGTGATAACAGCGATACAGCTTTTGTTGGCAGCTTGTGCCAACACTTGAATTTTAGGAGAAGTTAACATGTTGTTATGATGTTTCCCAGTACATTATTAATATTTAATATAGCAAGTGCTTTGCGCTGTGGTCTTCAGGACTTCACTGCAGGTGTGCTAGGTGTGCTGCCTTCAGACAGGTTGAGTTAGCATATTCCTCACATAACCATCACCTGTTAGATCTCCCTGTCAGGCTTCAGACAGGTAATTCAAGTAACCTTTATACCGTATCAGTCACAGGTAGTCCACACCTAATGGAAACTGTGAGTCTGAATAGTGGTGTGGTAGCTAGACGTGACCTGTCTCTGCCCCCTCTTCTAGCTCATTCCTGGCTCCACATGGACATACCTGAGGAGCTGAGTCTTGGCTCATGTGTGTTCACTTAGAAAAAAATACATGTTGCCGTAGCTGTAAACTCAGTGCCCCCCTGTCCTGCACTGTACAGAAGTAAGGTCACCTTGAGACTTATAAAAGAAGTGACATGACTCGTTGGCATTTCCATTTTGTTTCTGACTTTCAGACTTTTTGGAGGAGAATGTTAAGAGATCAGATTAGCGTTAGCACCGAAACTGCTGCTGGATGGAAACACAGAGTGTTAACCAAATGTAAGCTGTGCTGGCCGTGCCTCAGTTTGTTTTGAAGCACAGACTTTGTTTTCCTCCCCAGTGAAGCGCCTGTTTTAAGATTCATCTCTGCAGGTGCACTGTCACCAAGTACTTATAATGGAGCTTTGAGCACAGTGATTACATTTCTTTAATATCTCATCCTTTATAAATTAAAATGAAGAAAACCCCCCAAGTTTTGGGTTCCTCTTGTTTTGCCAAGTACCCCTTTGGGCAAAAATTTTCTGCAGTAAGTAAAGGTTTTAAAACAACAGAAAAAAATTATTTACACTTTAAGCATCTATATATATTTTAAATACACTTTAAATTTCCATGTCTTTGAGCCTTCTTTAAATGAGACTGCTTCAGGTGTTTGTTTATAAGACTCAGACAAGAAGGTGGCAGAAAAATGGTTCTAGGCTCTAATTTAATTTTAAAGGAATAAAGGCTTTTATTCTGCAAGTAGCTCATGCTGCAGTGGTTCATTTTTTTTAAGCCAGTGGGACTTTCCACCTAACTCAGAATCACAATAACCTTCCTATTCTCCAAATCTGTTCTGTTTATTATTGTTAAAATAAAGCCTTTAAAGCCCTTAGTAAACTTGCAGCCCAAGCGTCCTGACCCTAATTCTTACTCTTGTGCACAGTCCAATTAAAAGTAGTTGGGCTAAATAGAACAAATTACAGTCCTTTGGGTCAGCACGTTCCAATCGCTATTTATGCCATCTGCTTTTATACACATTGCTGCAGGATTCATTCAGAGTGCTTGACCTGGAGAAATTATTTTCTTAATTACTTCAGAGCTTAATCATCACACACTGTATTAATTTTCTCTGCAGATATTAAAATATTCTATGCTTTTTATCTGAACATCTGCAGTTCCCTTGTTTTGTTGGATTTTCATATGAGGACAGATTCTTTTACTTAGCTACCAAAAAATCTTGAAAACAAGCCTACGCATAACGAGGATAATGCTGCTTCCTGATGTTTTTCTTTCCTAGAAAAATTCTTCAGGGGCCGTATTAAAGGTCTTTTCCAACCTAAATGATTCTATGAGTCTGTATGTGCATAAGAGCCAATTCTCAGAATTGCTGTCACTTTTACGGGGTTTCTAAGATTTTTAGGAGGAACAATTTGAAAAAAATGGCACTCAGACCCATTTAGAGCAGCCATTAAAAATATAGGAGAAAATTTACCAACTATGTAATAATTTTTGTTTCTCTGATCACAGCTGAAAATAAAAATAAATTTCATAATCTTCTAATACTTCCCTGCCCTTTGAGTCATCCTCTTCCTTTTGTCACCGTGCAGTTTATTGCTGTGTGATTTCAAGGAATACATGGTTGTGTGGGTGCGTTTCAAAAAGTCTAATTTTAGTGAAAATATCTCCTGGGATTAAGAAATGAGGGGGAAAACCAATACATTTGGAAATCTTTCTAACTTTGGGGAGGAAAACAAAAACTTTTCACTCGTACAACAGAGCTTTCTAGTTCTGACTGTATCACTGTTCTGGCTGTTAAAACACTGCAAACCCAAGTCCACCCTGAGAGCTAACCAGTAATTTTTCTTCTTATTTTCTTCTGCTAGGTTGGACTGAAAGTGTTTTTTGGCAGATCGGGCCAGTGGTTTGGAAACAACGATAATGACGGTGACAAAATGTCTGTCTTCCATGATCTGGATGGCTCAGTGACAGGGTATCCGGACACTTTCATAGGCAGAGCAGACAACTACTTGCTGCGTCACCCTGGTTGCCTGACTGTCCCACGCTGGAACGGGGTGATGTGTACTGGGAAGTTTGCACAGGTAACGGGGGTGGTGGCAGCAGCATCGCTGGGCGGGTGGGGTGGGTGTCCTCAGGTACTCTGCTGAGGGGCGATGGAGTGAAGCCTACTCAACACTCCATAAGATAGCAGGCGAATAATAAATCGGGTATAATTTTACTCCTCTCTGTGTTATCTGCCTAATTCCAAGGACTCAGTAAAGCTCCTGTTCACCTGCCTGCAGCCCACGGCTGCAAGGAGCCCTGTCTCTTCCCATTGCCCACAAGCAGCTGCAAGTTGAAACTGAGCTGGGAGAGAGTTTTCTGTTTTCTAGTTCTTGTTTTCAGGCATTTGTCCCCTCTATCGTGGGGCTAAGTCTTGTGAATCAGGTTTCAGTAATGGAAGGTGTTACTTCTCTGATACATCCCGCTGCGTTCAGGATGGTGAAATGGGTGGCTGAGACACAAACTCACACTTATTTCTGATTTCCCAGCCAGAAATCACTGTCTGAGGGGATGTTCAGCCTTAGGTCAGGGTGGTCTTAAACCTTCACAGCAGTTTTCTTCAGCCCGCTGGAGTTAGAGACCTTAACTGAGATTTTGACACCTTGGTTGAAAGGGCTGCAGATCCCCGGTAACCTTTCAGTAGGGAAAGAAAGGAAGGGGAAATTGTAAATGGAGGGGAAATGTGACCTCAGAATCAGATCCTGGTTCATTGTATGTTGCTCAGATTTCACGCAGACCTTTGTTGTGGGTGGAGCACAGCTTTCACAGTCACCTGTAAGAGATTGCAGATGGCTCTCCTTGCTCCTCTGCTTCTAAAGGGTAATAACGTATGTACCAAAAAGGTATCTAGGCCTGTTAAAATTCCAGTTGTTTGGACATCTTGCCAGGTCTCCTCTCTCCTTGTGCTGAACAAGCCAAAGATTAAGACTGTGGTGAGTGTGCACAGTGCAATGTGGCTTGAGGTTGGAGTGTGGGCACTGGGAGCCCTCATGCCAGATCTGGCTTTTGGAAGGACCATTATGGTCTTTTGATCCCTGAGAACGGCCCTGTGCTGTCAAATAAAGACTGCAGTGGGGCACGCTGCTGGATATGAAAGGCAAGGCTGGATTATGAAGCGATCTTAAAAAAAGATCAGTGTTCTTGAGATGCATGAGATACAGCAGGTATGTGTTTGTTTATTTAATTATTAAGAATCTTCTGTGCACTTGAGAGCATGCTGCAAACTCTTCTCATTGGGAGTCAGCAGGTGTGGCACAGGATGAAACTCTACCTGAAGTCACTGAAGAGCGGGCAGAGCTAAAATTGCCTGGAGAGGAGCAGAGCAGGCTGTCAGGTTTCCCTTGCTGACACGCAGATTAGTGAGCATGGGGATTAGCAGAGCCTGATTTCCTACAGATGCACCTCAGGATAGGTTTCAAACCTAGACTCATGGTCTTTCCACACTGGGAGATTTCTGCAGGTGCTTTCTCTGTGGCTTCTCTGATGTGTAGTAATGTGTGAGCCTGCACTTCAGGTAGTCAGGCACAGCACTCTGCTCCCCTTTCCCCAAGGAACTTTCTGCATGACACTTTGGGGAATGCAATTATCTTTGAGACCTCTATACGTAATAAGTGCACAGTCAATTCCAGATTATGCATGTCTCTAAGCTAAAAAAATGTATATGCATTTGCTTTAGCTGCACAGCAGAGAGCAGGACTAGCTATTTAAGTGTCTAGACACTGGGCTTATGACCCCTGGTTTGCTATTGACTAGGCATGGAACAGGATTGGGCTCCTATGAACCACTCCCATTGAATTAGGGCTTTGTCCTTGGCACTTGGTCTTGCTCTGTGTCTCTAGAGAAATGATCCCCTTTGCTCTGGCAACCTAACAGTTAAATTCAGAATTGTAAACAAGTAGGCATTTATATTTTTATTTCTATTAATACCCTCCTGGTTATGGCACTCTACACGGTGAGGCAGTTTTTCCACCATAGAAAATTTCCTTGGCTAGGTTTAGGCAAGCATAAACATTTGCTTCTCTGGGATCTGTTACTTACCAGTGTTTTTCAACTAATCAGCATCCAGCAGGATGAGTAAAGTTCATGTTAAATGCTTCACTTCATGGGTTTTGGGTAGGGAAATATATGCAGGCGCAGGGTACAAGAAGTTGGTCCTGTGCAGCAAGGTTTGGTTTAATTTGGACGATATAATTGTTGGAGTATTTCAGCTTAACCCTGATTCTTAGCACCTTGACTACTGATGATTCATGTGCGTGCTACATTCTGAGCGTCATACTTCAGCTCAAAAGCCTGAAAGAGTGAATCCAGTTATGGAGAAAGATGGTTTGCTTTGATCTTAGCAACTCTATTACAAAATCTGTTTTTCTTTTCCTTTTCATGTAGCTCTGGTAGGCAAGATATTTCATCCTTCCCTAGCGCAAGCAGGTGAAAATGTCCTCTCAGTTCAAGGAAATACTGACTCCTACGTTACTGCTGAACTGAGCCCAAGATAGTCAGCCTAGGGATGGGCTACTTGGCATGGAGAAATGAGACCCAGGTCCTTCAGCTAACGTCGCAGGCAGATTCTTTCCGAGCAAAGCGCCTAGAGTTCGATTAATTTATTTTTGTTTGGTTTCTTTCATTCACTTCTCATGCTTTTCCTCTCCTGGATGTAATTTGCCAAAGAAAGAAATTGATTGGGGAACCTTTCCTGTGGCAGTGTTTCTAGCTCCACAAAATCCCAGGGACAGATGGTCCTGAGGGTGTTTTAATCCAGCAGCTCAGGTTGACACCCCACCTTCCTATGCCCAGTTTGTGCCCCGACGCTCCACCACCTCCAAGAAGCATCATGCCACCTCCCCACATGGTGTCTAAGACCTTCCCTCAGCAGGGAGGGCTAAGAAATGCCTTGTGCTTTGCTTGCAGTGTTGCCTTTTGCTACCAAAGAAGGGTTCTGGGACCAGTTTAAAATCATGAAATTTACCCAAGCAAGAACTATCAGGTCTTTTTGTCCTCCTCTTTTGATTCTGGAGCCTGTAGGGTTGTTGTAGTCCAAACAAGACCAGCCCCTTTGCTTTTTAGCGACAGCTGAAACTTTCATGTTGTAATGTAACATAATGTAAATAAATTGAGGCTTTAAGGAAGAACACTAAATAGGGGGAGACTCACAGGGAAATCACAAGAGTTGGCAGCACCACATCTGGTAATCTCTGTGAGTCACTCAGACTCTGTCAGCAGGGCACTGAGGTCCTTGGTGTCCCAGCAACCTGTCTTTCAGCTGGTGCAAGAGCCAGTAATGGAAGAAAAATGTAGGGAGAGGCTCATCCCATAGTTCTCTCCACGTAGCTGGGTGAGATTTCCAAAGCTCGGGACCAGAGACTCCTCAACACCTGCATTACTGGTTAAAATATAAATGAGATTCCTAAACCATTTCTGATTTTTATATAAATTGTAAGGCAAGTGCCTTGGCTCCCACCGGGTAGCTGAAGCCATACATTTACTGCTTTCTTGCAGACTTCACAGCAACTCATCAGGAGATGCTGTGAAATTTCTCCTTTTTGGTGTTAGTCTTTGTTAAAACAAGCAGAGATTTTGGCAGTATGTGCTATTTCCTTTTATAAGCTTAGCAAGGTGTGTCTCTCCTAAGAGACTGCCACGTAACTGAGTTAGTGTCAGTTTTGAATTAACAAAAAATTGATGCCTTGCTGTTATAAAATACTTTAGAAAATGCTGTTGACTTTTCACCAGTTCACTTAGTCACTACCTTTCTACAGGCAGCTGAAACAGAAATTATTCCACTTCTGTTAACTCTGTTTCTGCAGCGACTGTTTGCAGTTGCACCGACCCTGCATCCCCAAGTTACGTACCTCCAGCTGGTATTGTCTCCTCAGGACCTGTAGCTGGGTTTGGTGCTGATGCTTCTCGATGTAAAGCAAGCAAGAGAGGCGGTGGGTAGTGAACGGTGCTTTTCTAACCGTAAACCCAGGTATCTGCATTTCTTGAGGACTGTCAGCACCTCACAGACTGGGAAGAAAGAAAAGCCTGCAAGATATTTTTTGGCTGATGGTGTCCGTATTTGGAGAAAAAGGTCCAATTTTGATCTCTGATGTATACCGATGGAAAACCAAAGTTGTCTTGCTGATATCAATGGCATCTTAGCATGTTCTAGCATGTCTTAGAGAAAGAAAGCTACATTTTCTTTCTTTCCAAAAGAGTTTTAACATCTTCACTTGGGTGTTTAATACAGAAAATGTTTTGCCCTGGGAAATTATCCTTTTTTGCAGGGGAAAAGGTATGTTTTTGAGCATCTCATTTTTAAGGTATTTAGCCCCAGCTTGGCAGCTGACAGCACAGCAGGACAAAAGCAATGTTAGAGAAACTAGAAAGCAAGCAGACCTTTTCTCAGAAACCAAGATTTTCTGTTCCAGTACTTTGTGTGTTGCTTATCTCCATACTCGCTATCCAGTTGAATAGCAGATCCCCCATGAATTGTAAAAGAACTTATCTTCTCAGTTTCACAACCTACTTGGGAGAACTGCCATGTAAGCACAGGGAAATCTGACACATCTTTTTAGCGTGAAGTGTTAAGCAGCTAAAATGACAACTATGTCCATTAAACCATCCAGGCAAGTAGAAGGCTTGCATTTTATAACATGTTAACTAGCTTTTCTTCTCCTACTACATTAAGCTATCACCACTTCTCATATTTTAAAGTATCTTTGTGACCCACTTTCTTCTTTTATATGTTTTGATAGAGCTAACCAAAAATTGTGGAGGTGTTGCTAAGGAAGATGGATTTTTCATTCCAGAAAAAATTCTCTTGTTACTCTCCTTTTTGATCCTACTCACAAGCATTTTGTCCCTGCAAAGGTAGATACATGGAAGAAAAGTGATAAACGTTTCAAAGTTCATTTTGAGTGAGTAAAGGTGTCATGGAGTAAAGGCTTAGGAAGAAAGAGGCCACGTTGTGACATCCTGAGAGCACTATGCTGGGACAGTGGCTGATGTTTCACCGACCTGGGGCTGGTGGAGCTCAAAGGGTTCTTTTTACTTCGTTCATCTCTTTAGGGATTAAAAGCAGCCTTTTGGTGGATGGATCTCCTGGGATTTTTCTCGAGTAATCTGTTGGTCTTGACTGCAGTCCTAAAGGGATAACAAAACGCAAGTGCTAGGAATGACATGAGTCAGCATCACAGAAGGGAGGTCAGGGATTTCATGAACAGGGATTGGATTCCCCTCTG
Organism: Microhierax caerulescens; assembly: GCA_035590215.1. NCBI lineage: Eukaryota > Metazoa > Chordata > Aves > Falconiformes > Falconidae > Microhierax > Microhierax caerulescens. The sequence continues at coordinate 12,819,147 of JAVJGJ010000060.1, forward strand.
TCCCTTCTTCCCTGAGGGGAGAGGCCCAGAGAAAGGGACGAATGGGAAAACGTGGGGTGCTCTTTCTGTGCAGCTTGGTGTGTTCAAGAAGGACCAGGTCACCAGGACTGATTCCAGAGCTGAGCCCAGTTGCTGCAGGAAACATCTCAACTAGTCCCTGCTCCCAGTCAGTCCTGTTGACTCAGCGATGCTCCACCTGGGCGAAAGAGCCTCTTCGTGTAGGGTTTAGATTCCTTGATCGGCTGCGTGTGGCCTCCTCTAGGGGTGGGTGTTTTATAAAATGCACTGGATACACATCTGTATTTCTGTGGGACTGAAAATCACATCTTTGGTGGCTTGCAGTTGTGGAAGGCATTCTCTCAGTGGCCACTGTTGGTCATTGCTGGAGACAAAGCCAGTCCACAGATATTTCTGTCAACGCAGAAGTGCCATTTTCCCTTGTTCTAGTAACCACTGTTGCATTCTCAAAACAGCTGTCACCATCATCCTGAGTGTCAGACCTGTGACTTGTTCCCTAGGCACTTGGAGGAAAATGCTACCAGCAAACCTCTGACACTCTTTCCTCATCATCTTACTGAAGCACACTGCAAACTCTTCCAGCACTTTCTTGAATTCATTAACAACCGTTGTAGTGAACAGCTTAGGCCATGCATACCACTCTCCCTCTCTTTTTTTTTCTTTTTACCCAACTACCTTAAAGTCTATAAGAAACGTTTGCTCTTGGTAGTCTGTAATTTAGCAACTTTTGGAGCTCATTGAATGCATTTGCTTCCTTTCTTCATTGATTTTATCACCGGTGCATTTAATTTTGTGGTAAATGCACAGCAGCTACCAGCTTAGCATTCTGTGCTTGAAGGACACAGAAGGAAATAATGTGAAAGTTTATGGTGGTAGAACAGAAACTCTTGCCTCTTATCCAGAAAGGCACAAGCGGGCTATTATTTGGTAGTGTCAGAGTTCATTCCAACCGTTTTTTGTCACAAAATGTTGTTTTGATTGAGAACAATTAATACATTGATGGGATTTCAGGTCTGAAGGTACCTTACTGATTACTTGCTCCGACCTCAGAACTTCCCCATCTGGGTGGGGACAAATGAGATTGAAATGTGGTTTGTTGCATCCCCTGCTACTGACTTTCTAATCATGGTCTGAACGTGAAGAAAAAATAGGTTTTCCTCCTTGGTTTCATAGACAAAAGAGGTCTTTTATCAGACTGTAAAAACAGTTATTATTCCTTGATCCATCATGAGTGAGCAAATGGGCTGCTGCTCAGAGGCTGGGGTGAGTTACTTGATCAATAGTTTCAGCCATCAGGAAAAAATCCTGTTTAATGCAATTCTGAGATCCACTTCAAGGGTCTGCAGATACCACTCAGGATAGGTTTTCGTCATTAAAGTGCAATGGTGTAAAAGGAGGAGGGGGCTGAATATCCAAGAAACATTTACAACCATTTTGGGATTATTTCTTTGACAAGAGACGCAAATTTTGAACTTCAGCATTCGGCATGAGGCTGCTGAATTTGGGGTGAGGTGAGGGGTAGGCGGCGGTGGGCTGTCTTTTGGAGGTCCTGAGGAGCTCAAGCTCAGCAGCAGGAGCAGACACAAGCACAGAGCGTGAAAGTGGAGCTGGGGGCTGAACTAGCTAGAAACCTCAACTAAAATAAGCCCATATATGAACCAGTGAGAGGGAGTCTGGTTTTGCAGAGCTTTCAATCTGTGCAGACAAGAAGGGGAGAGACAGACATGGAGGTGTGAGGGGCCAAGGTCTCATAGCCCTGCGGTAGAAGGCAGATATCCTGATAGATGGAGTCTCTCCCTCCCTGCCAGTCTTGGCTGTGCTTTTATCCTTGCCTGCGGGATTAAAAACTGTTAAGAGACTCCATTTTGATCTACCTCAAAGACAGAAACTGTTCAAAACCAATTGTGCTGGATGAATGCTCAGAAGCTCAGGCATTTGTGAGCTAACATGGATTTTTATGTTGGATGGTTTAAGTTGTGATGTAAAGAGCACTGCGGGAGAGAGAAGGAAGACGGATTATAGGTGTCCTCACGTGTCCTTGGTGCTTTTGAAACCCTTCAAAGAATATGACAAGCTGTCTGCCACAACCCTGCATGCCGAGACAGATTATATGACTGGTTGTGCATCCTCTTTTTGCCGTGGAATTTCACCCCAGCAGACACAGGTGAACATCATGTGTTCAGCCTTAAAACTAACGTTTGCCACATGAGTTGGCCTTCGCTTGAGCGATGGCAGGGCAGAAAAAGCATACAGCTGGGGTGTAGTTTGGTTTGAACTACAGGCAAGGGCGTGTGTTGGTCCCTGCACAGAAGAGCTCTCCGCTGAAACCTATGGCACACAGTATTTCGTCTATAAGGTCATACAGTCAAGCCATCAAGTTTTAGCCCCCAAAATTCCAGCCTAGTCTGCTACTTGAGAGAAAAGATGTGGATTCCATTAAATACCTGGACCTAATCCAAAGCCCATTGAAATAACTTAAGTTTTCTGTATTTTCAATGGAATAAGCCTGTTTTTAAAGTGCAGTTATTTGAATTCATAAAAAAGAGTTACTTTGCAATATTTCCTTGATTACCCTTCTCCCTTAAGATTCTGAATAGTGAACATTTTTATGGTGCTGTACAATTCATATCTCGCTTCACGGTGTCCCCACAAATGGCTGCAGATGCTATTTCTGTTTTACCTTTTTATTTGAACTGGAAACGTTTCAGCGACTTTCCAAATGTTCTGAGCTCTTCATTGGCAAAAACCCGTTTGCAGGCAACAATGATCAAATGCACATGTTATGGCTGCGCCTGGCTGGTTTAATGGATATGTTTGTCATTTTCACCCTCAGCTTTATATTCAGGCCAGGCGCCCTGAGAATCTGACCTTGCTCATTGCCAGAGCAGCATACCATTCCCATCCCTTGCGCCTGCGAGGCGTGAACAGAGGAGCTCCATACCAGCAGTACCAGCCTGTCGTCATGCTGGAGCAGGCTTATATCATCCAGTGGGATGGCAGAGCACCCGAGGATATTATCCTGTACCCGATCAACTTCAACAGGTACTGCCCTATTTCGCTAGAAAATGTTCTCTTTTCAAACTGTCTGGTGCTTTAAGGACTTCCCAGGTTATTCGCAAGTGGCCTTTCAAATGTCTCGGCAATTTCTGAGGGCGTGGAAGCAAGGTGTTAATGGCTGGCACTTACTGATGCAAAGAGATGATGCCTCTGCTTTCACTTTATTCTAGCTTTTTTTGATGTGCAGAGACATTTCTCTTTCCAGAAAGTTTTGAAACAGAATCCAAGTTAGTCCTGGCCTGCTGTCCCTGAAATGTCTCCAGAAGAGCTCTGGCTCTTGTTCATTTGTTTGTACTAGTTGCTGCACACATAATTTATCTCCTATATATATATAAAGTGCAGAAATACATCAGAATGTGCACAGTTTTGCATCTTTGGTAATCCAAACAGCACTGTAATCACTGTTTCTTTTTACATGAAGTTTTAAAACGTTAGGACTCAGTACAGCAAAATTGTAGGCTATGCTGTATTTATAGCCCATGTTTTCTTCTAGAGTTATATAAAAGCAGGGTATGTCCATTGTAGATACTGCTTTTTCCCCTTGCAGTATATTTCATTTTGTATAAATTAATTTACAGGTTTTAGTACCATTCCTCTTCAGTGAAATTACTTGTGCTTTGCACTGGTTAGGAAGGTCCTGCAATCCTACCAGCTTAGCTGTGACAGACATTGCCGTGCTTGGTGCAGAGGAGATGCCGCAGGACATGAGCACCACAAAACAAACTGGCCATCCCCTTGGGTCCTGCAGTTTCTGTGGCTCCTTTGGTTATTATAAAAACACAATACAATAAAAGGACAGAGGTATGCAACGAAATCCTCCATGCGTACATACAACCCAGCCAGGCACAGGCACAGGCTTGCAAAGCGGATTTGAGACAGTTTGACATGAAAGAAGTCAGAGGCACCGAGGATGTGAAGCAGCACATACTGCTGGTAAATCTGGCGTGTTCCCAAGTCCCTCCAGTATTATCCACCAAACCCCACACTCGTGCGCTGCTCCTCCAGCAGAGTGTCACTGCGGTGGTTTTAGCTTAGGACAGTTTTGGCAAAAGCTTGAGTTGTGTTTGGTTCCCCTGAACTTTGGACCTGAAGAAGTTTGGGGAAAAATACTGTCCTTAGTTCCCATTATGAAGCCCCACGGGAATGTAGCTGGGAGGAGCAGGGTTTTCTCTTTCTGCAATGCCCATTGTAGCAAGTGACAAATACCTGGTCCTCTGGAGTGAAAGATGTAGTAGCTGTGGGGCCATGACCGAGTTGCTGGAGGATCAGTGTTTGGACACTCCTGTCGCAGAGGAATTATTAGAATTAAATCACTGTTTTTCTGTATTAATAGATCTTGGTGCACTTTAAGGAAGAGGAAAACCGATTAGTCACTTGCGGGGAAGCTGAGCTTTTCAATTATTATCTGTCTTAAAATGATTAGTTATTTCCTTGCGGTTGCAGAGCCAAGTCTTCTGCTGGGTAACTGGTGGTTACTCTGTCACCGTGCCAATTAATACTTGCCAGAGCTTTGGCCCACAGTCCTTCAAGCACAGCGATTCAAATCTAAAGGCAGCACTGGGTCTTTGGTAAAACTCAGCTTGAAGTTTAGCTCTTGTTCAAGCAGCAACTTCACAACATTTTACTATTGAAAACCACAATGTGGTTGTGGTTCTCTTGGTCTTGTGTGAAGCAGTGCAAAGGTTTGTAATTTTTTCTGATGCAGGAACAATTGGCAAGGTATGTGTTTTGAAGGACTATAAACAAGAAATATACTGTAATGAAGGAAAACCACAATTTTACGTCATTTGATTTAGAGCATCTTACTAAGGAGTAATTGGGAATTAAATCTGTGGCTGCTCTGTGCACACCTCGAGTATGCTGGATGCAGACTACCACGAGACTTAAGGCTGGTGCAGTGGCAATAGTGAAATGTCCAGACTGCATGCAGAAACATGGAGAAATGAGATTTCTGTGGAAGGGTTAAGGAACGGAGGTGGAAAAGAGGATTTAGGAGGCTGGAGGAAAACAAGTGCCTGCCTAAGCAGTTCCATGTATAATGTTTATTAAACATTGTATTCCAGTCCTTTCTGGAATGGAAGAAATCTCAGATTGTGGAGCCCAGAGTAATCAGTTAGAAAACTGGGGAAAACTTTCACCTGTCTCAAGTGGCTTTATGTTTTGTTTATTCTTTTTTTAATCCAAAATACTGAACAATCTGCCAAAAAATAAGCTATTAACATCTGTGCAGAATATGTGAATATGTTTTGGCAAACCAAAAAAATGTTTGATGAACTTTCATGTCGGTATTTTAGGATTAGTAATTTCAGACAAAACCTGAGTGAACAATTAAACTGTTTTTAGTGTTGTCATTGTAAAATGATGGATAGCTGTATCCAGGATGTTGCCTTTGCAGCTAGACAGCCCTCACGCTTTTGGAGTGATGTGCTCTATGCTGGCTAAAGGAAGGTCAGAGGGGAAATGGGGAATTTGACAAGGAGATGTGTACCAGGATTTGGATTTCTGTGGAGGTCAGGCTGATGTTGAGTACTTGCACGATTAACACTTTCCCTGCCTCTGAAGCACTGTAGAAAGACCCAGTAGAAGTCATGCCAGTTCAGACATCTATTAAAGGACTGGAACATCCAGATTCCTGGCGTGGGCAGGAGCTGGTCGGATGAATTCACATGACTCAGCTGAAACCGGCAGTGCTGTGAGCTGCAGACCTTGCCCAGTGAGTTCAGAGGCACTGCTCAGGTGGGTTTACTCAGCGGAGGAGGACACCAGTTAGCGCAGTCACCGAGCAGACCTTTTTCTTTCTGCCGTGGGCACCAGAAGGGTTGCTGCAGTGCTTGTATCTCCCTCGCACCGATTCACACCACGTTTAGAGTAGTTCTTCAGCTTCTTCACTTCCATTGAAATATGTAGCTAAACCAAACAATTGCTGTGCCTCCACATGCTGCCGTCTGCAGCCACGTGTGGTGCCAATGACGAGCGGTTTAACAACCGCCAGCTCCCCTTCCAGTGAGAAACCTACTTGTTTGCCTTCGGCAGGGTAGCTGTGTCACTAGCTGACTGATGGGCAAATATACAGCCATGTGGAGACCCACAGGCTGCGTTTTCAGGCTGCTGGGGAACGTAGCTGTCTCAGCAGAAATGCCTTGTGAAGCTATAGATGGAGTTGCCTGTATAATGAATAGGTGGGAGTTTCCCTGTGAGGATGAGAAGGCAGCTGGGTGTTGATGCTTCTGGAAAGAGGTAATGCAGGACAAGTAACTTCTGAATGTTCTGGCAAGAGAACAGAAGGAGAGTGCTGGCTGGAATGTTAATGACCAGGGATGAAGCGTGCACCAGAACCAGTCCAGATTCTGCTGAGGGTTGCTCTCATCAGGCATAAAGCCTCTGTGAAATCTTCAGAAACAGAGATTTCAGATGCCCTCTCCACGAGCTTAATATCTTTGTTGGAGCAGTTTCTGCTCCCTAAGAGCTGTTTGTATGTTTTCTTGGGTGTGGGTTTTTTTTTGTTGTTTTTTTTTTTTCCTGCTTCACAGAAGTATGAGAATTATTTGTAAGACTGAGTTCATGGCTTTCCACAAAATCACTATCCTGAAGTACGATGGCCTGCAGAGAGTATCGAGCTTGTTACAAGAGTGGGGAGAGGCTGGTGAGCCAGGAGAGGCTGGAAAACATTATTTGGTTGCAAGTAAGTGCCTCTTTTCAGGTGCTGGGAAACAGTACAAAGATTGGCACTTCATACAGTAAGCAGTCATAAATTAAGTCCTTCGGTTTAATGACCTAGGCTTTGTGCCTGTGCAAATTTTCTAATCGCAGAAGCAGCTAAAGGCAAATACTGTTACCACAGGCACAGTGCCGTTCAGTAAGTCAGCCAGGCTTCCTTGGGCTATCGGCTCCTCTAAGGATAAGAATTAAATCTCCTTAAAGCACATATCTGAAGTGTAGTGTAATAAGTTGTGTTGTTGAAGCAGCCTGAAAAGCAGTGGCAATTAGGTTAAACATTCCTTGTTTTTAATGAGTGCAGGCAAATATCTCTATACTTGGTCTGTTCAGGCTCCGAGGGAAGGGTTTTCCCTTATTAGGGCTCTCTGTTGTGGTTTGACAGAGAATTCAGGGAAACTTAAGCAGCTAATAGTATAAAGAGGGTATTTTTTGTAGATAGATTGTCACAGTCCTGCGAGCAGAGGCGTTCCCTAGTACTGCACCTCTCCTGAGGGATGCTGGCTCCAAGGACAGCGCAGGGCAGCCGTCCCCAGGCTTTCTGCACTGCCACGCTCTTACCCTCACCTGGAGGGGTACAGCGAGGCTCATAATACTGATGTTCTTTGGTGCCTTCTTGCAGGAGCCAGATCTTTCTGAGAACCTTTAAAAAAAAAAACCAAATTGGCAGGGCCAAATTTCTTGTCAACAGCATGCACAAGGGCAGATGTCCGTGTGTGTGCTTGGGCTCATGTCCAGTCTTTCCCCTGCTGCGGTGTTTGTGCAGGGATGGGCACAGGTACTCAGTAGCAAATACTCCTGTGTTTGCTAGGCTGGAGCTCTGCACTAGGGCTTGTTATCATATTCACCAGTGAATAATCTTAGTTGCCTGAAAATTCAAGCCCGTGGAATTAGCTTGCCTATAAACTCTTCATTAAAAATAGTGGAGGCTTTGGTCGCCGAGTGATATAAAGCCTCCAGGGTGCTACAACCCCTCCAAAGGGGGAGATTTCAGTGCAAGCAAACTTCTGCAGCCCATATCTGTACTGAGACTCTGGGGGACTCATTATATTTGTATTTGTCAGCATTGTGTAGGCAGGTGTTTTTCCTACAGCTTCTTATTCAATGCCAGCCTGATTCATACTTCCAGCTACTTGTCATTTCTGCAATAAAATTCCTTAGTGGTGATAAGGTCTGGAGGAAAACAAAGATAACAAGACAAGGCTAGAATGTACTTGTTGCAGACTTGCCCAGTTTATGGATATTTCCAAAATAATTTCTTTTTCAGATTAGTTCTACGTGAGCTTTTCCTCTTGCTTCCCAGACTGATAAAGGCACAGGAAGGCAAAATTAGTATTTCAAAGTGGAGCTAACAGTTCAAGGCTGTGACTGCTTTCTTGTTCTTGTACATACATGTGTTCTGACCTCGATCCCCCAGACCTGGATGTAACACAAGTAACACCACTGCTATTTCCAATAATAATAATCAGTACAGTGCTACTTGGGTTTCATAGCCTGCCCCTCCTGATAACATCTGTGATTCAGAGTTAATCATCCACACAACACAGAAGTCAGCAGATATATTTGAATTCCCTTCTGTCTATTTAAATCCCCTAAATTACCCGCAGGTCAACCCATAGATGAAAGTCACAAGATATCTTTGAAAAAAATTGGAAAGAAGCAAAAATGTTTTCCAGAACATCAGATTGCAGGTTACATCATTTTAGTACAGCTGAGCCAAAGCGGATGGTGACATCGCCATGTTCAGGTGATGCTAAAACACCATCTTTGCTCCCCCCCCTGCATCCCTTGCTGCTCTCTGTCCTCTGCGGCTTGTGCTTGCAGCTGGCCCAGTGGCAGCAGCTGGGATTAACAAGGTGACTCTAAGGAGGCTTGTCCTGCCCGAGATGATCCTTTTGCAGCATGAATTAGAGCAATCTGAGCATCAAACAATCCCCAGATGGCCATGGCGAACAAGGCTGCTCATCACTTAGAAGCCTGCCACATGAAACGGAAGGTTTTTTCTTGCTTTCACCCTTCTCCTGGCCCATGGAGTGGGGTTTGGGGCTCCTCAGGGCCACCAGCTTCTCCTGACCTGACGTGCTTCTGCGGCACAGCAGCAGGAAAACACCAAATACACAACAGTCAGCGACAGAGTACTTGGGGATACATTAAAAAATTAGGGTGTGATTCCTCCATGAAAACATGTAGGGTGGCAAAAAAGATGATAAGATGGTGTACTGTATTTAAATGCAGGAAGTTCTTATTTTTCCTGGAATACAGTTGTCTCTGAGCCAAATGCTGGCTGCGTCACCTCCTGGTTTCATGAATATCAACACACGTGTACCTCAGGGCAGGATCCCTTCTATAATGGGTTGAGCTTCTCAAAAGCAAAAGTCATTCTTTTTGCCTAAGGAGGCACGTGGGTAAAACTACAAAATGTAATTTATATTAAGAGATGGCCTATGCTTTTGAATTTTTAATGGTTTTTCCTAAATGACAACATTTAGGAAAGGCATTTAGATCCCAATACGCACAACTCTAGTTTGGTAAACACAGACCTGACTTCTTACTATTCCCACAGAAAACGGTCTTCCAGAGGAGTCTATCCTTAATAACAAGGTCCTGAAAAAAATTGCTGGACGTTTGCCCGGTAGCTGTGTTTGTCATCGCAGGGGGTTTGGATGTATTTAATGGACTTGAGCTGAAGGCAGAAAATGAAAAAGAAATCTTAGAAAAAGCGAAGGAGCGAGCAACAGCTGCAGGGAGCTGATGGGAAACATGGGTTCAAGGAAAGGAGCTTGACCTGGGAGAAAGAGGTAAGGACGTAAGCCAGGTTCTTTGCAGCCCTTTCTCCAGTCTTCTCAGCACCTGTGAGACATGTGGGTATTTCTCACTCTGTTCTCCCCACCAGCGATGCTAGCTGGAGAGGAGCTGGCTTGTCCTGACAGCAGCTTTTGTGCCAGAGGAGACTGAGCCTGGTGCTGGGCAGGTTGTTGCGAGGCTGGGAGACACTTTGGGAGAAAAAAACAGCTTCATGCTGACTGACGGCAAGGAGCGTCGACCTCCTGTGATTTGTGCGTGGGATGGGTTGGAGGCTGAATGCTGGCTTTGCTTTTTTATTTGTCTTTTGAAGTTCAAAATCCAGCCTGTGAGAGAGAAACTTAGCAAAGCAGCATGTGGGGATATCTGCTTGGTTCCCATATTATGAATGGGAAAGTCTGAAATTCCCAGTTGTCTTACTTCCTTTGGAGGTTCAGCTCACGTAGATGTTGACCAAAATTTTGGAGGGGTTGTTTTTAAATAGGAGTAATGACAGTTGGTGGAGACTGACTCCCTGGATGGAAGTCTTTTTTTTTTTTTTTTTTTTTTTTCTTCCCCTGAGCCCAAGGAAAAAGTAAGTAATTTTTACTTGTGCTCCATCCCATTCCCTCATCAGTTTACTCCAGATTTTCATCAGTGAGATCAGGATTTGGACCGTGTACTTTCATGGTCATCAGCTACATGACACACCACGTCAATAAACATGGTGGAGCTGTTTGCTAGAATAATCAGCAGCTTAGAGGTTCCCTTTGCTAAAATACAGCCAGGACTGACATCCAGCATAACCAGCAATCCCAGCCAGACCATACCCATTTGCCCAGGAGTGATACTCCATCTGATGTAGTCAAGGGGCATGTCCACAGGGTTGAACAAGTGTTGTTTGTCCCCTCGCAGGAGGTGAGAGCCCCAGATATGCACTCCTTCTAGGTTTACTCCAGCCAAACCTCATCTCCAAGTTACATGACTCACTTTACATCCCACCACTTGCAAAAATCTCCCCTCCTTTGCCTGCTTGATCACGTTTCCTTGAGTGGCTTTGCCTTTGGGAGTTTGGGGTTGAGCTGGGGGGGTGTTCTGAGGGTTGTAAATGAGGTATGTATGTGTGTACGTGCAGATCTGTATCTACCACATGTCCAAGAACAGGAAACCTCTTGCCTGCTTTTTTGCCTTTCCCTCATCCTTTTTTTGCTTTTGCTTATCCCAGGAAGCCTGCTTATTGCCAAAAACTAAGAATACTCTTTTAACACTTTGTCTGATGTTTTTGCTTCACCTGAAAGAGCCAGAACTGCAAATGCCAATATCCTGGTGAAAAAAGAAGGCTTCTCGGGTTTGTTTCATCCAGCCATTTCCAAAAGGAAATAAACAGGCTAAATACATTCATAAAAATGCATGAAACACCCTGTGGGGACTGTTGAATGACAGTAACAGAGGGGCAGAAGCGTCAGTTTTATACAGGCTGGTGTTGCCAGACTCTCAAAAATTTTCCAAGTGGTGTTTGAAACTGTTAGGACCCACTAACCACTGACTTTTTGCTAGCGCATATTTCACTTTTCTTCTTCAAATGCCAGGTTTTGGTGGGTTTTTTTGGTAAAAACACATAGGAAAATGTTGGCCTGATTAAGAGCAAGAATGAAAAAAAGAAAGAATGTTCCTTACTTATAAAATGAACTAAAGTTTATCACTAAAAAAGATTGTGAACAGTTACTTAGTTTAGGGGTGAAAATATCTTAAATAGTTCGAGTTAGTTTCCCACACATATTAGTACGACTTTTCCTTAAACTGACAGCTAATTCTAAAGTCAGACTTTCCACCTGAGAATATTTTTGTTTCTCTTGTAAAAAACTCCTAAGAATAAAATAATAATAATAAAAAAAATGTCCTGTGTATTGCTACATTGGACAGCATTTTGTTTATCTATAGTCTGGTTTCTACCCCTCGTGTTTTAAATGATTTCTTTCCCCTCAGTTTGTGCTGGTATTTAAGTATGAGAACATCTAAAGCTACAGAAGTTCCCACAGCATTCAGGCAGGGGTCTGAAATTACCCTGAATTCATAATTTGGGATCCATTATGAATTCAGGGGTTTCCCTTCTTGCTAGGGCTGCGCGTGTCCCCGAGCCCCCGGGGCACCCGGGCAGATCCCAGCTGACGTACCAGTACCGAGAGTGGCAGAACAAGGACCAAATGCCCTGCAAGATATTTAGGCTGGTTCAAATTTTTCTGATTGTGCCTACAAATACTCACCCCGGAGGAGCAGCTTGTAAATAAGACAGAATGGAGAGGTTTAAGCAGAGACATAAAGCAGAAGCCCCAGCTTATTGACCACCCTGAGAGAGGAAGGCATCCTGCACTTGCGACCCAGCCGGCAGGTCCTTGGTGGCTGAGGAAGGCACACGCACATCTGTTTGATTTTGAACAAGGCGTCCCACGCCTCATTACTGCTTGTTGCCTGAGGTTGCATTTCTGCCTGGGTTTTGGCAGTGGCTGGAGAACAGGCATCGAACCGCGCTGCGCCGGCCAGCTGCCAGGCAGAGCCCTGCGCACCATCCCGCAGCAGTGCTGCTGTTTCTTGCTTTGCTTTTCCTGGAGAGGATGGAGTCCAGTCCAGCCACACAGCCAGGTATTTGGGCAGGTTTACGGTGGACCTTGTATAAGCAGAAGCAACAAAATTGAAGGAAAGAACTAAATAGGAAGCTGTTAAAATACCGCTAAATTAAAGAGAAAATAACCGCCTTATTCTTCCCTATATGTACCTAAAGGA
>JAVJGJ010000060.1:12833629-12864448 GCA_035590215.1 Microhierax caerulescens
GAGGAGACTGGCTGCGCGTTGCCCTCTGCTATCCCAGGGAAGCCGTTTTCCAGGTGGTGGCAGATATCTACCAGCGACGGACAGGGACGGTGCACAGCGTGAAGCACTACCTTGCCGCTCCTTCCCGTGCCAGCGCTCTCAATGGGACCGGCGAGCGGCTCTTCTACTTTGACAGAGCATCAGGGTGAGCCCTGCATTGCCCCAGCGCGGGCAGCAAACCCTCGGGGTCTTTTTCTTACCAGCCCCAGCACCTCCTTTCCCTTCCTCGTAGTTAAAAGCCCATTCACCTTGCGTGGTCCTTTCACTGATTTCATTTCACAGTGGATGTCCAGGCTGGAGTGCCTGGGGTAGGGCTGCGTCTGGGTCACCGAGCAGGGATTTGCGTTGCTGTTAAGAGAATGGCTGATTTCTTGGCTGGGCTTAGCTCCTTTGGGCATCCCTCCCGCTCAGATTGCCGCAGGTGTGGCTGCCGTGTAGGTGTTTGTTCAAACCCATTGCACCCCAAAGGGCCACGAGAAGGAGCCCCCTCACGGCTGCTGCAGCTCCAAGGCCAAGATCGTTTGGGAGGGTTCAACTTCTTCATATTCCCATGAAGAGAGATTTCTAAAATCATCGCTTTCCAAAACCCACATTTTGTGGAAAAAGGAGAGCACCGAAGTACATCTCTTATTTTGAAGGCATGAAGAGTCCTAGAGATCGTGCAATATCTTTATAAGACTCTAGGACACCTTTGGTTAAAAAAACCACATTACGAAACTGTGTTTCTCGGTCAGCTAAAATAGTTAGGGAGGAAAAAAAGTGTTTTGTGGTCTAACCATGGGTCCCATGATGCCTCACCTGACTAAGTAGCTACTTTAGGAACCAATCCACAAACACCAGATTTGAAATAAAATGGGATATATTTATTCATTCGATCATAACACATGAGCAATCAAATCCCAGAATGTCTTCCCTGCTAACCAGGCTCCTTGCTGATGGCCAGATCTTGCTCATTGTAGGAATTGTGAAATAACAATTTACTAATTAATCCTGCTTTTTTTTTTTTTTTTTTTTTGGGGGGGGGGGGGGAGTTACCCAAAATCTGTAAACAGGTTGTTTACCACTGAATAGCTGGGAAAATGGTTTCACATGTGGGTCTGTGGGGGAAGAGGCACCGGCTGCCAGCAGCCATCTGGACCTGGTACGTGCAGATTGATGGGGCTAACCTAACTTAATCCTGGCACTATCAGCCTTTTGGTTCTCTGTTTAATTCAGCAGTGATTTTTTTTTTTTTTTAGCCTTTCAGAGTACAGAAATTACGGGACTGGCTTTTTTTCTTTTCCTGTTGCTGTTTTTTAGACTGTTTCATAATGAGTGGGATGTTTCCCCTTCTTTTTTTAACCCCACATGCTGGATCCTTGGAAAGGATCCAAGCTTACTCATTCTTTCTTCCAGACAAATAGAAACAAGTACTTAGTTTTGAAAGAAATAGAATGAAAAATCCCTTTAAAGCTCACGTATCTTTTTGGTCCTGGAGCTTAACTGAGCTGTTTATGTAATTTCCTCAGCCTGAACTGCAGAATGAACACGATTGAAAACATACTTAGAACAGCTAGGAAAAGAAAAAAAAAATAACTCCAAAGGCCAGAAGACCTGGCTGCCCTCAAGCTTTTGTCAGGCATGCCTAGGGCTAAGCTCTGCCTGCAGGCTGTGACTGTGCAAGGCACAGGGCTGAAAGGGGAGATGCTGATATCTCCAGGCAAGCCTGCAGAACAGCCCAAGCACTGCTGCTGCTGCTCCTCTTCCCTGGTGGGATGGCACCACGCCGGGGAGCCAGCGGGGTGCCTGGGGCTGGAGAGGGGCTGCCCCACACCCTGCCTGCCTGGTGAGTGGCATGAGATTGCCTGGATGAGAGGGGAGCTGGACCTGCGGGACCCATTCTGCAATAGGTGTGTGACGTCACACCGCTGTAAGACAGTTTGTGATGTCGGGAAATGGGAAGGATGGTGCAATTTGGCAAGTGCAGCTTCTGCCTCTGCTCAGCTTGTCTCTGATCCCTCTGCTCTCATTTGTAGGTACCTATTCGTTCACCTGCAAGCCCGTGAAGCGCGGGAAGGACACAGTTATTGCTCTCAGCAAGGCTGCGAACGTATCAAAATCACGGCGCATATGTACCCAGGGGGGTCCTGGAGCTGTGCCCCAAACCCCTTCCCAGAGAGGCCAGCAGCTGCCCAGCGCCCTGTGTCCCAGCGCCCAGCAGGGCCGTGCAGGGTGTGCGGAGCCCCCCAGGTACCCGCGTGTGGAAAGAAAAGCCGTGAGGAATTCCCACTCAGGAATCTGCCCAGCGCTATGTAACCTGTGTAGCAGGAAGGGTTTGGCTCTGCATTTCGGCAGCGTTTTGTGCTGTGCTTCAAAGGCAGCCTCAAAGAAGTTGCCCAACGGGAAGCATGTGAATGCACGTTCATGGCACCTTTTCTTCTTTAAACGTGAAAAAAAGGGCTCTTGAGAGAGCTCAGATTGGATTAGCTTTGAATTCCTAAGGATGACATTGCTGCTGAATTTCAAACTGGGAAGTAATTCTAGTTAATAGAAACAACTGGAAAATTGGAGCCAAGTTCCCTCCTCGTTTACTGTAAATTCACTCCATTCTAAATCCTGTAGAATTTTTTCAGGCTCATGCAGATCTGCGCTTGTGTTTATAGCCAGGCAGAATATATGAAATTCATATTTGACTTTTACACTCAGTGGCAGAGTGACCATCAGAGGTCCTTCAACCAGCATTGCCACAATCCTGTGATAAATGGTGTTTTCATAACGAGCACTTACTTGTGAACCAGGATGACAGTTTGCAAAAAGAATTCTTAAAGTTTTGCGATCGTATCTATATGAGCAATGGTACCTTGTGTCATTTTGTTGATGAAAGCCAGGTAGTGAGCTGGTTTTTAAGTTTCTGTCTCTGGTGTAATTGCAGCTGGCTATCACTAGCACACCCTCTGTCAAGTATGTAAGGATCCAGATCCAGTCTCTTGGCAGGGCGGACGTACAAAACCACTTGACATCCGCATTCATTAAGGTATGTTGTGTTTTACCGCATTTGAAATGGTGATGAAACAGGGGAAACTTTATCTCGAGGAAGGTTACTGCAAAATCTTGCTGAGCCTTGCTGGAAGGAAATGGGAAGTTCCCCTGGAAGAGGCAAGTGCATTGTTCTCCCTTACAATTAACTCCATCAAAGTCACTGGGAGTTCGTATTCTATTCAGATGAGGATTTGAGCCCTTGGGGGGGAAAAAAAGGCCTTTTATCACCTCAGAAGAATTAACACCACCACACTAATGTAAAGGAAGGGGGGTAGGGGGAAGCACACTAGAAATCATTGTTTACAAAGGATGTGGGAAAAAAACCTCAAGTTTGTTTTTCTGATTTTCTCTGCTGGCATTGCACTAAAAGATAAAAATAACTATATTTCGCTATTGAAGGGGTTTGGAGCTGTCGGGTTGTCCCTGCACATGCCTTATATGTCTGTCCAGATGGTGAAAGGTGGCTGAAGTCACGCTTGCAAGGCCACTGCCCAGGCTTATCTGCCTGTGTGCTACTGAATTATAATTAATGCTAACAAATGCCAAGCAAAGCTGGTACAGCATCCTTAAGGTGTCTGGGCAGCCCAGATTTCTTGCCGCATGCACTGGCTGCATCATCAAAAATGTATCCAAAACCATTAGCAAGCAGGCGTTACTGGAGGCAGCATCCTCACCTGCAGTGAAGTGCAGAGACTTGTAGGACGGGTGTAGCATCCTCAAAGCATCTTTGCCTTCTCTACAGCTTTAATGCAACGTATTGTTTTTCAAAGGAAGTTTTATTTCCAACGCAAGTACTCCTAGCTGAAATAAAGGCTAGGCTAGGCACATGTTAAGGATTAATGTCTAAAGAAAGATTCTTACCCTGAATCTTAAAAAGTGCAGAAGATCTGGAAGTAAGGAAGTGAAGCAGAGGGGTCCCCATTACCAAACCACATGCTTTGTTCTTGTTTTGCTGAATGAAGAGCAAAAGTCAGAAACATTTTAGATTTATAATCCAAGCTTCTCCAAGGACTGAGGGAACCAGGTGCAGCGGTGACCCACTCCAGTGCCCGTGGGGTCACACGAGCCCTTGTGCTGGCTCCTCGGTGGGTCTGCAGCATGTGGGCAGGGGCGAGACACACAGCAGCCCTGTTTCTTGTGACCATGGCTCTTGTTTAGGTCATTTGTAGTGATGGTTGCTCTCTGCTCTGTGTGCATCCAGACTTTGACACACTTCCCAAGCTTAGGAGTGTGAGACAGTCAGGACCAGGCAAAAGATTTAATCTGTCTTTGCTCCTCCTCACTGCTCTCTGTCCACCCACGGCCTGCACGTTGATGTCCCCCTTACCCTTGGCTCACTGTTGCGTTCAGCATCCTCCAACATCTTGCAGAAGGCGCTTTTTAGCATTTGGCTCCCTTGTTCCGTCTGGCCCTACGCTGCCTGGAGATATACAGGTCTCATTGATGGGATGTACCTGAGCTCCATGGTGCCTGCTGGATTTGAACAATGCTGTGGATTACAGTGGCATGTTGTGTACCCTGGGCTCAGCTTTCTGACAGACAGCCTGGCTTTGGTATGATCTCCATGGTGGAGGTTGTGTCCTCCCTGGCTGGGCTGTCCCCAGGGATGCACAAGGGCCAGGCACCTCAGAGAGCCTTTGCCTTTCTAAAAGCCAATACGGTGGCATGTCCTGTGAGGTAGGAGCCCTTGCTGTGGGAAAGGAGGAGAGCAGGAGCCACTTGTGCTACAAAGAAGTTGTAGCACTTCAGACAGCCCTACCAAGAAGTCTTTTGGTTTTGATACTTAACATTTCCAGGGAAAGGAAAAAAAGTTAATGAGTCACTTCTATTCCCCCATCTGCTGCCTCAGCACCTCTCCCTTGCTCCGTGGTCGAATCTGCTTTGCCAAGTGGCAGTAATTTTCCCCATATGGAAAGAAACTGTATTAAGACTGAACTAAGCATTTTACTCCCAGGATCCTCAGCTTCCCAAATGTATCTTCCTAATCCCAAAAAGATGCCAATGACCTCATTTCTCATGGTTTTTTACCCCACTGAAAACTAAGAGTTTTGCTTCCTCCTACCACTGACCATCCATCAGTGATGTCACTTCAACTATACAAATTATGCATTTAAAATTATAGGGTGTGCACCCTTGATATTTCCTTGCTTGTAACTCCCTTATGGAGAACAACGATCTGAGTCGGAAGCTCCCCAGCCTGCCTCCATAACACCTACCTCTGTTTTCTGTTGCAGATAAATGACTCAGTTTTCCTGTTCAGTAGCCGTGGGCTATTCTTCCTCGTGCTAGATGCGTGTTCAGGAGCAGTCGTGAGTAGGCGGCACTTTGAGATGGTTACCAGTGAAAACGTTGCCAGTGCAATAACTGATTATGTTCAAACATTTATAAAAGAAAGGTAAGCAAACTGCTGAGAGCCTGGTTCATTCATCAACCCGTGGGTGATAGACAAAGAAAGGAAAATTGCCTTATTCTGTAACCAAACCTATGCTCTGAAGAAATCTGGCACAGATTTAACATGTGGAAATCCCAAATACCACCCAGATAATAAGAGAGAAACAGTGTGTCTGTCCCAGGATTGCACAGCTTAGAGCAGACAGAAACACTTTTTCTGGAAATCTGGCAATTCCTTCGAAACTAACCATTGCTTTTGCACCATGGGATAGATGAGGCCCTTGCGATGCCATTTGCAATCCCGCGCACCTATCCTGGTGTCCAGTTTCCTGGCAGCTGATGATTCAGTTTTCCGTTTCTGAAACGGGTTGGTTTCTGTTTACACTTACTGATTGTTTTTGCCTCTTGTGACAGATGAAAATCATAGGTGTGCCAGATTTTCCAATAGGACTTTTCCTGGGTGAGCCAATGAATAGACCTGCCTGCCCGCAGGCTCTGTTACCTTGCATGTGTCCTGGCAATGGTCTGGATCATCTCTGTTTGTGTCTGTCCCACATTCCTTGTGGTTTTATGTGTCGCCACATAAACATGGAACAACTGAGATTTATAGATAGATTCTTGGCTGCTGGCAGAAGCAGGTCAAATAACCAGAAAACAGACTTTCAGTCCAAGACATTTCTGAGCAGTTCATGACCAAAGATTCGAACACTCCTGAGTTATTACATCTGTATTAATGCACGAGTATGTACATGTATCAAGCATGCATAAAGTGACGAGTATACATACAATGCCTGTACATTCGGTTTGATTTTCTGGTAGGATGTGTATTTTGTAAGCCTAGGCATTCAGCTAAATGCAGCCAGTTGTGCCTGTAATTCATTTCAGGTACAGTTCACCAGGGGCTGAAGCACAGCTGTGAGGACCAAAGCCAGACTGAAGCTTGAGAAATCAGACCCAGGATATAGGTGGTCTCAGAGTCCCAGGGTGGCACAGCAACTGGACTTCTTCTGTGCCACTGTCCCTCTCCCATAAGGGATGCACTTGCAAACAGTCATTTGTGCTCATTTTGGTTCCATGTGAAGCACAGGTTTAATTTAGGAACATTTAAATGGAGGCTTAACCTTCAGAAAGCTGATGTGTGATTGATTGAGTTCAATGGGATTTAAGCATATTCTTAAAGTTAAGCAAGCTCTTAAGTACTTTTCTGAATAGGAGCTTAACGGTCTTGCAGATTCTTGATGATGTAATATTTTGCAACCGTGCAGTAACTACTGTCTCTCTTTTCAGATCACTTGTTCTTGTGTGCTCCAGAGATATTGCAGATGTGATGGGGAGCTCTGAAATGTCTGTTTTTACCAGGTTAGGTTCAGCAAAGCCTATTGTCTTCCACAAGGGAGGTAAATGTATTTATTCTACCGTGTTTCTTTTGCTTAAGAATTACCGGTCTGTTTCTATATCAAAAATGTACACATACTAATATAGTGCTTATCAGTCTATTTCCTACTACAATATGCCAGTGTAACCTAGTGAAAGCCTCTGCTTAGGGATGGTGAAAAGTAGGGGAGCCACCTTGGGATTTTAACCCTACTCTGCCAGTGAGAAGCTGCACGCTGCAATTTTTTCCTTCTAAAGGCAGCTTGTTTTTCTAACTGCCCCCCCCCCCCAAGAAATCATTTGATAAAGATTCCATCTTTAAAATTCAACTGCAAGGAAAAACAATCATAAACTGAAAAGTTGATGAAAAAGAAAATAGCCTAAAGTTAAATAAGAGGTATTTATTTTTCTGGATAAAAGGAAAGAGCAATCACCAGTTTGGGAAAGTTCTTACGACAATTTTACCTTGGGTGGCTGCAAGAAATCCATTGGTCTCATTGGTCCAGGAAATCCATGCTTGGTTTTCTACTGGAAAACTGGGGGCTATTGTGCCCAGGCTTGCAGGAATAATTTGAGTGATAAGGAAATCAAGAGAGCAACCAGCCAGCTTGATTCAAATCTCTTATGCAGTCTCTCAAGCAGAGATCAGATGGAGAATTGGCTGTATTTCCAGCTTCCTTTTTTTCTTGGGCGTTTGGGGATTTTTTTTTTTTTTCCTACTGCTTCACTAAAGTTTACATCAATTTCTGGTTCGAGTTTCAAAGCTCATTGCTATGACCATTCCAGGGGAGGACAGCACAGCCTTTACAGTAGAGACAGTGATTTCACTTTGGTGCCTGTTTGATTCCCGAGAAGCTGTTTTTTCTTTCGTCCTTTAAAAAGCAAAAGTTTGAGGTTTTCTGTTTTGTTTTTTTGTCCTGAAACTTCATTGCTTCATTCCTTCATCAAAGCCTGAATACTTTTGAAAGGAATTTTTTGATTAAAAAGCAATCTTTTTTGTTTGTTTTGTCAATCATTTGTCCCTGAACCACCTGTGCCACTCGTTTGGGCGCAGCGTTTCCAGGTTATTTTAGCTTGGCTCAGCCTCCAACCCCAACTGCTCCTGGGGCACACAATGCAGCAAGCAGGGCCACTAGCATCCTGGTGACACGGTGGTTGGTGGCCATCTCCTCGCCCAGCCACTTCGGTGGGATGCTGGCGTCCAGCAGCGGGACTAAGCCGCCGCTGGCCGATCATAAGCCGCCCCTGTTTTCCTCTCCCTAAGCACAAGGGTGCTCACCCACGTGGCTGCCCTGATTTCCAGTCTGGGTAATTATGTTCTGCTTCATGAGCTTTCTCCCGCTGATTCAAGTATGCACACTATTTGACTTCACGGCTCCAAAAGTGATCGCACGCAGGACTGCTCCGCGCCGGGGGGGCTGCATTTCAGGGCAGGCTGGAACGTCACTCCCAAGTGCATATTGCTTCCGCCAGGAATAATGCAAAAAAGCCCCGACCCTCTTGACCCCAGCGGGATCAGGATTTAGGGTCTTGTTGCCTGGTTTCAGAAAACCTTATTTAAATTAGAAGTGTTTACAGGAATAGTCGAGATCCAACCAGCTGCAAATAGCCTTTGGGAGTCTTTGTAATGAAAAGCATAATATAAACACAAGCCGTTATTATTAAAATGGAAGAATACATAATGCCTTTGTACTTTGTGACAGCAGAGGGCCAGAGCAGGGCTGACACGGGGAATATTTAGGCATAACAGGAAGAAACTGATGTAAACTAATAAAAGAAGGATTCAAAGCGCCTAACCATTTTCATGTAGTCAAATATGAAAAAGTATCAGTCGTTCAAAAATGAAGAGTGAAACAATGTTCCCGCTAACTGGCGTATGGGAACCTGCCTTAGCTTACTGAAATACCTGCAGATCTGTGATGCAGTGAGGTTACAGCTTCAGCGAGGCCCATTGCCTCTTTTATCACCCTTTTTCTCTCCTAGATGTTCTATTATTTTAATCCAAGGAGAAAAGGAAGGGCTAAGCGGTTTCCATGATGTGTGGAGGGGGTCTGTGCCACGCTGCTACCCAGAGGGTCACTCTCTTTGTGTCTGTTTTTCAGGGAGTTTTGCCATGCTTGGCTATAAAGGACAAGCCAAACCCTCCTGGATTAAAGTCCTTAATCATGCTGGTTATCAGAAAGCTGCTTCTCTGCAACATTATGTTCCCTTGAAGCTGAAAGCGTATCAATGCCCAGAGAATGCCAACGAATTGCTAAAATTTGCTTTTTCTCAGAACCACTTGGAGCACATCCCTGCGGGGGCTGCGGCACCCGGGGGCTAGCATCGCTGCGGCAGCACTAGCCAGGCAAAGCCCACCGCCGTCACCAAAACCTGCTCTTGTTTCATGGGATTGTACCAAACCGATGGTGTTCACTTGTATATTTTATAACTAATAAATATATTCTCATCTCACCCACTGCGGTAGAGCTTTATTTTTCAAACGGTGTCTCACAGGGCAGGTTAGGAGAAGCCTGTGGGCTGCTCTGCCCGGAGAGAAGTGTTTGACATATCTGTGATTTGATATCAAAAGGTAAGTTTTGAAGGCAAGAGCCTGCTCTCTGGTATCGTGGGAACTGGAAATGAAATTTGGCATGGAAACTTTAGCAACATCCAGCACAACAGATGAACTTCAGCAGAGGTAGGGAATTCTCCCCTCAGTCCCGTTTTCCCTTTGTTAATGTCCGTTTTTCAAAAAACTAAGTGTCCATCTGCTGTGGCGTCTCAGGTGAGCTCAGTGACACCTGCCTGGTAAGCATGCCATGATCTTACGACACTATCTGCTAATCAAACTGAATATATGCAGTGTTATAACGACAAGGAGTTATAAATGTGTTTCTGTCTGTAGCTAATGACTGGTGAAACAATGTTTGTCCAACTGATGTGAACATTTAATTAAAGACCTACAGGAATAAACCCCAGGATAAAGTATGTGCTGCACAGGGTAAATTCTTGCATTTCTTTCAGACAATGCTTGTATTGACTTTCTGCTCCCATTGAGGACTGAAATACTGCCAATATTAGTGGCTAATTCTCTTTGATTTTTTGTTTATGCTGCTGGATTTTTTAAGTAAAGACGAAAATAGAGCTTTGTATGCAAACTGAGAAACAACCGATGACCTCACTGACTACAGTTTAAGTACAAGGTTACCCTGAAATGATGAGAGGCTCATTTTTGGTTTGAACATGATGTTACTTGGTGACAGCATGACAGATGGGGCAGGCAATTTCAGACTGTCCGTTTCTTTGCCACACGGGTTACTCAAAGAGGTAAGTGAATGTTTTGTTACTAATGTCCTGTTGTTTCTTTGGAATTCTCAGAAATGTCCAAACAAGTTACTACAGGAAAAGGTTAGTGTTTTGTTGGCCAGACTTTTGCTCCCCAGTGAGTTAGTCGCTCTGGCATCCGCACACCGGCCAGCTGGTATTGTGTCTCTGAGTGGGGACTGAACTCCTCGGCTGGGACGCTTGCCACCATCAGGCACATACCCCCTGGTGGTCCTCAGATGTGGGGTGAGAGGACACCTGAGAGGTTTACAGGCAAAGAAGGAGACCATGGCTCCATCCCCACACCAGGTAGGATAGGTGCGAGTCGGGTTTGGCCAGGGGAGAGGTGCTGGTTTGCTAGAAAAGTGAAGAAATCACTGATGCCTCTTAGTAAAACAGCGATGGAGACGGATGTCTTCGGTGGAGAAGTGGTACAAGAGGCCAAGCGGCTGGGACTGACCCTCTAAGGAGCTCCCTGAAGTCCTTTTGAACTCCTGTTAATACCTAATTGTTATGATTTCTGAGGCCATGCAGGGGAAGAGAAGCAAGATGTTTTTGGCTTGTGAGCGTAAGACCAACATTGGAACAAGCACTTACAGAGCAAGCTTTTAGCTTCTTGGAGATTTATTTGATAATCTCTGACAGGTCCAGACCCTGGATCCCAATAAAACTTTGCAGAGCTCTAACCCCGGGCTGAGACTAAACAATTGGCAAAGGAAGAGCCTGGTGAAGGAAGGAGAGGAATGTGCCTAAACCTCTGAAAAATCTCTATTCCCCCTCCCGCCCCAGAAGGAGAGCAAATGGCAAATGTCCTGGAGAGGAAGGCGTGGAGCCGTGGCGAGCCAGATGCAAACAGTGAAGTACCACAAAAGCAAAAAGAAAAATATTTACATCCTGATGCAGTTCTTTGGATAGCTGAAAGCAGCAGTTTGAAGAGGATTCAGGATGCTGTGATCCTTTTCAGCCACTGCACACATTTTCCTTACCTTGGGAGGGAAAAAAAGATTCAAAAGTAGGGACGGTCTGTAGAGGGTACGGTTCCTCCACGGACCCTTGGAATGTTCAAGATGATGTTTCCAAAGGCCACCACTAAGTTGGCACGCACCAGAAGCCTGTGTGACTGAAGCTGTGGGGGTAAGTGTCGCGTGGGCGTTGTGCTTGTGGGAAGCTGTCGTATTCCTCCCAGGGATTTCCTGAGCAGGAGGATCTCCACCCCCATGCTAGAGCCTGCACGGACTGTGTGCGTGTCCACACGGACCTGGCACGTTCAGCACTTGTGATGCACTCGGGATACATGGCTGTCCTGGGGGCTGTTACCCCCGGAGCGGTGGGACTGGCACTCCCCGAAAGCATTAGCTGGGCTATACACTGAGCTACTGCCGGCAGGCACAGCAAAGCCAGCGCACCCTGGACCTCAGCAAAGGGGGCTCAGCTTCCCACCACTTTGGTGCTTTGAAATCCTCGTTCGGTGGATGGAGGTTTAATTCAGTGAAATGCTGAATACTTCGAATACTGTGAAACTGGGAGTCCGTCAGCCTCGGATGGGTGGAGTAATTGAATTGCAAATGATTTTGTTTTAGCTGAGCCAAAACATGCTTCCTTTCCTCTTCAAGGTCTTTAATAATATAAAAAAAAAAAAAAAAAAAAAAAAAGTTAATTCTGAAGAAACAACATAGGTTTAAAATAGCTTTAAAATAACTTTTTTTCCTCCCTTTCATTTCTCTTTCAAAATAGTTTGCCAATATCACAACATGTTTACAAACACCTTAGTTTCCTTTAATGTATTCATTGTAAAAATTTCTTCTGACTCCTACTCCTCATTTAGAATCTGTTTTTATGAACATCGGGAATGAAGGAATTTGCAGTGATGGTTACATACAAAATACGTGAGCAGATCTTTCTTCCTTGTAGGGAAAGTTATAGATAAATTTGTCAGAAACCAAGGTTCATTGGGAAAAAAGTCAGAGCACTGCTTTTGACTCCAATATTGATTTCATGGGACGTAAAGTCTGTTCCTGAGTTTGATCCTCCTCTACTTGCTAGTAAAAAAGAGCAGCTAGGGGGTGGGTGACAAGCATGAGATCAAGATGTAGAGCAGAGGCTGCTATGCTGCTGTCATGAGCTGGGACTGGGAAAGCATTTCCATTAGCGTTCTCTAGAAATGTGTTTGTTTATTTGTGAGCCTGACTGAAGGCTTCAGCCATGCTTGTGGCTGGGTGTGCACGGGAATGCCACTGTAGGAAGAGCTGGCATGTCCTCGGGTCAGACAGGCAAATGTGGTCCTCAAATCCATCTTCCTAGCTGGGGCTAAAATGCAAAATTCCCGGAGTGGGGTGAGAGGAGAGTTGCCACCATGCAATGTCAGCAAGAAGGTAGCAGAGGTGCTAATTAAACAACTCCTCCCTCTCTCCAGAATCAGCTTCCAAACTGGTGTTGGCTTTCTTGCATACGACTGAGGAAACAAGCACAAGGGTTCAGAGCTAGCCGGCAAACTGCTGAAACCTCAGCGTCAGCTGTGGCAGTGCGAGGGTCTGGGTTTGGCCACCCAGAGAGCGAGGGGTGTCCACGGCCCTGGCACTGACCTGTGGGCTCTCCTGGAGCATCTCGCCTGGCAAAGATGCTCCCTGGGGAGCACAGATTTTACTCAAAGGTCATTCAAGGACCTGCACAGATTATTGGCTCATGAGAATTCACTCCCATCAGGATGACACCTTTCCCATGTGAACTTTTCCTATTCTTCTCTCGGGACAGCTCCAGGTCTCCGCTTTGCCTCTGTGCAGGTCTGTGGCCTCTCTTGCTGGGCAGTAGCAGCAGTGGTTGCCTTCAGGTTTCTTCCTCCTGTTTGACATCAGGGGGGATCGGGTGGCTGCTGCTTTTCTCCCATCCTTGCCATGTTTGTAAAGGATGGTTAATGCTCCCATTATGCCCTGCTTGACATACCAGAAAGGAGCCTCATCTTCAGCAGATGCTGAAGGTGCATCCTCCGAGGTCTGTCAAGCCCATCTTAAGAAGCATTTTAAACTAAACAATATTGGGAGTTACGTTTTTAAAATTTTGGTGCCAGGCTTGGGGGGTTGCCCAGAGTCACGCAAGGTGGCAAGCTGAGGCGTGTGTTCCTGAATGGCTGTGCCACCCAGGGAGCTCTGCTCTGCCCCTGGGATTCAGGGTGTCCCTGTGACCCCACCACTATGCGTGTGACCGTCTAGTTTCCCCAGAGCACTTCTTTGCTGTTTAGCTCTCGGGATTGTCTGCTTGGCGTTGCCTCCAGCATAAGAATCGCAGGGAGGGCAGTGGACAGGGATCCCTGGCTGTGCAGTGCGCTTTCTAGCACTGTGTTGCTGCTGACACCTGCAGTAGCAGCCAGCTGAGGACTAATGGTTTCCTGCAGCTACTTTTAGCATTGTCTGCTGCTATTGTTCACTTTTTGGAAAGATCCAGCAGCTGGGAATCATTTCAGAAAGTCTGCCTTGCCAGATGCAGAGATAAAGTCCCCCTTGCCATTGCCAGGCAGCTTTTAATGGCTGGATGAAAAAGCTTTCCTCACCCAAGAGAGGAGTCACAGATGATATTTGAGAAACGCTGGAGACGATAGGCTCAGGGGGACACTTGCATGGCCATCATGCTCTCATCAGGAGTGCCTGGATGGGCAGGGAGATTTGTTGGCGTTGCCGGTTACGTCAGAGCTGAAGGCAGCCACGTGGCGCCTGTTCAAGGGAGATGCAGTGCGTTGTATCCCCACGCAGCTCCGAGCGCTGAGCTGACCAAAGCCGTCTGGCAGGAGGTAGCGGAGTCCTCTCCAGCAGATGTTGGTGAAAAAAGTCACTACCTCTTCCTCTTCTTACATTTAACAGTAAAATCAAACATGTCAGCCTTTGTGTCAAAAGTTTGGGAAAGATGCTTAACTGAAAGCCTTTAAAGGAAAACTCCTGAGATTATCCTCCGAGCAGCATTTTTCCGGGAGTGTGTTAGTCAGGGCTGAATCAGAGGAGTCGGATCCTCTTGGCCCTCTTGGCTTTCAGCCTTTCCAACCCAAGTGCCAGTTAGTACTAACACCGCAAGGAGCTCGGGCTCGCCACGAGCCGAATCAAACCCCTTACCTCAAAAAAAAAAAAAAAAAAAAAAAAAGTGCCACAGAATAAGCAGGATATTCTTTGGACTGTGGCAGATCAGACACTACAAAAACAGTGAAGCCTGGCAGGCAGCTGATGCCTCCACACATGGCATGGCTTTCCAGTGTCTGATCGCGTGTTGTGATCTCTGCTGATGAAGATGGATGTAATCAGGGAAGCGGTCCCCAGTGAGCAACCGGGGATGTAACACCAGAAGCCATTTTGCACAGCCTGGTGGTAAGTACTGTGCAGTTCTTGGCACTAAAGAAAGCAACGTCTGCGACATTTCTGAAATGTATTTCCTACCAGTTTGCTACAGGTTACTGTCAGAAACAAGATCATGAGCAGAGACGATCCGCTGAGTTTTTAATCAGCCAGAACAAAGAAATTTCTTTGCTACCTATGAAGCAACAGGAGAGCAAATGCATGCCAGCCCTGCCAAAAAAACAGCTCCTCCCTTTTATTTCTGTGAACTCTAATATCACCTGAATGTATTTTATGACCAATAACTTACCAGTTGGAGTCTGATTTTACGTGACACTAACATACAGCTGTGTCCGTGCTACAAGAAACACCGTTTATCTGCAACGACCATCCTGCGGTATTACCACTTGTTTAGTTTTTCCTCTACTGTTAAAGCAGAATCTAGTGATTGGGTTTGCAGATTAGGCTGTGTAATCATCACTAATAAACCCTGACATTTTAATGGTGACTGCTGTACTTTGGGCGTACCTCTAATAATGTTCCTTTTAAAGAGCCCTGGCTTATCAAGCAGTGGTGGTTGATGCTATTAAAATGTCAGACACGTGCAGCCTGGTTCTGGCACTAATTCCACAGCGACAGTATTGCTCTCTGATAATGTATATCATTCAAAGTTATAGTGCTATTAAGTGCATTCCTCTCTTCTACTGCTCTGTAACAGCATTTCAGCACCTGATAGACTGTACCAAACTCTAAGTCTGTGCTGCTTCCAAAACTCATGGCTGTCAAATACACTATACCAAAGCAAGCAAATGTTTTCCTGCTGGAATATTTCCTGACAAATCTGCTTCTAATGCTATTTTTAATACAATCATTGGATTACATGTAGTTCAAAAGTATCATTGTACTTTGAGCAATATCACCTTTATGAAAAGCACAGGCATGTGTCTCGCGTATATACATTGTAAAATTTGCTCCAGGATAAATCCTGGCTTCTTGCGTATCTTTTTCTCATGTTTTTTTTTGTTTGGTTTGTATTAACAAGTGACATGAAAAATAACATGTGTTTTTTACCCTAAAGAAATTGAGGCACCCTGGAGTTTTTTCCAATTGCTTTTTTTTGCGTCTGTCTAAGCTGTGCGATGCATACTCTTATCCCTTATAATCTTCATCATTGTGATGTGATATGACACCTACAAATAAATTTCTTCAATATTGCTCAGATACTGGCTTACATGGTAAAACCTCATGGCTCCAAGGACTACACATGAATTTTAAACAGTGCCTTACGAATACACAAGAAGTGGGTGTCCTTGTCTCTTTGTGAATACGTGTCAATAAATTGCCATGAGGACGGGGCAAAGCTGCAAAATCAATCACTGGAGACTGGAGAGAAATACGTTAATTCTAACTTTGACTTTCATGGCACTGCTTGTTTGTTTTTGCTGGGGGTTGGCTGCTGAAGAAACAAACCCAACATTAGGTAGGCTGGTTTCAAAAGCAGCTTTTGGCTTTGCAGCAAGAGCTGGCACACTAAATAGACAATGTTTTCTTGGATCTGAAATCTAAGAAACTGCGTGCTTCAGCCTGGAGGTGTGAGTACGGTTTATCTTGGGGATGCACAAAACACCATTGCTAAAAATGTGTGGGTCGTCCAGGGGGAGAGAGGTGCCATTGCAAGGTTACTTCGTGAAAACTTGTCACTCTGCAAACGCCTTCTCTGTTGTGTTTCATTACTTTCTTGCACATGTGAACAGGCGGCCCTAGAGAGTCTTGACATGGGATGTGTTTATGCAGCATTCCTAAGGTGGTTTTGGTTACATCTGGTGGTTGCTTTCTGAGTGTCTATTTGGATTCCCAAGTGGGTTTATCCTAAACCAAACAAAGGGTGAGGAACTGCCTGTGGATTCTTGCTCCGCTCGGGCTGGTCCTGAAGTGGCATGAAGGTGTTCTCAGCCATGGAGCTGCACGGGAGGGGAAGCGGTCTGGCACAAGCTGGCTGTAACCTTTTTCGTGTAGTGAATGGTTTTTGCAATGAGCTCAGAAAAAGAAGTGACGTTTGCTTAATATGCTTTCTTCACAGGTATCCACCCAGAGAATTAAAAATCCCGAAGAATGGCTCTACCTACCTCCAAATATCTGGCTGAAAATTTCATTTTTCTTCTGTTTGTAATCTCTTCAGTAAGCACGGGTAAGTTTTACCTGCCATGGGGAAGAAGGGTACGGTTTGTAACACCATTTTTAAATAACGACGTTGCTAAATTGAACACTTTTATACTCTTCTTCATATGAGTCAAGGACAGCGAGAAAACTGAGAAGTAAAGCAGTTTTCTAATGTGCCCATACTCCTGATCAAAGGCAGCTGGAGTGACAAAGACTGAAATTTCTGAGCAGGTGAAAGTACCCTCAGGAATCTGTCAGACTTTGCCACACATTCTTAAAACAAACCCAAACCTGACACACTGCCACGAAGAAATAACAAAAGAAACCTCAGGTCCTAGTAGCTGTGGCTGTGGGCTGTGAAGCCGAGCATTTTGCTGCATTGCCCAAGCCCAGATGTGGATCGCAATAAGCTCTGGGATGGGACAACCCTGCCCCTTGGGCTTTGCCTCTTCCGTTGCCCTTTCCCTAAGCGGTTAAGGAAAGGGCAAAAGGGAAGCTTGATATACATATTCTAAATACAGCTAATTTGGCCAGTTGCATTAGTTTAAAACAAAGAGACCATATGTCTTGCCCCAAAAGCTGCAGCTGCACAAAGCAACATTTCACTGCCTCCCCCAGGCCCTTTTGGTGAAGAAGCAAAACATTCAGTTAATTCTTTGTGCTGGGTAGAAGTTGCACTCTTATTTTTAAAATGACAGAGAGAATAATAAACTGGCAAGGTACCTGGACCAGCTGGCAGAAGGTGCTCAGCCCCCCAGTGTCCTTGGCACAGCGGGTGCGGGTGATGTGCCTGGCTCCTGCTCTCTGGTATGAATTGGTTCATGAAACTGGGAATTGGGGTCCTTTGTTCTGCATTGTGTTGGCTTTTGCTGATGTCATCCCAAACACCAGTGTGAATTCCTCTTGATTTCCCCTTAGGCTTCACTCCCTACCTCTCTGTTTCTAAATAATGAATTCTGGGGGCACAAGTCATCTTTCAAGACTGCAGGGTGCTCTTTTGGACCCTAGCATAGCCAAGTAATTGGTAAAATGAACAAGCGTTTATCCTGTCCACTTAATCTAGTTGATAAATTATACCTCTGCATTTGAATTGATTCTTTTGGTTTTATGTAGTTTCTCATCATGAGCAAATTTTTCTATTATCCTTATTCTTCTGGGAATAACAGCTCATTTTTTTTTACATTTGTTGTCAGTGTGTATTACAATTATATTTGAACCATCTATTTACAATGTGACCCTCGTTTCCTGCCTGATATATTTCTCTTTTCCAAGCCTTATTAATTCTGTGTGTCTTCTGGTAGGAACCCAGAAACTCCCTGTTTTCCTCAATTGCTGTAGATCAGAAGAAGGGCCTCTGACATCACTGATACACTTGGCACAAGTGATATCAAAATCAGGTCGTGGGTGTTTATCAGTATTTGACTTGCTACCTAGTAGACCTTTCTGATTTGATCACTTCATGTATATGGAAAAAAATTGCAGAGAGCTAAGGCATATGTTGCCCACGGGGGATGTCCCTTCTCACCTCGAAAAGCTGGTATTTAATGGGTCTCTGGAGACATTAAGGCAGTGGCTGGTCCAATTCTATGGTTTTCTTAAGACACGAAACTTGTGGAGGAATCTGAGAGGAGACTGGATGCAGCTGGGCAGGTTTTGTTTCTGTTGCTGTGGAATCAATTGCAGGTGTCCCCCAGGTTTCACACCCGCTCGCTGTCAGCTATGCCCGCACCGGGACATGTGTCCTTGCATGGATTCACATCATTGTCCTTCCCGTTAACGGGAGGCATTAGTATCTGTGGGGTAAAACCCACCCAACTTTACTTACTGGTTGCCAGAGGCACAACCCTGTTGAAGTCAAGGTGTTTATCTCATGTCTATTATCATCGATCTGTGGATCCTATGGTTTTCCTATGTGGTTTTTTTGTTTTGTTTTGTTTTAAAGACTGAAAACTGGAGAGCTGGTGAGAGCTCCCAACCATTTCTGATGGCAAAGGGCTCATTGCTGCCACTTCCACTGACCTCAGCTTCCTAGGATTAGAAAATCTTCTGCTCTCAGAAAATACACATCACATATGGGACTCTCACACTCGCAGTTTTGTTGATTAGAGTAAGAAGCGAGGCTCACATATCAAGTGAGATTGTATGGGGGAAATATTTTATCTTAAGTAAATACTTACAACATGAGACTCTTGGATTTTGTATAAGAGCCGTTTAGACTAACACGTCATGGCAGTCCGTAATCGAATTTGTGTGTGTAGACTGGTGATGTGCGAACCCAAAGTGAATGAATCCTTATTGCTTCTGCCTGGAAAAGCTCACAAACCCAGGGTATCTCCCTGGTGAGATTCCTGTTGCTCTCTGTTACTGGGTGGACTGGTAATTCCTCGTTGTTTGGTGTTTTCACATTAGATTGGGCACGTTTACTTTCCACCTCCAGTGAAAACAGAGTATGCAAACGTCTTTTAACATCTTTACATTAAACAAAGCTTTTCAAACCTCACAGGTGTTTTGGGAGCATTTGTAAAGGTAGTAGTTGTTATATCCTTCCATTGACATCTTCCCTGGGCTTGTGAAAAGCTTTGTGTCTGGGTGGTATGAAGGCAGAAAGGGCTCAGTTACGACCTCTCCTCAGTAGTTTTCTGGAAACCGCATCCCTTGCAAGGCTCCTGTGCATCAGGTAGCGGGTTTTTCCATGCTTCCAGAAAACAGAAAAACATACAGCTTAGGCTGCTGTTTGTTTTCTTTTGGTCATGACCCACATGTACTCTGCTACACTGAGATATTGCTGTGTTCCAGGGAGTCAGCAAAAGGGGGTACTGAGAACGATACTGTAAAAATGCCCAGATATGGAGCTTTCTGCCTTGCATCCAACAAATGGTAATTGTCTTCACTCTCCACCTCTGCCCAGCAGAAGCAGCTGTCACATGCCCTGATAAGGATCCTGAGTTGGAAAACTGGAACCCAGGTCACAACGAAGAAAACCGTGTTGAAATCCGTAATGGCAGGAAGCTCCTTCTCTCTTCTTCCGCAACTGTCCACTCTATCCGCATCACTGATGGAGGTAAACCGTGCTGGTGGCGAGGCTGGGCAAAGCGTGCTTTCCACTGGGGCTGGTTAAATCACCCTGCCTCGTGCTGGGGGAGCCTCCTGCTTCTTGCTGAGAACTGGGTGGCTGCTGGACAAACACAGCTTCGATTCAGTACGGCGGGGTGGGTGGTAGCTGAGATGCTATCGGCAGTTTAGCCATTATGTTCAACTTCTTTGCTGTCCTTACTGGAAAATTTACAAAAGTAGCTCAGTATTAGTTCTATTTCCTTGATTTGCTTCAAAAACATTTTTTTACTAAATCTTTGCCCTGATATCATCATACCATGATAGCAGTGTTCTCAGGGTCTCAGGACATGTATGTGCCTCTTTGTCTCTAAGGACAGAGACGCAGTGTTGCTGGTGCCTGTTCATATGAATACTTTTTATTCATCTTAACTCTGAATTTCTGTCTTAGTTTTGACTGTGTCCTTTTCTGTGCAAATCTTGATTGCATTCTTCATGAACTGGACTGAATAAGAAACATCTAATCTCTTTAGGCTTTGTCTTGAGAACTGTTTTGGGGAGGATGGGCAGAATTTTTCACAAATTTTGATGAGAGCCCAGCACTGGGGTTTAGTGCAATGGTATCACAATCTCCTGTGAGATGCTGTGTGTTAAAGCAAATGTCATAACCTTTTCTACTTAGGAAAACTGGTCATTAAAGATGACGTGCAGCCTATCATTTTGCGTACTAGACATATACTCATTGAAAATGATGGAGAGTTGCATATTGGCAGTGAGATGTGCCCTTACCAAAGCAATGTGGTTATCATCTTATATGGGCGGTACGTATGCATGGTAAAATATTATCTTAGAGCTTTCTAGGATCTCTCTTCCACAACAGGGAACAAAATTGCACACATCCTTAAAATTACATTTTCTCAGATATCCTTACCATCAGTGCTCTGTGGAATGTTCAGTAGCTTTTTAACTGATTTAAATGGACTGTAAAAAAATGATGCAGTTTTGGTCCTGGTTTTCAAATCCTGCTGGGAGATGAGCACTGGGGTATTTGGAAATGCCAGAAACTCAAGTATGTACCTTGCCACCACTCAAGCTGACTTTCCAGGAGAGGGTTAAAACCTGAGGAGTTCTTTTATTCTGAAAAATTCTCCTCCCTAGACATCCTTTCTGCACAAGAGTGGCGAGCCAAAGGGTAATGTATTTATGTCCTGCAGATTGCTACAGGATCTCTTAGAATTTC
This sequence comes from Microhierax caerulescens, assembly GCA_035590215.1. Classification (NCBI taxonomy): domain Eukaryota; kingdom Metazoa; phylum Chordata; class Aves; order Falconiformes; family Falconidae; genus Microhierax; species Microhierax caerulescens. The sequence goes on from JAVJGJ010000060.1 coordinate 12,854,522, forward strand.
AAGGGTACCAAGCTCATATTTAACAACCACTGGAGCCCCTAGCTCCTGGTTAAGGGTCTCACCTTCCTCCAGAATTCAAAAACAAAACCATGTCATTTAACCCGAGCTTCAGGCCTCCTCTGGCCTGGATATAAAGAATATAACATGTATAATTTGCGTTCCAGATTGCTGCTGGTCTTCAACAGTTGCTAGTAGAATTCCAAATAATTTATTTTCTGTACAATGTGGGTAGTTGCTGATCCTTAGAGCAGTTGAAAGAGATGCATTGCCAGTCATGACACTTCCCTCCCTGGGCCACAGCCGAACAAGGGGAGAGGCTCCTCGGCTGCCAGATACAACCCCCAAACTGGTTCCTTTCCTCCCTCCCTGCTGCAGAGCGGACGACGGCAGCCAGACAAATCCCTATTTTGGGCAGAAGTATCTTGGAGTAAGTAAGGGTGGCACTCTTGAGATCCATGGAAAGAAAAAGCTCTCCTGGACTTTCTTAAACAAGACTCTTCATCCCGGTGGCCTGGAAGAAGGTGGATACTACTTTGAAAGGAGCTGGGGCCATCGGGGTGTCATTGTCCATGTCATTGACCCAAAGACGGGGGCAGTTGTCCATTCCGATCGGTGAGTGACTACTCAACTTCTAAATGTGAGGATCTTTGGGAACAGGTTGGGGACAGCTCCTCAGCAAGCTCAGAAACATGCATTTTAGCATCTTGTTCAAATGAGTGCTATTGAATGTATGTACAATTCTTTCTCAATCAGTAACCTCCAAAACCAACGAGTGAATAGTGTTACTGTCTTGCTGTTCTGTTAAATAGATTTGGATTAAGAAAAACCCTTAATATGCCGTTAGACAAGTGCTTTTGTAATGGGGTAATATCATTACTGTAAACAATACAAAAGAGTTATTTCTTTATAACACTTGCTTTTCAGTACATAAAGCTGTGATACCCACTGAAGTGAATGGTTTTGGGTGTTTTTATCACTTTAGGTTTGATACTTACAGAGCAAAAGAGGAAAGCATACGTCTTTCCCAGTACTTGGGCAGAGTTGTGAATGGCATGATCCTGTCAGTTGCGGTGAACGATGAAGGATCTAGAAACTTGGATGACTCGGCCAGGAAAGCAATGACCAAACTGGGCAGCAAGCATTTCCTCCACCTTGGGTTTAGGTATGTGCCAGTCCTGCCAGTTCTTCCAGCACAGAGGCTTTATTATGCTCCTGAGATGTCCAAATAATTCCACTCTCTCAAAGGCACAAAGTTATTTTACATGGGGGGGAAAAAAAAACCAAACAAAAAAAAAAAACAGAAAAGAGGGAAACTTCTCAATGTGAAGTTTTAGCAGTTAATTAGATAGTTCAAGATGCACTCAGTGTCTATATTGGGTATTTTTATTAGCAGATTGAGGAAGAGCATATGATTCACATTAAAAAAGATGTTTTTCCAAGATACTGTTCCCGTAAGTTACTTATTCCAATTTATTTTCAAGCCATCACCCAAAGATTTAAGAAGCATATCTGCACACGTTGGATTCAGTGGGCTGAACATTATGGAGGGCAGAATAACAGCTGTGTAGCCCTGGCTAAACACACAGACATAGATCCAGCATATTCTCCAGCTTGTCCAATACGTATTCAGGGACTTGTGCAGCACAGAAATTTAGCAAGCATGAATTTATCCTGTGGACTGTAAATACTTCTGTGGCCAATACAGTGTCTGTGTTGGCACACGCACTGTTGAGAATATTTGCTGTTTACCCAACTGTAGCCATTATATTTTTTATGTTTATCTGAATTTATGTAGGCCTTTTTTAAAATTATTTTATTTTTTTATTTTTTTATTTTTTTTTAGAGGCACTAAGAAGGTCACTGTAGAGCACACACAAAAAATAAATTTGCCTTGTAGGGAGAACAGGGAGAAGCAGTTCAATATAGCAGCCTGTGGGAACAAACAAGTGTCAGCTGGGCACATGCAGATGGAATAAGGTTTGGGGTGATTGATGAAGAAGTTGTGTCAAATATTACAGGGACTCCTGTCCTGTGCACCAGATAATGCATTTCAAAGAATCAGCTAAGGCTACAGACATAGTCTTCAAAACCAGGCTATCTCCAGCAGTGCAATGCTTGCTCTCAAATACCCAGACCCCATTTTAAAGCCCAGTAGTCTGCTGGGTTTCTTTCCAAAATCTAGAATTAGGGAAACAGAAAAAAGTTTTTGAACATTATAATTTTTTTTCCAATTGTGCAACAGGAAGAAATTGATGGGTTTTGCATATGTTTATAAAAGTAAATTGCACTTGATGTTTTTAGGCTGCTGTGGTGTTTTAATGCTAGTTTCTCACTTCTTTGCCATAAATGCTTATAATGGGAATACCATAGCAATTCACCCATGGAAGTGTGACTTTCCACATTGCTATTGTTATGCAGTCAAAAAGCTAATAGTTGTTATCTGTAATCATGCTGTTATTATTTCCTTATACAAATACTGGGGACACTGCAGGTACCGTAACACAACAGTAGTTGGTAAATATTGTCTTCCACTGTCACACTGGTTTGTGGAAACAACCTGCATCTTGGTGCCTTATTTAAAAGACTGTATTTTTAGGAGACTCCTTAGCATTTAAGTTCATTAACTTTCAAAAAAACCCATTGTCTGGATGGCAGCTGGGACCAGATTTGCAGAGGCAGTTAGATGGCAGAGTGGAAGACAGGCAGCTTTGTCAGATGTAACCAAGCTTTTCTCCTTATGAAAACTAAACTTCCACTTCACTTTGATGTAACAAGATTTAGACATTTTGCTTTATGTTCCAGACACATCTATAAACTGTGAATAAGGTTGTATATACCTGACAGGTGCCTTTTGGAATTTTTTGGAGTATCTTAAAAAAAAAATTCAGCATGGGAAAATTATACACATGTACATACTTCAACATCCATGGCAAAGGAAGGTCCTGACAGAGGACAGTGAATGGGTTTATCTTTCTAACACACCTGTGTAAGTGTTCTCACCATTCACCACTGCCCACCAGGGCTTTGCTGGCTGGTGCTGCTGAATCCTGGTGGTCAGGTCTTCTCAGCTCTCTGCTGGTGACTGGGGCTGACCATGGGCATCACTGAGAAGACAACAGTGTGAGCCCCAGGCAGTAATTAGGCTCAGGAAATTTCTATTTCCCATGTTGTGAGGTGCCACTCAAATCAGGCTGTTCAGCTGTAGGCTGGGCTGTTTTCTGACTGTGGTGGTGGCAGCAGTTATGTGGACAAATTCCTGTCTATCTCCAGTTGCTCCATATTCAACCGGATTGTGAAGCTGTGCAACTCCCCCTTGCTGTAGCAGAGCCGATGAGCAATGCCGATTTATCCAAAAATGTTTTTGTGCTCCTGGCATCGCATTCAGTTGCCTGTTTGCTGAGTCCAGCACATGAGGAATGAAAAGAAAATCCTGCATTCCTCCTCTATTGTCCCTTTGAAAGTCAGTTTACTCTTTAAGTGTAAGCTCCCGCCCCCTTCTACTAATAAATTAAAAGAAAGCCTTTCTGCACTTGATGATATAGTTGTTCTCTTTGGAATCCCACCCAAATATCACTGGTTTGGCTCTGGATTTACTGGTCCCTTCATTTCATATAGCCCAAATAGATTGCATGTGTCCTTATATGTTAGGGTTGAATGACTTTAAAACTATTTTTAATGATAGAATAACCAAGAGAAACAAGTATTTTAATGTATGAAGTGGGGCCAAACCTCGAGCTGCAGGACTAGATAACTTCATATTCTTTAGATTATTTTTGAGATTATCATCTTTTCCGTCATTTGTTTTGAATTTGGGGACCCAAAAAAATAATCTTTCTTGCCTGCTGAGTGATCAAGTGTCCTTCCTGCCTTCATCCCCTTCCCTCCCTGGGTGGAGATCACAGCCCAGCAGTGCCTTCGGCAGTTGGTGCACAGGCGAGTTTTCCAGCAGGAGATGCCGGCAGGTTCCCGAGGCTGTTGTGCTGGCAGCTCCTGCTGAGCCTGCCCTGTGCCGGGGCTGGGGACACGCTGCTGGGACTGCCTTCCCTAGAGGAGCTGTGGCCGGTGCCCGCGGGGGGGCTTGGCACAGCACAGGGGGTACCAGGGCTCACCCAGAACTGCTCCTGCTGCCCCCAGGGTCTGGGGCTGCGAGTCCCAGCAAAGCCAGCTCGTGCCAGCGGGGATCCGTGCGTGTTTCAGTGGCTATCTGTCAGTGTCTGTGTCTGTTTCCTTCTGAAGTCCCAGAGTGGTTTATAGCTTCACTTACACCAGCAGATGGTAAATGGAAGGTGACCTGTAAGACTCAAGGGGGCATCTTGATGCAATTGAAGTCACTGAGTATTTATACTTGTAGAGACGTGATTTAATCTGTGGCACTGTTCGCCAAATGCAGGGTAGGAGTGACAGTCTCCCTACACCCCTAGATGTATATTTTTTTATTCTGTCAGTCATTAAGGGCAGCTATGCCTGAACTTCTATTTCGAAGATGAAACTCCCTCCTGACCCCTCCTAATTGGGTTCACCACCAAGGTGGGAGGCACTTCAGTCTGACTCCACTGCTTACTCACCCGTGTGGCCATTCTCCACCGATGCTGATAGCTATTGAACCTACTCAACCAGTAACGATCAGGCAGTAATGAACTTACCTCTGCCGTGGGATCAGATTTAAACAGACAATTCAGACTCATAAACCTTTGTCCCTGTTCAATGTTCAAAATAAGAAAAGCAGATATGCAAAGGCTATCTAGGTATTTTTTATTCTCCTTCGCCAATCCGTCTATTAGAAATTCTTGTAGGTCATTCCAAAGACAATTGTGATATTGAAGGTTTCAGCACCATCTACATTTGTTTATACATACATATAAGTAGAAGTGGTTTCTTTTCATATTCTTTAGTGTATGCACACACACACACATGAAAGATTTTCAGGTTCCCCAAGGAGTTGCCAGTGTCCCTTGGGTCTGTCACACACAAGCCTCTTTAAACACTCATTTAAGAGAGAAACCACTTGTTATGGGAGTGTATTAAGCTGGAATTTGTCATCAAGATTCCTTCTCTTTTGATATATTTACTGAAAAAATACAGTGTGTTAAGATATTTTTTATTTTAACTACGCTGCCCGTCATGTTGATCAGACTGTTTTGAGTGTGGTGCCCCTGAGAAATGCGAGAACATTGGGCTATAAAACATACGCATCTTATACATGACATAACTTGATCGTTTCTCATTGTCATTTTCCAGGCACCCATGGAGCTTTATTACTGTTAAAGGAAATCCCTCCTCTTCTGTTGAAGACCACATTGAATATCAAGGTAATTCATGCACAAAATGCTGGCTTGACATTATCTCTGGAAGTGGCTGGAGTTATGGCTGAGATTAATTTAGTCAATGATGTTTTCACTTGACACTACATTACATTGAAGCAATTGATGGTTAGACGTATTTAATTGAATGCTGCTTGTATATATTGCTTCCTCCCGTTCATGCAGCTGAGTGGGGTATAACCTGGGTTATCCAAACCCTGAGATCAAAGGTGAGATCCTGCACCAGTGTAAATACATGTAACTCCACTGAGCTCAGACACTGCCTCGCGTAGACACAAAGCTGTGGAACAAACCCCGTTCGTACCAGCCAAAAATGTAATCAGTGTATCCTGTATCGAAAGCCTCAAATACTCCTGTGAAACCATTTTCTTGCAAGCTGAAGACTTCTGAGTCTGTGTCTTTTCATGGCATATTCAAGAGCAGCTAACAACGTGGCTTGATACAACATAAAATAAAAATAGCAATATATTACAAATTGTTGGGGTTTTTTATCCTGTCTTGATTTTTGAATATTTGTCCTCCTGATTGTCTAAGACGTTATAAAAGTGCCTGAAGCCTCATTCCAAGATCAGTACATTTTTCTGGAAGCTGTGCAGGGCTGATTCTGGATAATGTAGCCAAAATACGCAAACACACATGTGGACCATTACCTTTTCACTTCTGACTTTTATCGATTGCATTCAGTGATTTTACCAATGCTTGGGTTTTTTACAGGTCACAAAGGGTCAGCTGCAGCCAAAGTATTCAAACTATTCAAAGCTGAGAATGGAGAACACTTTAATGTCTCTCTGACTAGCGAGTGGGTTCAAGGTAAGAGGTCTCTGTGCCATTTAACTGGGTGGTAGATAGCTGACACATAAGGTGAATCATCCGTTTTACTGAAATACTTTTCCATTTGGGATGAGTGGCCTTGCTAGCTGCTGTTTATATCACCACTCACCCAAGTAAAGAATATGCAGAGATTCTTTCTCCAGTTGTCTCCTGGACTCTCTGAATACTGGGATCCTTTTTCCTTTACTGCACTGGGTGTGAAATTCCATCTCTTATGACCTAAGAGATCACACAGAACCTCTTACTTCTTTTGACTGCATAGTCATCATGTCCATGTTTCAGACAACATACAGTAACTGCTCGTAACTTGATCTGAAGATCAGAGAAGGCAGCTAAGGACACCGATCCAAAATCCATACCTATTAATAATGCTCATAGTGCATACTCCAGTTACGTAGCTTTTAGTAACTCTGCCCTCCCTTGGCTGGTTACTCTTCATGGCATCATTAAAAGCAGCTGACAGGCTGGCAGGAATCAGCTCATCAGTGAAAAAAAATTGTGAATGATATCTGAGATCATATTATGCTTCATGCATTTTTGCTGCATTTGTTAAGCTTTGTCAAATGACTTTTCTTGTTTGCACTTGTCTCCAGATGTAGAATGGACAGAGTGGTTTGAGAAGCCTGATAAAGCAAGATCTAAGGATGTGGAGAAGCTTTCTGACTTCAAAGCTGCTCATCCTGATAAAATCTGTAGGCAACCCATTGACATCCAGGTAGGCTGGCTTACCGCTTGCTGTAGAGGGGCACATCCACTTTGGACTGACACTGAACCCCAAAGTAATTGTCAGTAATTTCTGTTTCTAAATAAAAGACACCTATTATTTTACTGCTCTAATACATAACCAGCAAGATCTGGTATCCAATCTTGTACCATTCTGAGACAAAAGTTTATAGAATTGAGCTTCTACCAGTAAATTCTGGCTTCTGGCATGAAAAGGAGTACAGATGGGGCCATGGACAGCACAGATGCCATCATGAAATATGTGATTCCCTGCTGGAAGATTAAAAGGAAAAAACACATGAAAATTTCAAAGTTTTTAAATGGTCCTGGAATGGACCCTACGTAAAAAATTGATCACAAAATGTAATGAGATGGTAAAACTACCAGCTGTAGTAGGTTGTCAAAAATATCAGTGAGCTTGCAGCCATTTCATGGAGTCAATAGTTTTTTCTCTGTGGAAAGAAATTTGAATTCTGTTTGGAGCTAAACATGATAGTTATGCCAACAGGCCAGCATGCTGAGAAGAAATTGTATACGTTTCCTGAGACTTCAAAAGCCTTTTTGAAGACACACACACACACAAAACCCAGCAAAAACCTAAGATTTGGGTTTTGCATATGTTCATGTCTACCTGGTAAAAACAACTATAGCAGAAGCATTGCCTAGCAAAAGGCAATAAAATACTTGGTATCTGTGGGAGGCTGAACCTAAGGTTCATGCATACTCTGAACCAGCGGAGTTGTCTTTATTCACAAGAATGTGGCTATTGAAGTAAACGGGAATGCTGACAGTATGAGTGAAAGTTTCCAGGGCTACAGGTTATAAAGAATGTCCTCTTGAACAGACAGGAAAAAAACTGCCCTATAATTTTTTTGCCAGGTCTTAGCAAATCCACGTTCATTTTTGCTTCCATATACATGTATTAGAAGTGACAATTTAGTTCAAAACAAGGTTTTGATGTTTGCTAGGATACAGCCCCCTCTAGCATGCATATTAAAAGAGAAAAAAAAAAAAAAAAGGATACTCTTTGCTTTAAGAAACAAACCTTTTTTTTCTCTTCAGTTAAATGACAGCTACTTTTTTTCCATGTATATTAAAAGCAAGGCAACGTTTTTCAGTTTATCCTGCAGATCTTAAGGCAAATCCTCAGGTAGTGTAATCTGGTGTTGCTGGTTGCTTTCATAAAGTTACACTGATTTACAGCAGCTGGCCTGCTCCAGCCGGGCTGCAAACAAGAAAATTGAAGATATGATGATAATAACAGAAGCGCAGCACAGCCAGAGGCACATTCCTTCAGCTGACAGTGCTAATCCTATACATGGCAGTGGGGTGTATGCATTAATGAGAAGGGTCTGCATAAGTGAGAGAATCAGGATCAGACCCTTCGTTGAAAGATGGCTTATCTCCCGATGCCTTGTTAAAATGCGCGTGATATTTGGATTGCTCAATGCAATGCATCACATTTTTTGTGAAGGGGTCAAGAGAGCTGCAACCTATAGAGCTGGACTGTGAAATTTAACATGACCCTGAGGGGTGACATTGCCCCAGCAGGAACACATCGCCCTGCTTCTTGGCATGATACAGCCTTTTTTCTCAAGGCACCTCTACAGGCTTTTTATGTGAGAAAAGGCCACCTCTTCTTGTTCCTTTTGGCACAACAGGTGTTGCACCATTTTTTTTCATAGAGGAACTGATGCATGCAAAGAAGAAATAGCGCTCCTACCTCTTTCTTCTGTGAGGTTCAGACACAGCCTAGCCACAAGCGACGAAATGAATACAGCGAAGAGGCTTGAAACCATGAGTTCATTTGGGCACAAGCATCTCTGCTCAGTGTTTTCATCTGCCCTCAAATCAATGGCAAGAGAAAATCTAGGGCACCGAGGCAGATGTTAGTGAAGCTCAGAATACTCCTCCAAAAAAAGCACATGGTCTTAATATAGATACAGGAGAAAGGCATGCCACCTAGCAATAATCTGTGCGTCTTGCGGACAAAATAGCTGTGCTTGAGCACCAGCTGGAGAGCCAGCTGGATAGCACACGTACCAGTGACAACATTTTGTTATACAACTGTTGTGCACCACCCAAAATGAAGCAAAAGCCTCTTCCGATGGCATCGACGTTTTGGTGGAACCCCTCCACCTCAAGGTATCACCTGGTTTTTATTTCTATTCTCATTCCAGGCTATGACGCTTGATGGAGCTAATCTAACAACTGAGGTTTTCTACAAGAGTGGCCACGATTACATGTTCCTGTGCCACGGCAAGGACCAGACGGGTGAGGGCTGCCACAACTACAGAGTGCGGTTCCTCTGCGGCAGATCCGGTACGTGCCCCCTGTTTGAGACCCAGAGCAGGGAAAGGCAGAAACGCTGTCTGCTGGTGGACTGGCTCTTGTGCGGCCTCAGAACAGCCTGAGTAATTTCCCAAGCTAAAACTTGAACCAGGCTATTGACGTGAACACAGATAAAGTGGCTGAAGATTTATCTGGGGGAAAATTCCTGAGCACTAACAGAAGCAGCAGGGTGGTGCCTCGAAACCCCAGCAAGGCTACGGCGAATACTTGGCAAGCGCCTTGCTGTAAACACCTTGTCTTTCACTAAAGCATTTTGCGATGAAGTGGGATTCGTCCATCAGACTGTGGGGAGACAACAGGTTTTGAAAGTAATACTTGATTTTGTAGTTTTGTAGTAATTCCAACACGGCTGGTCATTACACAGGTCATTAGGATTCTTCGGTGCTCAGCTAGCGGGAAAAGGTGGCACACAGACAATCATTGCCTGAAAGCCCACTTGGCCGCTGTAAATACCAGCACCCAGCGCCCACAAGCGCTGCTGCTAAGTGGGTGTGGTGAAAACGAGCCACAAAAAGCTAACTTGAAATTTAGTCCTGGGGTGAGTGGAAAATCCACCTGCCTGCAACTAAAGGAAAACACTTTCTTGTTTGCTCGCTTTCCAAGCCAAAGCCAGTAAAAAGCATGCTTGGAAGAGTTAACTGGTTTTTTTTGTTGCATGAGGAAGTCATCATTTTTGATGGCATTCCAGGCACCAAAAAAA
>JAVJGJ010000060.1:12867244-12906314 GCA_035590215.1 Microhierax caerulescens
ACTCGCCTTGCACTGAAACCTGCCAGTGCGCGGGCATGTACGTACAGACTCACCATCCCGTGATCAGGCACTGGCTTTAAAAACTTACTGGGATTCAATTAATTTCACCTGTGAGGCTTCTGTTAAATAGGGCTTTATTTGTCCCAGTGGCTCACCAAACACTCTGTGGAGGGAGAACGGCCAGCAGAGAGCAAGCACATAAAAATAGTTGGCGAGCGGTGAGCTGGCCCCAGCCTTAGCACAGGTGAGCGGCCCCTGCACAGCTGGTGCTTGCACAGCCACATTAGGCTCTTAATTGTATGCAGAAGACATTCATCACAAATGTCTACCTTCCTTTTGCTATGTGAGATAGGCAAGATTGCTTTTCTCCTGAGAAAAGACTTCCACACAGATACATTTATATATAGGGTCTCAGAGGGGTGTCACTGGTAATAACTGGAATGGCTTAATTTTCCTAAGAGGTCTAGTTAGCAGCTGAGAACTCCAAAAGTCTGCCCTTTGAAAGTCAAATGATAAAACCATTCCTGCCCGTGATGGTTTGTTTCCCTTTTAATCTTTACTTTTTTCCTTTCCATTATTTTTTTTTAGATGAAACCTAGATGTCAGGTCTGAACTACTTAAGAGACTCTTTGCTTAAAAAAAAGCAGAAAACCTCTGCTTTGTGGACACACACTGTGGTGTGGCAGCTGCTTGGCATACTAACCTTTAATTATAATTATGTTCTTGTAATTTAATAATATTTTAATAAACATGGTTTAGCATGTTGTGCCAGATAAGTCAAACTCATTAGTTAGCTCATGTCCTATTTCTATTTGATATTTCCTGCTGAAACCTCATATTTCTTTACTTGCTAGAAATTGATTAGAAGCTGGTCTTTTCAAAACAGCTTAAGAGCATGAAAACTCAATTCCCATTGGGTTTTAGTAGGATTTAGTTGCCTTAACTGTGGACTTCTGCAAATCTCAGTGTAGAAGGCGAGGGAGGGAACCCAGGTACTGACCTTGTGCACTCCTTTATTGAAGTAATTACACTAATGTCAAAACTGCGGCTCCCACGAGTAAGTGCGGTTTGCATGAAGGCTCAGCTCTGCAGGTCCTGCTCCCAGTCAAATGGTCGCTCACTCAAATGGAACTTTTTTCTCCATTTGCCTCCTTTGTTTAACTTTTTTTTTTTTTTCAATTGTAATTTTTGTGCCTGGATTATTTTCTCTGTGGGAACAGATTAAAACTGTTTGATCTTCCAACTTCACAAGGTTTGGGGAGGGACGATGGTGCAGGGCAGAGGGAGGGAGGAGGAAGGAAGGAAGGAAGGAAGGGTTGTGGTGTTATGATAGAACTGGATAGTAGGAAAGATCAAGTATTTTGTCTAGTTTCCCTGGGAAACAAGTCTTATCTGCATCTTGGTTGCTCTGTCTGAAGTTGCTACTAATGCTGATAAGTTTCACCATGGAATAAAAATGATGAAATGCTCTTTTGTGCTCCTATATGCTCTTGATAAAGCATGAAAAAACTATTTGTGCGTGGCATAATTACAGCAGTTATCCCACATACTGGTGCATCTATGGTTACAAGCACACATATCTTAAATCCTGCTTATTGGGTTGCGAATACTAGAGAGATATGGAGTTTACTGTGATCTTGTTCATGCAGAGAACTTTGAATTAAAAATGTAAATACGTAGTTGCCTAACAACTTCACAGCCTGTGTCAGCATTCATCTCGTGCTGTAAGGGTGGGAGAAGTTACTCCATTATCAACAGTCAGATACTTTTAGAGATCTATGGTGTTCTGTTTAGAAGTTGGCATCGTTCTGGCTGGATTTTGCCAGAAGCTCTTTTTTTAAGTGTGGTGGGCTGACCCTGGCTGGACGCCCAGTGCCCACCAGAGCCGCTCAATCTCCCCTTGTCAACCGGGCAGGGAAGAGAAAACGTGACGAGGGGCTCCTGGCCGAGGTGGGGACAGCGAGATCGCTCGGCAGTTACCGTCATGGGCCAAACAGGCTCAGCGTGGGGACATCAGTGCAATTTATTTCCATTCAGCTGTGGGCAGCAGTGGGTTTGAGGAGCATTAAGGAGCCAGGTGATGTTGGCTCCATCGGGCATGGGGGAACCTTCTGGCAGCTTCTCACAGAAGCCACCCCTGCAGCTGCCCAGCTGCCAAAACCCTGCCACCAAATCCAACACATTAAGGCCACCTTGGTGCTTGAGGACTTTGAGGACTGGGTGGGAAATGTTGTGAAATGGCCTGTTCTAACAGCCTTTGGGAGCTCGCTTTTCTGCCTCTGGGCATTGCCTGGAAGCACAATTGCCAGAAACATAATCAGGCTTGGGCAGAGGTTCAGAAGGGTTGAGCTTGAGCCTGATTTAAGTAAGGGTCTGCTCTGTTTGTCCACTAGACCTGCCTAATCTTCCCATCCCAGCTGCAAGAACTTACATGTCAGGATAAGGTGAGGAAAAACCCAGAAGGTCAGGGAAGGAAAACCTGGCATTTGCAGAAGTATGTCAGTAGATTGCCAAGTAGCTGCTGCAGAAAGGGGGCATGAGGTGGGACCCTGCCATTGGGATAAAACACTAACAGACCTCACAGAGACCTCTCAGTGCCCAGTTAAAGCCAGCATGAGCAGATGCGCTGCCTAGGTCCACATCAATCGTCCTGTCACCCCTGTTGGCAACAGTAAAATCTGCTCATTTCAGCCCTGAAACCAAACAGCTACAGGGGCTTTGGTCCAACAGGGAATTTGAGCATACACTTACTAATGTCCACGTGAACTCAAGGCTTTTCATGCTCCTGCAGTAGAGGGTGTATTTCTGACTTTTGTGGGACACCATGCAGGATCTTGAAGGAGAAAAGGCATGAAAGGCTGCAATAGGAATGAGTTGCCCAGCAGGAAACTGTCCCAGGAAGGCTTAGTTAGCTCTGAACTCCTTATAGAATTTCATCCCTTCTGCTGTATGTCTTTCTACCGGCAACTCAATTTTCCACATAAAACTTACGAATTTGAAGAATATTTATTCATTAAGACATTGGGTTGTACTGCGTGACTCGAGGAGCGGGTTAGCTCACCCAAACCATGCTGTGTTACATCACAGGCTTGTGGCTTAGGGATGCAATAGCAAACCCCATCGAGATAATTCAGAATAATGAGGATTTGACAGGATGCTGGTGTGAACATTTGTTGGTTAGTAAATATAAGCAATAGGGGCATCGCCACCAGTGATGACAAATATTTGGCAAAAATGTTAAATCTGACAGAGGTCTGGGCTGGCACCTACAACGAGTTGCACTGATTTTAAATGCCTGAAGGATTGACTGTCACTGGGTTACATGTCAAGCTGGTGTTCAGCATTTCCTTTAAAAACTCTTGTTTAGGAAACATTAAAAGACCATGAGAGAGAAGGTCTTAGCCTTAGAGAGCCCAAAGGAGAATAAAAGACTCCTTAGAGAAAAAAAGAATAACCCAGGAGCATCTTAGCTCCACTTTTACCTTCACCAAACCCAGACCTTCAAGTACCTGTTTCACTTCTGAAAGGGAGATTTAGCACTTTGTGTCGTTTAGAGCCAACATTTTAGGAATGCAAGATTGTACCTGGGAGGGTTTTCAGAGACATCTGTGCAACTCGCCAGAGCTGAGCACTCTTCCACATCTGTAGCAGCTGAAATAGTTTTAAAATTCCACCCTTCCTAGGTCTGATAAGGCCTGAGACCCAGGTTTTATGGCTAGATTCAAGTATGGCAGGTTTTTCTGGAACTTTGTACAGTTTGGAGAGACTCTCCTTTGAATTGCTTTGTTGACATAAGCATGCCCTTGATGAGCGCATCATCTATGTTTATTTTAAGGCATACTTTCTTTTAATAATTACCTTGTCCTTACCAACAACTGGCAGCTCTAATAATCACTGTCAAGTAATAAGCATGGAAATATGCTCATATCTTGTTGAATCACAACTTCTACCAGGCAAGCCCACACATTAAAGCTGTTCCCTGTGAATTTACATTTTGCTAACTGGAGGCACTGGCATGACAAATACAGCAGCAAACTCAGGGTGTTTTTCCTAGTCCATCACACAGGCCCGTTGCGGGGAGATGTAATCTGTGTCCCTGCAAGGCTTTGTTTGGTTTAGATTATCCCATGGCACAAGCCTGGCTTGCTGGCGGGACAACATCTGTCTGTGAGGGCTGCGGCAGGACCAAGCCCAAAGGAGGAAACGGTGAATCAGTGACCCCTGGGGTTGTGAGCAGTTGGGCAATTGCAGACATTAGCTTTGATGCTGAAGCAGCACACACATTCCTCCCACATCCAAAGCGCAGCGTTGCCTTCTTAGTATCAAAGCACTTCAGTGCCAATTTGCAAACCCCTGGCTGGGGGTTGCCCGTGGCCAGTGCTCGGGGTCTCAGGGATCGTGGCTGCTCGCCGGGAAGGCTTCGTGTGCTGGCTGTGAACAGCAGCCTGACTTCAAAGCTGTGCAGAGTGAGATGCTCCCATGCCTGTGTGCACTCCCTAAACTCGCCAGGGAGCAGCCTCTTTTGTTGTGGGTTTTCATGTCTGTCACTAAACATGCCCCAGCGGCTCCCTGGAAGTGCCACGTGTCTATAAATGCACATCGTGGTGCTCCCAGCCCCATGGGAAGTGGCCGGTACCGGAATGCTGGATCCCAGCAGGTATTTACAGCACCTGAGGGTGCCCCTGCCAGGGTCTGTCTGCCACAAGCTGTTTCAGGAGCACAGCCCTATTGCCATGGGGAGCTTGCATTTCTAGCTGCCTTAGGAGAGCAGCAAACAGGAAGAAAAAACCCAGCAGTTTTGTTTTTCAAAACTCTGTTAAAGGATAACTCTGTAAAATCCACTTTTACGTTGGAAGGGAATTGCTTTCCATCTCTCCTTTTATCTCCGAACAAGTCAAGTCAGCAAAAGCACAAAGTGAAAAACATGCACCCAAGAAGTTATATTTAGAAACCGGTTAGTCTGTATTTAACATTTCTGTCAGTGCTTACTCTATTTTGCATGTCTGGACTGGTGTTAAATTAAATTAAATACGTGCAAGCATGACATTTATTATTCTAGAGCTCAGCACATGAATAACAAAACTGCCTATCTAATTTCACTGCCACAAATCCTGGAGATGTGGCTTCATATAGGATGTTCTTATGGTTATCTGAACTTCTTCCTGCATTTCAGTAAATCAAGGAAAGGTCAGCTCTGGGGGAAACTTAAAAATAACAGCTTAAAAACAGTTTTGTGTCACAAGCTGTTCTCCTTAACAGCCTCTCTCTAGGGTCCAGCACAGAGTACCCTCGTGTGGAGGACACTCACCGCAGCAGTTTTTTTAACGTATGTGACTAAGGGAAGCGAAGCTGCTTTTTGGAGGGGCTGGGTCTAGTTTTGGCTGCGCACCTGATGAGGTTCACTGGCTTCAGGGCAACAACACAGGGAAGACCAGGACCTTCTAGGCAGGCAACTGCAAAAGTGGGTGAGGTGCAAACCTGTGGCCCCTTGCAGCCCCTCCTTGTTCCTGGGGCTGAGTGCGGAGCTCGGAGGAGCCTCATCTTCCCACCACAGCCAAAAAGCTGTGTCCACCTATTCTGCCGTCATTGCTGCTCTAGTTCATAGAGAGTGTTTTTTCACATAATCACGTTATTTTGAAGGCAGAGGTGCCGGGGCAGGAGGCACATGCGGTGGTGCGAACCCATCCCACAGCGCAGCCATCTCAGAGCAAGGCGGAGCACTTGCCCTTCCCAAATCCCAGTATCACCATCAAACTGCACTACCCCCAGCTGCAGGAGAAGAGGGAGTGAATGGTGTTTGCTTATCTTTGTTATAAAGTCAGAGCATCATGTTTTGATTAAATACAAGGCTGTTTTAATGTTCAAAATCCTCCCCTCAACTTGGCACCTCTGCTTAAGCATGAAGTGCTTCGCAGCGATCGCCAGGCTTCAGGCTTTCCATTTGTTTCTAATTATGGATTTGAACGATTCCATTGAAATTAAATACAGGGAAGTGTAGCATTCCTTAAAGTGCAGTGTTTACTTAAAGAGTTTATTACTTATTTTTACTGGAATAATACAGAATGTAGTCAGTAAGATGAACCTTTTCCCAACTGCATTCTCTGCAGAAAGCTGCGGAAGGAAGGAGGGAATATGAATATGTTTGAATGAGATTACAGCAAAGAGACGATTTTGCTTTCTAGACATCCGCACTGCCTGGACTTCACCCCTTTCTGGTCAGGCATGGGAAAATCTTTTGTGCTTTTAACCCCTCTGTGGAGCCAGGTGTGTGTGAGGAGGATGTTACGAGTACCTTTGGCCTGGCAAAGGGAGATGTGGCCTAGGGTAGGTGGAAGTTCCCATCGACTCTGATTACACCAGGGCAGAGGGAAGTGTTGAGAGTAAATTGGAGACATGCAGGTGGATCTAAAATTGAGAGCTTTGGGAGGGCAGGCAGCAGGAAGCTTTGCAGCCCACAGGCTGGATGGGGGGTTGCAATTGTCCTGAGCCACAATTGCCACAAGTGCCCAGCCCTCTCCTTGCTTAGGTCAACAGCCGTAGCGTTAGCAGCAACACGCTGATGCTCACCCCTGAATAGTGCTGAGGGATCTAAGCAGCTCCCAGTGCCTCACTGTAGGAAGTGCTGCCCTAACCTTGGGGATCTGGACGTTTCAGTAGCTGCGTCATCAGTTTTCTTTGCATTGGATGTTCATACATGGCTGACTGTGATCCAAAGTAAAAAGATCTTGAAAGATCACAGTCCCTTTTCAAGGTAGGAACTGTGTTTTGTCTAACAGACTGTTGGTCTAACTCCCCGACTCAATGAAGCAACTTCAGACTGAAAATCCCACTTCCCCTGTTGCAAATATCTCAGCAAGACCTTGGGCGACACCTGTGCTCCAGCCTTCCTTCCTTTGAGGAGTCGGCCAACAGTTTTTGCTGACTCAATTACTCCATTATCATGCCAACACCACCACAGGAACCACAAGGGGAAACTGGCAGCATTGGCAAAGTAACCCTGAAACTGGACCTTACTCTTTTAGGGAAAGCGACATACCTCCACATTGGCGAAGTCATTGACGGCGTTGACATGCGGGCAGAAGTGGGGCTGCTGAGCCGCAACGTTGTGGTGATGGGCGAGATGGAAGGGCAGTGCTACGAGTACAGCAGCAAGTTATGCTCCTTCTTTGATTTCGACACCTTTGGGGGACACATCAAGGTAGGGCTGGAGCCCTCTCCTTGCACTTTCCTCCTCCCAGCCACACCTTCACATACCAAGGGAGCCAGGATGCACAAGGGAAACCCCCCTCATGTCAGGCACTGAGCAAACAGCCTCTCCCCGCAGTACAGCAGATCCACCCCGCTGCTGCCGCCTGCCCCTTGCCTTTGAAGTGCTCCTCACACCCCTGCAGACATTGCTCGGCCAGCCAGGCTGTTTCTCAACCCACCCAAGGTATTGTCCCCACATTCTGATCCCAGTTTTCCCCAAATTCTAGTGGTGCTCAGCCCAAGGAGTTTGATTTGAGCCCAGCTGACTGAAACTCATGGAAAACATTAAATGCAAATTGTTTTTCTTCTAAAATTAAGTTAAACGTAGCAATGGCAGCAGTGGGGGCATCAAAGATAATCCCCTTAGCCACCATGGCCCTCTTTCTCTCACCCTGCAGCCATATACTCCCTTCCACGTGGTAAATCTCCCTAGCAGATACAGTGCAAGCCTTCCTACTCCTGTGTTCCCCCCTCCTTCTTACCCTCAACAGTCTCGTGTTTCTTAACTGATGTTTTGTTTTTCTCCAGATTGGGCTTGATTTTAAGGCTACCCACATCGAAGGTCTAGAACTGAAACATATGGGCCAGCAGACAATGGGGCATTACCCAATTCATTTCCATATGGCTGGAGATGTGGATGAGAAAGGAGGCTACAGCCCTCCGACGTACGTGAAGGATGTCTCCATCCACCACACCTTCTCCCGCTGTGTCACAGTCCATGGATCCAATGGTTTGCTGGTAAGAATCCCTGGAGTCTACCTTAACAATCCAGGCACCAGTCAAAAAATTTCCTCATAGCATGAATACAGCTCAATTATTGCAGGACGATGTGTTTTATTGTTAGAGCTAGTGTCTGGCTTTTCCTGACGCGGGATATATGTTCCAGGTGTATTTCAAGCCACATTAAAACGGAGGAGACCAATGTGGCACTGCAGGCTGTGCTGACTCAGAGCGGGCAGAGCTTTTGTCTGTGTGCAGCCACGTCTGCGGGCCAGCCCGTCTCTAATGAGTAGCTGGGTCTATCTATAGATGGAGAGCTTGCTATTTAAAGAGATAATCAGAAGGTTTAAGCGTGCTTCATCTTTCCTGTAATGTAATAAAAGTTTGTGATTGCAGTGCCATTCACAACGTTAAGCACTCACAGAACTCTCATTTGTTGGAGTTGTCCTCTGAAAGAAGAAATCCTTTAGGGTAATTCTATAAAATGATCTGTGCTTGCCAGACAAGTTACAGGACACCAAAGATAGTAAGAACACATTCAGATTCTCCCCAAATGTAGGGGTGCCGCCTTCTTCTTCTTTGGGGTAAGGATGCAGAGGGAAAGCAATGCTACTTTACTGAGCATCCTGGAGACTGGCACACAGCACCAAAAGGCTTTCCTCACTCTTACCCCATCTTTGATAGCTTCTTCTTACTCATATTCAGGAAATGTGCAGAAACCTATCCCAAAAGCAGAGCTGCTAAAGGTATGAAATAAATGTGAGGTTTGACCAAACTTTTCCCCAAGTATCAGCTCACATACGAAGTCTTAAAACGACAAGATTTCTGTACGCAAAGGACTCATTCCCGTTCAGTGAGACAGCAGCATATTCCAAACGGAAAGATGTGTTTCAGAGCCCTGAAGAGAAGCATTTGTACAGTCAAGAGCCCTGCTACCATATATAACAGGGGTTTAAGAGAAGACGTATCATTGGCAGTTGTAACCTGGGTGGTCAGGAGTTCATATCCACACCACCGCTGTAAAGTCACTGTACCATCTCATAGTAGGGGCCTGTAAGAATTTATTTTCCTGTATAATTCTACTTTCTATTTCTCTCTTTCTAGATTTCTTTATTTTTTTCCCCTCTGTATTTCTATTTTCCTAATTCTATTTTGGGGAATAGCAATTGTTTTCAACACCTAGCTAAGACCTGATTTTTGCCCTTTGCTGATGAATTCCTTCTTCCTCCTTCACTGACTCTAGCCCGTGGAGGTCTTTTTCAAGCATTCCTTTGGGCAAAGGCTGCAGGCTACAACCCCCAAAACTGGCAGCCTTGGAAGGGAAGGTCACAGGCGTAATTAAAATGCACAGAAGTCGAAGAGAGGGCATTGAAATTGCAGCTCCAAGCAGAGCGGCTTTTATCTGCTATTTATGAATCTGAGGTTTGGGGGTTGACCTCTATGCCTCTACGTTTTATAACATGATCCTAAAAACTTACCAAGTGAACGCAGCTTCTGAAGGAAACGTGTTCTGCTATATAGATTATTTAAGGAATTTGGGGTCCTATGGCATCTTCCCAGTTCGAAGCTGTCCATCGTGGGGCTCGGTATGTGGTTGGTGTGGGGAGTGGGAGGGCAGCGATGGGGATTCATTTGCCCACACCACAGTGGGCTGGGACCAGTGGTGCCACAAACACACCCTCCAGCTGCACCGGGGCTGCCCAGCTGAGGGTGAGCTGCAGAGCAGCTAAAGCTCCGCTTCTGGATCTAATGTGAGATCTTCACTCCCTGTTGATTAATACTTGCCAAACCACATACCCAGAGCCTGGCATTTTTCTTACCAGTCAGACAGATGGGTTCATATGGAGTGTTTGGAAACAGTTCTGGCTTTTGAGCTTTCCCTAAATGATAGCTGTGTTGTGGGGAATCCATGGCACAGGGATGCACGTGCTCAGGCTTTTCCAGCCAAGACGGTATGATGAAATTTAGAGACTAATGTAACTGATGAAAGCAGCCTGATTCTCTTGCTGTTACTCAACAGCCACAATTCCCTAAATGACCATGTTTTACCTCCATCATAAGGTACCCGAGAGAGATCTTAGAAATTAAGATGTATAATCTGAAATGTTAGTCACAAATTTAATCCCTGTTGATTATAGTTTATCAAAATGTGTGAATACTACACTCTAGTCAGAACACTTTTACCTTTCTTTTATTTTAACCGTATAATTGTTGCTGACAGCTGAAAAGAAAGTCCCAGTGAAACAATGCGATCTGACCAAGTTTGTTCAGTTGCATCACAGACGACGTGCTCTGCAGGTTGCATCACTTAAGTGTTGTGTCACTGCTCTGTGGCAGATATCTGCAACCAGCAGCTCCATGCCTTGATTCTCAGGTGATCTCACCACAATCTCCTCATCTGCTTTCCGACTCTAATTTCCTTCCTCTCCTCTTGCTTCTGCCCCAGATATATTCACAGACACCCACACGGTTTCCAGTGATTACAATAGTTACTCTATGCGTTTCCTAGTTTCCTATTATCTTCTTGCTTGGGCAACACTACTTGTTTCCACATGCGTGAACACTGTTTGTGCACACAGAGGTGAGCTCCTTCTTCCTCCATTCATTCCTTCTGAGATCAGGTAGATCCCCAGCATACTTTGCTGAGGGAGAATTTGCCTTGATGGTGTGTTACAAATCACACTTCAGAAACAAAAAATCTAGTGGAGCTATTAAACCTCAGCATAGCACAGCAGTTAGTGATGTCCTTAATGTTAACCCACTGAATTCAGAGGGACTTCTTGCATGCCTGTGGTTGGGTACCTGGGCAAATGCTTTAACAGGTGGGAGAGGGATATCAGTTATTTTTAACTGTCATTAAAGCAGGCAGATAATTTCCATACAGGCTTCCCTGCTTGCTTTGCTATTGCTTTTCTCATGTCGCTTCAGAGATACTCGTACTGAAAACACTAGGAGAAAAGAATGTCCAGCCATTCCTGATGACAGAAGTGTTTTTTTCTGTGGGTCTGTCAGAGTGCTGGAAGTCACTATTGCAGCCTTAGCTCATCTCCATTGATGGGCTGCAAATTCATATGCACTGCAAGGCACAGAGGGTCCTTCTGGAAATAAATATGTAGAAATTCTTTTCTCACCATAATTATTGTTTGAAAATGCAATAATTACCCAATATTTTCTTTAATATATCGGCCATAAAACCACCTAGTTACGCCACTGCAGTCCCAGGGATGCAACTTTGCTCTGATTCCCACACTCTCCACTGGACACCAGCGTGCAAGCTAAAATAGAAGCAGCCATTGGGGAGGGAAATTAAATGGATGTCAATAAACAGTCTGGCAGAATCCAGGGGAGAGCTCTGCTTCATGGAATAAGAGGCTGTGCTATCTAACTGCTTCAGTGGCATCTGCTTTTACTAACACAGACGCACTACATAGCGACTGCTTTACCATGAAGGCCATAGATTAGTCATGGTTAGAGTAAGATTATGAACTACTGAGAAGGTTTTTATCAAATAAAAAATCAAACCCATTGGAAAAGTGATTTTGGAGCAAGCATCTTGTTTGCTAAACAAGTATTTCAGTACTGGGCTTGTGCAGGAAACCAAGTCAGAGCTGACCGAGAGGTGAGATACAGGGAAAGTAATTAATCAGGCAAAGGGCGACAAATGCACTAGGGACCAGGTCCCTGGCTGGTAACTCCATGTTGGTCTGTGGGCTTTCAGGGATGAATTAGAACGATGGGCATTTGCTGGCTCTGAACCCCTCTGCCAGCGCACACTGCTCTTTCTGCTTCACTCCTTTCTCACCGTGCCGGGAGATGTGTTCCCCTGCGATGTGACTCCCCGTGCATAGAGGTGGGCTTTGCCCCAGGTGAGGTCTGGTCACTACAGGTGTTGATGTCTCAGTCCTGGTGCAGTGCTGTGTGGGCTGGAAAGATGAATGGCCCTACCAAGTGGCTAACATTTCTCTAGGGAAACTGTTTGGGTCATCTAAATGTCGCAGCACCATTGCTTGTGTGTATTCTAAGTATTACTGTTGCATGAGAGAAAGTTAATGGGCTTCAGTGGCAGTTTCTGTGCAGTTCTGACATCTCTGTGGTTAGAAGATTTTCCCTGCATGTTGGAAAACTTCTGAGGATAGTTCACTCTCCTGAAATATATCGCATAAACATTTGCCCCCCTCTTCCAAGAGGGGACGGTTCAGGCTAATGACATATGTTTTACACCTTGCAAAAGCTACCATCTAATTAGATCGGGGAACATAGCAGGAAATTTCAGTAAAGGTAGCTCAAAGGAATGCACCCCTTTGCAGGTCATTTAGGCTGTGTTTAATTTACTGTGGTGACTTGTGTTCAGAGATTTGAGTATTTACACTGGAGCATGGATGATGCATAATAGATGTGTGTGCAGATGTAAGCTTGTAATAGGTTTGGCAAGCAAAGTGTTCTTATGTGAAAACATAGTTGTAATCATTTCAACACTAGTCCTGGGATTTTATCTGAAATCGGTGCTCCTTGCTTTGAGAATGAGTCTCAGGCCTGTTTACAAAAGTAATTCAGGCACTGGAGTGCCCAGGTGTCTCAACGGCACCATAAAGAACTATCCACTTTAATATTGTTTTTTGCCCCTTGGCAATTGCTGTTTCCTCAGAAGCATTTGTAGGAACCCACTGGTGTCAGGCTAACCCTTGCCAGGAAGGTTTCCCAAGTCCAAGGTGGTCGATGGGTGGTGGCTGATGGGAAGCACAAAGAGCGAGCCCAGGAAAGCCCGCTCTTCACCTGGCCAACGGAGATGAAATTAATTTTCCATATCCCAGACATATCCACAAACAACTGACTTGCTGGAGCTGGTCTGTCTGAGGGCTGTGGTTCCCCAGCCAGTCCTAGCCTTAGGCTTTGAATTCACGTATCTGCTCGTGAAATAGTTTCCTCAGATCTGTCAGTGAGGTGATGGGTAATGTTCTGTCCAACACAACTGTGTCCCAGTGTTAATAACAGTCAAACCAAAACCAGAACAGCACTGATTAACACCAGCTGATTTGTCCCAGGGTCAAGTAAAGCTTCTGCCAGCAACTTGGAAAAAAGAATCAGGTCAAACCTAAAACAAGCCAGCCTGTCTGGAAAACAACTTGCCACCTCTCTGATAGCCTGAAAAAATATTTTTTCAGCTCAGCTGCATTTTTCAGATGCATTTTATGTAGCTGCTCATGTAACTCCGTGTGAAGATGAATGAGCCCAGATGTGACCATCTAACATCCTCCATTCATCCCCCACTCCGTGTTTTTTCCAGCCTCATGCTAAGACAGTCTTTGATTTCACAGGCCAACAAGAATGGAATAAGCATTTCCTAGGTGATGACAAATTCTAATTAAAGTTAAATGTTGGAGTTATTGCTTAGACTACGAGCTTTTAAGAGCAAAGAGTGACCTTGTTTTTGGTTTTGCTTATACACCCTGAGTTCAAGAGGGTACTGAGGTTCCTATGCATCATTGCACTACAGTTTCTTCTTATTATGCAGTGGCTGATGCATGGCGCCTGAACACTGACCTTCATTTTGTACATGTAGGTGAAGGATGCTGTGGGTTACGATGCACTGGGCCATTGCTTCTTTACGGAGGATGGACCAGAAGAGCGCAACACATTTGATCACTGCCTTGGACTGCTTGTGAAACCTAGCACTCTGCTCCCCTCGGACCGGGACAGCAGGATGTGCAAGCTGATCACAGAGGGTGCTTACCCGGGGTACATCCCGAAACCCAGGCAGGACTGTAGGTGAGTGGGAGCTTTCCTTTTCCTCTTTCTTTTCTTTGCAGGATTTAGCTGTAAAGATAGCATTACATGTATATGATCATGTAGTCATCTGTAGGGGTCGGGGCTGCAAGCCCCAAAGGTTGGGAGAGCAGTCTCCTTGGGATCTGTATACTTGTGCTTTTCAGATGCCTGCACACCTGCAGTGTAATTTTCACTTTTAGCGTAAAGCCTGCTGATAGTTCCTACCTCAGATGTTGAAAATCTCTCTTTCAAAGTACACAGTGGTGCCTTGTGTCTTACGGAGTCTTGGTACCAATGTCTCCACAAAAAGTTGCTGAGTTCAGAATGGGCTGTGTTCTGACATTCGTGCTCATCTGAAATGGCAGCTGATTTTGAAAATACTCCCATTAATTCAAAAGTCATTATCTGTGAAGAATGGCTACTGTTTAGTGGTACGACATTGGCCTTATGCATTCATTTGGCACAGTCTGCCCAAACTGGAGTGAAACCAAAATGATATAATAAATGCAGTTTAGTACAGAATTGGAACTTGACAATAAAAGATCAAAGGCTGTATACACCCACTGGGTCTCTAGTAGCCTGTCTATACATAAGCTCATTAAAACATTTCCATGAGAACTTCTCAAATCTTCTATTTGCCACAAACACTGTATTAAACTTGAAAAATGCCAAATGCCTTTCACCCTTTTTTCAAGATCCTGCCCTCCAAGTGTCCTTGCAGATCTGCCAGCTGAGGTTTAGATGAGGATTATAGAAGCCTTTGCAAAAAGAAGAGATTTTACGAGTTCTTTTTTCAGTATTGTTGCCTTATAGAAAAAAAAAATCAGGTGGAGTATAAAGAAACACAAGCAGCTTGGCCACACAGTTAAACATTAAAATATTTTCTTAGAGGAATTAATGGGTTCTTCATTAGCAGTAGCTTTTAAACACAGGTTAGGGAAATGCCAGTCAGAAATACTGTAGTTGTAGTAGACCCTGTTGTAAGGCAGGGTGTGGACTCACTGAGCTCCTGAAGGCCATTCTAGCCCTTCTTTCCATGATTTTCCAGCTGGTTTTCTGCCCAAAAATCAAGGTGCACAACCTAGGAATATGGTTTTATTGCTAATTACCACTGTTCAGGGAACCTACTCATTTTGATGCACATCAGGCAGCTGATTAGCTTTCTTTTTCTCTCCCCATCCCCCCAACTCTTCTTGAGAGAGTACTAAACTCTTCAAGTAAAACCTGTTTTCTTAGCAGCTAGGCAAGCAGATCCCTGGCTGCAGTCCAGGGAGCCTAGCAAGTGGTCTGGAGCAGATCTGTGGAACCCCATCATTCACAGAATGTTTTCTATTAAAAGCTGGATGTCAACTTTGCATTTAAGAGTTTAAAACTGATGGTGGATCATCCTGAGGACAAGACCCCTGTGCAATAGAATGGCAGGTCTTCCACAGTGAAGGTTTGTCTTGAGAGCACAGAGCATAGGTGCTGTGTTGAAGCTGCTGGAAGGCAGGAACACTTCTGCCCGTAGTCCAGATTTCTCTCCAGGAATTTATTCTGCTGTACTTGGAGGGGTGGGCAGAATCTACACTAAAAAAAAGAAAGATAAATTTCTGACCCACAGAAAGGCAATAGGAAAGTCTCTGAGCCAGACTTCCACCCTGAAAATGAGACAGACAGAGGCTGATTGATGCCTAACAGCTAAAATTCTTCAGGGGATTTCTTTTATTTGGAAATACTCTGAGGCTGTATCAGTATCACCCAGCCTGTCCTCAGAACAAACTAGGGTTTTGTCCAAAGAAACATATTTTTAGCTTTTTAGTTTGGCAGGGGAAAGAGATGAATTCATGCAATGCTCTTTTTCACATCTGTGTTTGTTTATAAATTACACTTAATGTCTCCATTCATAAAATAAGAGTTAATCAGGCATTGTGCTCATTTTCCACTGATAATCCATTTAATAGTCAGAAGTACATATCCTGTGTCATTTTGAAGACTGTTATATGAAAAAGCGCTGGGAATGATAGGCGGAGGTCTGATGAAAAGGTCCTATGGTGCTTTGACCTACCATGTCTTTCTTTACAAAAGAATTCAAGGTCTGATCAGAAAAGCAGCTTGGTTTGCACTGGGCTTATCCAGCCTGCAAGTGCATGAGTTTGCTGACACTACCCCTGGGGCAGCAGCCAAGGCGCCCAGCGCAGGGATGAGGGATGAGCACCGGCTGTGGCTCTGTCGGCTTGGAAGAGGCAGGCAGCTGCTGCTGCCAGAAATTAAGACAATTGGGTTGTGCCAAATGACACAGTAACCTGCCCAATCCATATGGCTCTGAGGAACGGGATTGGGATGAAAGACAGCTCACTGTGGAAATACAACATCCTTGCCCTTGCCCACACAATGAAGTGCAGCCTATAAATAAGCTCAAATTGTTTCTTTCTAGGCCAGTCCCATGCCCAAAATAGAAAAATGTTGCTATGTTTGCATGATAAAGTGGCACAAACGAAACTTCATCTTAGGCCAGAAAAATCAGTTGGCCTAAAGACCCCCCTGTGAAGTCCTTCACAGCGAGATTTAAACAGACATAAATGTTCTATATGTTCACCCCTCAGGAGGGTGAATCTCACCCTCAGTTTTGGGGACCCAGTCTGCTGGTTGTGAGTGCTCTATGTTTTCCTCCCAAAGTTCACGTGCCTGTTGGTTAATGAATGCTGCATGTCACAGGGTGGACAGTGATGGATGGATCTTTTCTTTTTGATGAGAATCCTTCAATTAGGAGTCTTTTATGCACGTTAAACAAATTGAGTTCTTTTGTCCCAAAAGAAATGCATAGGAGGGTGGGAGCAAATAAAGTTACTGAATAACAGCAGCTCTTGGAGAAGGCAGGTACCAGGGTACGCCTGGAAAGCGCTTAAGAGGCAATTCGTTGGGTGCCTTGACTAAATGAGTCTCTAATGAACCTGAGGGCTTATTTGGGGGCAAAGTTCTTTTCTGTGACTTGTGCAACAACACATTCACCTTATCATAAAACATGATTGACATCCCACAGCTTGATAGCAGGCTTGGAATTGCAGTCGAAATTCCTCATTTAATACTTGGTGTTTTGAAAGATAAGGCCATGCTGTCTGTCAGACTGCAGAGGACACGTGTGGTATGAGAAGAGAAACAAAAAAAAAACTAAACCCCACTATTCCCTTTGCCCCCTAGGCAGGACCCCTATCTGGGGAGGTATCGGTTTTGCCTGTACTGGGGGGAGTTGACTGGTGACTGGTGTGTGCTCAAACCATCATTTTCATGTTATTCTTTGTTTTCCTGACCTGCAGTGCCGTATCCACCTTCTGGATAGCCAACCCACACAACAACCTTATAAACTGTGCAGCTGCGGGATCCGAAGTGAGTGCAGAAGTTTCTTATTTGGTAACAACTGCAGCTCTGCAAGGCTGAGGCTCCTGCTGGAATAAAACCTGCTTCTGTTACACAGGCGTTGTTGAAACTGCTCGATCGAGACATATATTATGTGGCTAGTGCTGCCAATAAAAAAAATAATGCTTTTCCTTTTGCTCCACACTTCTTGTCACTTGCTGTTTCTAGAGCTGGATGGCTTTAACAAAAATTCCCAGCCTTTGCACAGCATGCAGCCTGAATAAATTAAATAAATGTGACTGTGGAGTCCCAGTGAAGTGCTTGGCAATGATTCTGTTGGTTGCAGTACAGTAATGGTGCTCTGAAATTTCAATCAGCACTAATGCTAATTCCACAGGAATTCTTGGTCACATCAGGAGCCTTTATTTTCCTACTAAGACAAATAAACAAGCAAAGCAAGCCTTCAACAAAGAGATGTGGTCTTTCCAAAGTTTCCAGATCTTTGTACCTAGATTTGGGGTCCTAGATACAGTTTTAGGCAACTAAATAAGAATGACCTGATTTTTAAGATCCGAGGACATCACTGTATGTGTGTGTGTGATGGATTTCGAAAGCCTTGCTTATAGCTTCAGTGTAGATGTCAAAACCTAGCTTAAGGCACATCGAAGATGCAGCAGTGTGAATATGAATGTATGTGCGTGTGACGTTCTTTGCTGCGTTTAATTATATCAGTCAAAGCTGATGGCTGTGATCTGTCCCAAAATCTTCTGGCTTATGTCTTGTGGCTTTACTGTTAAATCCTTGGGCTAAAGTAGATCAACAAAGAAGTTCAAGCAAAGTCTCAGGTGTCCATTCTCTTTCTTAGGAAACAGGCTTTTGGTTTGTTCTGCACCACGTGCCGACAGGGCCCTCAGCGGGCATGTACTCCCCCGGCTACTCGGAGCACATGCCGATGGGGAAATTCTCCAACAACCGCGCACATTCCAACTACCGGGTGAGTCTGCACGCAACGGGAATGCTGCCCTCAAAAAAACCCATCATCTTCTCACTCCAGCTCTTTGGGTCTGCAAGCTATTAATGCCGGTGCTTTCTGTTTCACTAAGAGTCAGTGCAAGCTTGTTTGTGTCTGCAGATAGAGCAGCCTGCGTGCTGGTGTGGGAGCTCTCACTCAGCCAGCACCCGCTTCGCTTGGCTCCTGGGCATTGCGAGATGCTCTTCCCTCTGCTCCGCCTGCTCTGCTGCCGCTCGCCTGAAATAGCGCCTCCGGGAGCATCTATTGGCAGCTTGTCTAATTATAGACTTCAGCTGCCAGTGTTAGCAATTAAATGAACAGCTTCTAGAGGGATAAACACGGGCCGCTGTCTAATCGCCTTCTCTTTACTTATTTACCCGTAGCATGCTGTGGTGTGGAGCTGTGTGTTTCTGACTGCTTTAGACTGCAGCAGGGTGTTTATGGGGGGTGGGGATGTGTAAAGGCATTTGCAAGAGAGGTGCAGTTTCTGGAAATTTGCAGCAGTTTTGGGGGGGTCTGTGTAAGTTTGGGCAGTCCTAGCAGCCCTCTGTTTCACATGCTACTGACAGAAGCAGTTGTTAGGATTGTGTGAGTGACTTTGCCCTAGAGCAATTGAAGGCAGAGCCTGGAGATGGAAAGAACTGTAGAATATATAAATACACTGTAATATTGCATTTCTTATTCCTTATAGGCTGGAATGATCATTGATAATGGCGTTAAAACCACTCCAGCTTCTGCCAAGGACAAAAGACCTATCCTGACACTGATTTCTGGGAGGTAAAGTGTTTTGCATGGTTTGGTTTGGAAAAGACTTCTCTGTAGCACTGACTGAAAGCTATGAAATCCGCCAAGGAAGGTGACAAGGAGCATCGCTGTATCTTTGGGCTGGTTCTTAATGCGGAAAGGTCTTTGCTTAGATTTACCGCTCTAACTTCATCTTCTCCATTCCCCACCCTAAGGGACCCCCAGCACCCACATTCTTCTGGTTTTGTCCTTGCTCTTTAGCTCTGAGCTGGGCTGTCATGGATGTTACATCTGCTTTAGGGTGTTGCATTGATTATATATATTTTTTAGATAAACAAGAAAATTAAATGCTGTCTGGTCAACAGCTCTGCTGAGCAGAACTTGCTGCAAGTTTCCCAGGAATAAGAAATCAAAGTATTTCCTAGGAATGCTCTTGATTTTCTTCAATCCTTTAGGACCTGCTTGCACAGGGAGTGCTTACATGATGGAGCTCACACTCTGATTTCAAATTTCGGTCCAGTTCCAGATCTGACTGTAATAATCATTACAATGAAATGCCCAAAGCCGCCCTTCATCGCTGCTGCTGCACACAGCCTCTGTGTGGCATAACGGAGTCATTTAGAAATACTGGAAACCTCTCTCTAAAGCGTGTGGTATCGGCAGACCTACTGTGGTCTGATGGCTTCTGAGAACCCACCCTCTTTCCCCAAAGCGGACTCCAGTGTGGAGGCTGATGTAAGCAGAGGGCTTCTTGCAGGCAAAATGTAATAGCGTGAGGACCACACTTGCACCCTTTTATCTCATTAGAGGTTGAGTCTGGCTCTTAACTTAGTTACCAGCCCCAGGGAGAGAAAATGACTTGCATATTCTCAAGTTTCATAGTTTTCTCTCCTATTAGACAAATTGCCTGCTGTTGCACCCAACCTGCTTTCCCCCATGACTGGGTTTCTTGACAGAAGAAACCACGCAGAGAAGAGAAATCTGCTGAAAACCTCTGTGCAGCAGGGGAGAATGACAATTTTTTCTTTTTCTCCTTTCCATCTGTGGGGCATGGCTTACCCAGATTGCTGTAGTCACACGCTGGGCAAGCACTGCAGGGGTGGGATCGGTCCTCCTCCACAGGGGAACACAGCCAGCAGCTCACATATGGGTTATCCTGGGATCCATACCACCCCAGTGCTCTGCCTAGCAGCTGGTGTTAAAAGATGTTCAAAAGTGAATATTATTTACATTATTTTAAGGCTCAATTAAGTGAATGATTAATTGAATGATAAAAGTAACTTCTAAAAAAATGAGTTATTGAGAGAAGCCTGCTCTGCAAGCACCTCCAAATTCTCTTGGGAGTCTGATACTGCTTTTCCATATAGCTGAACACATGCCTTGGGAAACTGCCTGCTGCCACAGGCGCAGGAAGGGATTACAAAAGGCAATTTGTCCCTTGCCATACAAGGGCAGGAATGACCCCTGGAAGCCAAGCAATTCATAATGCAGTCATGTTTATGCTTGGGGATTACCCACCAGCACAGGCTGCAGCTCAGGTTATTTATACCTTTTTCTACTTTTCATCTATCAAGACAGAAAGACGAAATGAATGCTTGTGGCTGGACTGGCTGGGGCAGACTTTGGGGTAGGCTGGACAGTTGCAGAGTTGGAGAGATTATTCTGCATTCAGTTACAGCATTAAATGTCTGAGTCAAATTCTGTATCCTGTAGTGTTCCTCCGGTTATACACGGATGTGAATGAAACTGGTATCCATCTCCAAATATCCGTATTTAACAATGCCTGGGGAATTCACAAGGGCTGATACTAAATCTGTCTGAAAGCAAATTCACAGTGATGAAGCTGCCAAAGCAATATTCATTTACTGGAACCCTATCAGCCTGATGCTCAGTTTTAGATTGATATGATGGCTTATTAAGGAAAGCAAAGTGCTATTGAATAGCTGTTAGCGATCTGACAGCTTGGCCTCGCTACCCATTGGTGAGGCATGAATTTTAATCTCTGGACCATCCGTTGCTGGCACTGAGTTGGATACTCATCTGTCAGGTTTTCTAACCTGTGTAGCATAATGGAAGATGCTCCTTCAGTAGCAAAAGGAAGAGCTGTGCCTCAGGACCAGGTGAATGATAGCCAAGCTTAGCATCACCATAGCAAGCCAGCATCGCCTTGCTCGGGTCCGGTGGCCTGAGTGGTGGCTGACAGGCAGCAGCTGAGGGCACACATTGCTGCAGTTTCCACTTGTGTCTGCTTTTTTTCCTGCATCAGGCCAATATTTCATCATACTTGGGAGCTTCAGAGTTAATAAAACTTGTACGTGTGTCCTGGGTAGTGTGTAGTGGGAATAGTGAAGGACATACTCACAGTCCCTCTCCAAGATGTTTTAATCCCTTTCTACAGCAAGGAAAATTTGGCAGTGATACTCAGTGCCGCAGTATAGCCAAAGCTAGGAGATAAGAATACTCAAAAGGGAAACCAAAAGGATATTTATCTAAATAACAGAAGCATGCTAAAGGATAACAGTAAAGGATTAAAAAATATCTCAGGCTTTTGGGAGCAATAACAAACTTTCCATGCTTTCAGCAATATATCAGCAACACAGTAACGGAAAGGTAAAAGGAAAATTGGAGTGGGTCTTTACAACGGCCTTGTCTGGGCTGTCGTTCCATTGGCAGCTGGGTCTGGCCATCGCTCCTTGACAAGACACGCTGTTTGGATGGACTGTTGTCCCAAAGCTGTTCCTGAGTTAGCACAAACCAGATGCTGAGCAGAGCTGTGCACCAAGCAAAGCTACCTTCCCTCGCCAACCTTTCTTCTCTCCTTCTGGTTACAGATACAGCCCACACAAAGATGCTGATCCTTTGAAGCCCAGGGAACCTGCAATAATTGAACGCTTTATTGCCTACAAGAATCAGGATCACGGGGCCTGGCTGCGGGGTGGAGATGTGTGGCTGGACAACTGCCAGTGAGTTTTGCCTTATTTCAACTCTCGGAGTTCAGTCTGGTGTTTATGGCGAGCATAGCTGTGGTTCAGACTATTTATATTGTTTTGCACCTTTTGTATGGCCAAGATTGAACTAAAGATGAAACGTTAAGTCAACACAGGCATTATTTAACACAAACAAAACCTGCTTTGTCTGAACCGAAGATCCCTCACGTTGTTTCTCTGTGTGACGCTGACCAGCATTCAAAAGTGGTCACAGACACAGACACACAGATGCAAAGAACTAAAAATAAAACCTGATTTTTTAAATGAAAAATGAGGTGCTTTGAAAAGAAAGCAGCAAAATCCACCACCTTCCCTGGGTAAGCCTGGTCACAGATCAGTTTTATGTGGTTCACTGTTACGCTGAATAAGCGAGTACTGACGGAGCAGACATAAAACTATGCATCACCGCAGCAAGGGAGAGAGACTGGGCCAGTGCATGTCGTGCTCTTTGAAGGCTGTTTCCTGCACGGGTCAGAGCAGATGTTTGTTTTGCCCTTGAGAGCAGATGATCTGCTACAGGTTTTTTTGCTGAGCCAGCCCCTTAATACCTTAATATCAATCTCAATGAAAAAAAAAAAAAAAAAAAAAAAAAGAGGAGGAAAAGGGAAAAGCTACTTTATGAGGCATATCGTGGTAACCCTAGTAGGAATAGCTGTCACACCATTATCTGGTGGCCAATTCCTGGCCAGAGCTGCCTTATCTTCGAATGACCCAAACCCCTTAAAGGAGCTGGTGGTATGCGCTGGCTTTAGCCACCGGTCAGGTGGGCAAGAATAAGACTGTGGCAGAACAGTCAGAAACTCAGTGTTGAGCAATACGGTTTGTGGTGCTTCTGAACTGCAGAACCAGAAGCATGTAGCCCACCCCATGGCCAGCGAGTGCTGCCGTTCACAGGAACACCCGCTTCACCGAGACGCTTGCACGGCTTACGGGGCAACCGCAGTGGGAGGCTGCTAAAGGACCAAGCGCTTTACCCCTTTCCCACAGCAAAACATGAGTGGGTGTGAATTCGAGGAGACAGCCATCAGCCTGTAATGCCCTCCCTTCCCCCCCTGTTACTCCAAGGCTGCTCCAGGACCGTGCCCAGGGCCGCCCGGTGCAGCGCTGCCACCTGCGGGCGGAGCTGCTCAGGGCTCACCCCCCCCAACCCCCACCCCCGCGCCGGCCGCCGGCGACAGACCCGGTGCGGGCACCGGCGTGGCCGTGCCATCGCGAGCGACACAAACCACCATTTGAATTGCAGCCTTCCGATTATAAGCAGGGCTCGTGGACCACCAGTTGTGATTTACCTCATCTAAAAGCTTGGAATTTCAGTAAAGTGGAAAGACGTATTCATTTGTTGGGGTTTGGGGCTTTTTTGTTGTTTTGTTTTGGTGTTGTGTTTGTTTGTTTGTTTGTTTGTTTTTTAATAAGGAAGATCCCATCTGGATTTCCTGTTGGGTTCTGGGGTTCTTTTTGTTGTTTTGTTTTGGTGGTTTTGTTGTGTTTTTTGTTTTGGTTTGGTTTGTTTTTTTTTTTAACAAGGAAGATCCAATCTGTATTTCCCTGTTCGTGAAAGAGAAGCCAAGTTTCTCTGTGTTTGTAACAGTTCCCATTCTAAAGATATTTCACAAAACATTATGTAATTCAAAAAACCAGAGTGGCACAGAGGTGTGGGTCAGGTGAAGCGCTATTAAATAATAAAAGCTTGTTGGAGCAAGAAATAAGCATGATCTTTTTTAGCTAACAAAAAGAAAAGAGCGTTGTCGTTAGACACAGGGAAAATTACCAGACAAGTAAGCTGTGCCCGGTAATCATAGGCTCAGCCTCAGCTTGGAGCATTCGGGTGCATGTCTGCTGCTCCATGGGATCTGCACACACAGCAGGGGGTGCCGAGAGACCCCCCAGTGCTGGGCAGGGAGCAAGCCTGGCAAAGCCGGAGCTTCCCTGGAGCACTGCTGACCTCCACCTCATTGGTTTGGTTACTTTAGTTTGACGTGATAAAACAAAGCAAACCCAAACCTCTTCTGAAGCATCTCTCTCCTCTCCGCAGGTTTGCTGACAACGGCATCGGCCTGACCTTGGCCAGGTGAGTGTGGTGCAGGTTGTGCTGCAGCCTGGGGCAGAGCTGGGGGGGACGGGCATGAGCAGCCCCTTCACCTCCAGCCCTTCCTGCCTAGTGGTGGGACATTCCCTCATGACGATGGCTCAAAGCAAGAAATCAAGAACAGCCTCTTCGTTGGGGAGAGTGGAAACCTGGGCACTGAGACGATGGACAACGAGATCTGGGGACCTGGAGGTCTGGATCACAGAGGAAGGACCCTGCCCATCGGCCCGTAAGTTGAGCACATCAAAGCACTCACTGTTCCCACTCAGTACAAACTCCAGCCCAGTGTGGTTTCTTCAGAACTGCTCAGTTTAATAACCATTACACTGAATGGATTTGGTTTCATGTCTCCCGATCCCAAAAATCTTCACTGTGCAGCTGCTGCTGGCAGGTACGTACTTGCAGGCTGCCAAGACAGCATCGAACTCCTCTTTCCTTCCCCTTCCCCTTTGCAAATGGAGCCGAGCAGACAGCAAGCGCGTGCTAGCTGGGCACTTCTGTGTATGTGGTCAGCAGTGGCTCAGCTATGCTGGCCTGCTCCATCCAGGTCAGCAGCCAGGAAAGCTCATCGAAGCCCTTCCCTGGGTTTGAACTAGCCCAGATGTGGTTGTAGATGTCCTCAGGACCACTCTTACTGTTGCTGCTGTGCTACAGGAATTTGATGCCTTTGTTAAATAGTTTTGAAACGCCCAGTGAACTTTGGTGTGGCCCCTTCCTAGACCTTAGGACTACAGATTGGTTTGCAAGTGCAATAATGTTTTGATGTTATTCCTAAAAACATAGTTATCCTAGCAGTAGCCCTACAGTGAACAAAGAGCTCAGCTGATTTTTTTCTGCCATATTATACACCTCAGCTTTGCTTGTTGGTAGCAATACAGGAGGCTTATTATTAACTATAGTAATAATGAAAGTCCAGTCTGCTATGACTCTTCTTCTTGTGTCATTTACATATATATATGTGGGTGTATCTCATCTTGGGTGTTGTGTGCAGAAACTGAGAGAGACAGAACAAATGCACAGGAGCAGGCAAGTACTGTCTAAGGAAAGCCATTCTTGTGAGGAAGGGATCAGATTTATTTATCATAAGTGACATTTAAAACATCTTAGCATCTTAAGGAGTTTAAGCATCTCATTCACTTAATCAGTGTGAAAAATGGTGTCCTCTTTACCTTGCAGATGATATCAGAGAAGGCTGTTAGTAAAGGTTCATTATTCTGCCTCTTCACCTCTTTTCAACCCTATAGATTGCAAGACCTTTCCTTGTTTTCAAATCCTCTTTTTATTGCAGCTGAGTGTTGCATCGTTGCACTGTTTCTCTCCAAGTTCCTTTGAAAGACTTTGTGGGACTGCTTTCAGCCCTGCTGTTATTCAGCCCAAGGAGTCTGCATGGCTGATGAGTTTCAGGTTTTGTGGCTGCAAAACTCGTTTCTGACGGCAAACACGAGTTTATTCATTTTTAGGTCAATGCTTTGGCATTGCTATAAGCTCCTTCCCTGGAGGAGCACAGACCAAATGAAAGTGATCTGTTCAGACACAAGAGAACTTGAGCTGAACTTGCAAGGCTAAGAGGACTTCACAGACCTAAAAAGGAGGGAAATCCCTTCTCTTCCAAAACATGAACTCAGGAGTCATCCTAAGGCCTGTGAAAAACGAAAGCAGCTGGGAAACCAGTGCTGTGGGACTGCAGGTGTCTAGAACAGATGCTCATCCCCACACTGATGTGTCATGACCAAGTCTCTCTGTCTCCTCCCAATGTGTTTTAGGGATTTTCCCATTCGAGGGATTCAGTTCTACGATGGACCGATCAACGTCCAGAACTGCACCTTCCGCAAGTTCGCTGCCCTGGTCGGCCGGCACACGAGCGCCCTGGCCTTTCGGCTCAACAATGCCTGGCAAAGCTGCCCCAACAACAACGTCACTGACATTCACTTTGAAGATGTCCCTGTGAGTTATCCTTCTTGAAAAGGCCTTTTCCAGTCGGCTTGGAAAGGGGGTTGTGGCAAAAAGGGTAAAGCAGCCTTTGAGAGAAAACACAGGAACTTCAGGAGGTTGCCCCTTGTCTTTGCCAGACGTTTAACAAAGAGAATGGCAGCTGAGAAAGGGAAAATTGGACAGGTGAAATAACAAGAAAATCCAATTCTCTGACAGGTTTGCAGAAAACCAGAAGCAGGCATCAGTTAAAAAAAAAACAAAACAAAAAAAAAACCAAAAAAAACCCCTCAAACAACCAAAAGTGGTGTTATTCAAGTGAAAATAATTCCCATTTCTGTATGTCTCAGAAACTGTGGAATAGGGAGAAGAATCTGTCCTTTTACTTTGGACAGCAGTATAATATTAAAGCAATGACAGAAGGAAATCTGTTGTGGAAGGCCTAACTCACCTAGAAGCAGAAAATACAGATTTTGGGAAACAGCCAGTGAAACTGAGCTGATGCAGGGTAATTCTGCAGCCCCGCACACCAGGGTAATTCCAGGGACTCCAGCTCTACAGGCGTAAATTAGAGCAGAGTCCAGGCAAAAGGGATCTGCCAAACTTTGAGTTACAGTATGGACGTCTGGGTGCTGGTCTGAACTTGTCCTGGGGTCTGTGCTTTTGAGTTATTTTTGAATTTGTTTGCCCAAATATGTGCTAACTGGTTTGCTGAGGTTCACCTCTAACAGCTGTTAAATCCAACTGCCAAACATTACAAACAAATAAATAAATAAAGCGGTTGAGACTGAAACGATTTGGGTTGCTTAACTTTCAAAAAATTAGCAGACTTGCTCACATGTCAGGAACAGTGCTGACTCATGATCCTTGTGCCAAATGGGATGGGAAAGGCAAAATTCCCCTAAAAACATTGGTTGGTTACTCTCTCACATTGCACCAGGCGGGCTGGTGATGGGCAAGCTGGATAAAAATATCAGTCAGAAGTTGCCTGAGCAGCCATTTCCCAGGAGAGGTCACTGATTATTCCCAGCATCAGTGTGACTTATGTAGCTTTGGAACCTTAAAAATACATTAGCAGACAGTAAGCGAAGTGGCTCTTGTGAAATTGCCCCATCTCCTGAACCTTCCTCCAGAAAGTTAAAAAAACCCACCTTCTCACAGCTGAGGCTGAAATTCTGGTTGATTTAGCCTTTCCCCCATGGTCAGCAGGGAAATCTGTGTCTGCACTGCCTGGCAAATCAAACACACCTTCGAAACGTGTCACCCAGGCCATCCTCATATGCCTGTACCAAATGGCACGGTGTTCCTGCCAGCTAACGAGACCGGCTCAGCTCTAAAATAATTTTGGTGCTTCCACCTTCTAATGGTCAGTTTCAGAAGCTCAGTTTTGTTCCCACCTAAGTGCTGTCTCAGAGGGCCTGCAACCCCAGACTTCATCTGGAGCCGTGGGGTCTCAGAGCCATCGAACTTATTCAATATAGATTATTGAATTATTCAATAAAATATAATTAAATGTATGTTATGGACATAACATAGCTTGCAATGTCTTGAGATAAGCAGCCAATGTCTGTGGCCATTTAAAGAACAGTGATGTTAGTGCACGCATAGATTTCGTTGTGCACAAATCGAGCCACAAACCCACCCCTATTTCTTGCCCAAGATACATTCCAATGCCAAATAAAGTCAGAAAATGTGTCCTTTGAGCCACTCTAGTGACCATAGCCATCCTTTGCTCTGTGCTCTAAGTGATGGATTCCTTTGAGCAGATGTGAATCTTTTCACTGTTTTGTTCAGATTACCTCAAGGGTCTTCTTTGGAGAACCTGGCCCCTGGTTCAATGGTCTGGATATGGACGGCGATAAAACATCAGTTTTTCATGATGTAGATGGTTCTGTGTCAGAATATCCAGGCTCATACCTGATAAAAGAAGATAACTGGTTAATCAAGCACCCTGACTGCATTGACGTGCCCGACTGGAGAGGTTCCATCTGCAGTGGTCACTTTGCACAGGTAAAGCTGCTTACCAAGCGCTATCGTTAACGCTTTGTTTTAATTTTCTTGGCACTGCAAAGCTTGACCTTTAGAAATGGACTTTCTGCAGGGGGTTCAAGGTTTATTTATTTGCATGTCTGCAGAGGTGGTTTTGAACATGGAGAAACTGAGGTACATTTTTAGATACTTTGACCTCAGCTGCTCACAGGTCTAACAGCTTCTGCCTGAAGTCACCTAAGAGCTCCATGGGCATGAACGGATTAATATTCATAAATCTCTGGGCTGTGGGTTAGTTGTTTTTCCTTGATTTATGGAGGGAAATGTTGCCCACAGTGTTATGGGAAACGTACTGAGCAGTCAAAATTAGACTTCTGCTCTCACGATCCTTCATCCTGTTGTGCAACCATCAAACCATTCTTCCTACCATATGAGCTCCAAGCGCTGCTCCTTGAGAGAGTCCTCACTTTCCTCTGATGAGTAGCACCCGGTTTTATCTTGGGTGTTGTGACAGTTGGGTTTTTTTCCTGTGTAGTGCCACTAAAGCCAATTTCTAACCACTGAGCTGGTTTTCGTGCTTCTGAAATCCATAAAAAAGGGTCCTTGTTCAGTAGAAGCCAGATGCCTGAGGTAGATACTGTCCCACTGCTGAGCTGTGAAATACTTCAGCTCTCCTGCAGGCCTGTTTGAAGCCTTGACCAACACATGCTCTTGAACTTGGTGGATGAGGAAATTATCCTTCCTTTTTTGCTGAAAACAGAAAAAAAATCCTTCTTTTTTTGTTGAAAAAGAAGCTTAAGAAATTGAATATAAAGTGTACGGCGTACAGGTCACCGCTGAAGTCACAGGCCTCGCAGCAGTTCATGTCTATTGAATAGCTGCGCCTTTAATGTTTTACTTTAGTGCATTAAACCCTTGGTGATCTTTTTCTCATCTAGATATACATCCAAGCCTACAAGCCAGCCAACCTGAAAATGAAAATAATAAAAAATGACTACCACAATCACCCACTCTACTTGGAAGGCGCTTTGAGCAAAAGCACTCATTACCAGCAGTATCAGCCAGTCATAACTCTGAGGAAAGGCTACACCATCCACTGGGACAAGACAGCCCCCGAAGAGCTGGCCATATGGCTCATCAACTTCAACAAGTGAGTGATCCGACCGAATTCCAACATTCCAGTTCAATAATGTAACTAACTGCACATTTTTAATGAGTGAGGTCACCACCTTGTGAGCTCTTCCAGAATGAACATGCTTATTCCAGGAAGTCGACCGAGTTCACCATCGTTCCATTTGACATCTCAGATTCCTGTTTCCTCCCGTGGGAAGCCCTGCAAGATAACACGGTTCATTTTTAGAAGCTAGAGCTAATTCATTCCTGGTGCATGGAAGTCACAGGTGTAGAAGTTAGGAGCAGATCTGACCCACATTGCTTAACTAACCCATGGTTGTTATGTCTAAATTACGTTGCATTGATTCATCCCAAACCATTAAAATTTTAACTAGCCAGGAAAAAATTAAGTTACATTTCAGAGTGAATTATTTAGTTTGGCTTCTAGCATGCCCAGGAAAATAATAGTCATGTATCAACTCGTTATAATGTCAGTCTTTGCTATTTTTAGGAACGACTGGATCCAAGTAGGGTTTTGCTATCCTAAAGGGACGACATTTTCCATTCTCTCAGACATCCACAATCGTCTCTTGAAGAAAACATACAAAACTGGAACCTTCTACAGAACTTCTCAAATGGAGAAACTGGAGCACAGATACCCTAGTAAAGGATACTACTACTGGGATGAGGACACTGGGTAAGGAAGAAGGCCTTGGCCGATTTGGACACTGCTTTGGGAAAGCTGCTGGCATTGTGAGCCATTTGGCTAATGCCATTAGTGAGGATCACAACAAAACCAGAAACTCTTTCTGGGAATGTGACCAGTGTGTGGTTTTCCTGGGACTCCTGCAGCTGCCAGTCATTCATAGCCTCTGCTGTGCTGCAGTTACTCTGGGAAACACTTTGCAAAGTGGATACAAATTAGAAAAAAAAAAAAAGACAAAAGCAAAGTGCAGATGATGAAACTGAACTGGAGACACACCCAACCCTTCTTATTTCGAACAGCAACCATTTTAACTCAACACGATAGGACAGGGATGCACAAGAACTAAGAGTATAAAGCCTGTTATTTCCTTTTAAAGAATTTTAATAACGGGAAAGAAAGAAAGACCTAAAATACAAAGCATATATGCATTGTTATAAAATAGACCTGAAAGGGCATTCAGGCATCATCTAATTTATCTGTCTTAAGTTTTCTGACCTCCCCAAAGCATTTCTGTGTCCCCTTTTATTTGCACGTGGTATGCTGAGCACTATAAAACGCAGATGTGGGCACTGAGGCTTGCAATCCAATGCACTTGTTGCACAGCATTAGGAAGGAGCCCACCCAAACGGAGAGGCAGTCATTTTTTGCGTGGAATTCTCAAGGATGCTGCTCACTTTTCTCTTCTACCTGCAGGCTGCTGTTTCTGAAACTCAAAGCTCAAAATGAAAAGGAGAAGTTTGCTTTCTGCTCTGTCAAGGGCTGTGAACGAATAAGAATCAAAGCTGTGATCCCAAAGACAGCTGGCGTCAGTGACTGTGAAGCCATGGCCTATCCCAAGTACATTGAGACACCAATAGTAGAAGTGCCCATGCCTAAGAAGCTTTCCAGTGCACAACTGGTAAAGTAGTTGATCTGTTATTACAGAATTATTGCCAGTGTAAATCTAGTTCTGGCACATATTGTGCCCACAGGCATAGAAGGATTTTATACCAGGTTCGGTACATCCTGTGCCTAGTTTTCTGAAGTGGTTCAGGCATGTGGAACAATACAAAACAGATTCTTGCATGCATGGAGGGTGCAGGTCCTTGAAGGACAGAGTCATCCAAGACTTTGGTTGAAGAAGTTGGATACTGAAGTCTTTTGGAGGTCTGTTGTGATGTCTTGTGCTTAAAAGCACAGGGTGAAAAGTGATGAGCTGGAAGACAGGTTGGTCCAGGGAATGTGGTTCTGGAGAGACACGAGGTTCCTTGCCTGGCTTCCAGCTCCTCCAGGCTATAACAGCAGAGTCAGAAAGGGGACCACGTAGCTGAGTGTCTTTCTCAATGCACAATACTGTCTCCTATATCAAATCAAGTCTGGTTCCGGAGGAGGGAGGGAGATATTTATCTGGGTTTTTGTGGTTTGGGTTTTTTTTCACTCATCACCCTTGAAGCAGGAATCCACAGCAAAGCCTCAGAGAATTATGTGTCAGCTCTGGGAAGTGAGAATCACTTATGCTCTGCCATTAGGTGAAACAATTTAAATGCTGACAGGATGAGCAGAGAGGATACCACAGTGCCCAGTCTCATTAGCAATGTAATTTGGCAAGTCAGTGCTTGTTATGTAGCTTTCTTGTTGATTGAATTTCAAGGTTTAAAACGCTTTCTGAAAAATGCAGCATTCAGGTAATGGATGTCCTCAGCAGAATAACTCTTTTCTCTCCTTTTTTTGTTGTTTGTTTTTTGTAAACAGAAGACTAAGGACCACCTACTAGAAGTGAAAATAGAAACTTATAAGAAACAGTACTTCCACCTAAGGGATGATTTTGCATACATTGAGGTGAGCAGGTCCTCTCAGTGAACTTGATGGGACAAAATTCTCAGGTACTTGCTTCATTTTTATGGAAAATTTGCTCACAGAGTTACGATGGATAGTTAGATTCAGATCACTTCTGCTTTCTATTTTGTAGGGGAAAAAAAACCCAAAATGGCTGTAGCTTCCCCTTACTAGTAAAAATGTGGGAAAACTTGGCCTCAGAGATCTGGAATTCTGCTCTTTGATAGAAAGAGCAGACCCGTGACTCCAGACTATCAGTACTTCTTACAGGTGGTTGGTTGTAACTGTATTACTATGATAGATAAATAATATTTTTTCCTCCGCACAGGTTGACGGTGTCAGGTTTTTCCTTACCGATGAGGGTATCCAACTGGTTGTGATTGATGGACATCATGGAAAAGTCGTTGATCGAGTAACATTCAAAAACTCAATTCTACAAGGAATCCCAGCACAGATAGAAAATTACATCAACAACATCAAAGATCAGTGAGTAAATAATCCGGTGTTACTCGGGTGCATCATACAAGAATGCTGTACAACACTCACCTGTTTCCTGGGGTTTGTCACCCAGCATGGGCCAGGCTGACCGGGCTGACAAAGTGCTTCTGTACCCACCGGCTCCAAAAGAGTCCGAACAGGAGTGGGATGTGCAGGCAGCAGCAGGATGCAGACTCTGTGATTTAGGAACTGATCAAGCCCCAGATAAACTGCAGATCTATATTTGATTAATAAACTGCAGATCTACATTTATGTTGTGGGTTATAGACGAACCACAGACTTACATTCACAAACCACTTATCGGTACAGATGTGCAAGTTTTACATTTTTCTATTGTCTGCATACTCTCTTAAATGGCAGAAATTTCCAGTAATAAAATACATTCCTCTTGGCACATGTTCCCTGCCCAGACCTAAGGGCTGGATGCTTTTGTTTTTTAAGTATGGGCAGCCAGAAATGCAGAGTTCTGCCAGCGGGTGGTAAGTAGCCAACACATGTTCCTACATCCAGGATGACAGTGACTTCGACCGGTGGAATAAGAATGGGAACAAAATCAGAAACTCTTTAACCGAAGGGGTTGTGCCCATATAGTTTGTGGAGTGCTATTGGGAAATGCCTATATTTCATTGTTATTAATTGTTATTAAATCTGCATCAATTTGAAATCTGGTATGCAACATTTAATGCAAATAGGATTGCTTTGTTGATGAATCATCTGAAATAGCTGTGGGCAGATCAACAGGATATCGTGCTGGCATTTATTCAGGAGACGTGGTGGAAGTTTCAGCAGTGTCACTCAGGTGGATGCAGATGTGTTTCTGCTGTCTTAAGTAATTCTGAAGGTTGCAAAACCCACATGGAGTGGTTACTGCAGAGAAGCATGGTAGTTGCTCACTTTTCTTGCACACAAAAATCAGAAAGCTTTTCAGAGAGGCCATCCTCCTCTGCAAAAAATCCAACCTCAATCCTGGCTAAATCCAGCTCCTGGATTCTTTCATACTTTAGAAGATTGAATCACAATTCAGGGGTATTTAAATTTTTCTGGGCCTCATTGTCTTCTCAGGATTAGTGTTGGAACAGGATTAGGGTTAGTGTTAGGACTGGAAGTTAACGCAGCACCTCTCAGGTCTCCCTCAGCTGTGTCTTTGCAAGGATGGAACCCCCAAATTACCATCCCTCTTTCACCAGAAGTTTCTCCAGCCCAGTCCCTGCAGGCCTTTGCAATTTGATCAGGCATGGGCTTCAGCTATAGCCATGGAGCATCTTTCATCCATTTGTTGGACAAACCTGTTGTTCAGATTCAGCTGGGCACACCGTGCGGAGGGTGGGACCACAGAGCCAGCAGCTTGTCGCCTCTCTCCGCCGCCACGCGGAGCTCGAGCTGCGCAGAGGGACAGTGCTGGCGGCGGGGAAGGAGCCTGCTAAAACAACTTCTAGGTTTATGGATTTGAGGATGCAAAAAGAGGTGTTTCTAGCAAGGACAAGCCTCTTTGTTCATTTAAGCAACACTGCAGGCCAGATTCCTTTTCTTTAATAAATCCATTTTTCTGATGAGTTTCCCAGGGATGAGAAAACAAAACATCTGGTGAATTTATTTTAAATTTCTATAGCAGGAAAGGCTTAATAGAAAGTAATGATTTTAGTGAACTGAAGGAAGAAAAAAGAGGTGATTCAGCATCCGCAAAGTAGTCAAAACCGGCCTGCCAGCCCAATCCACTCTTGTAAGCACTAGAACATTTTAACACCTCGGATTTATTCTAGGAAGTCCTGACAACTCTTAACTCTTCTGCTTCTCTTGTTCCTTTGCTGCCACCCGTTGCTATTTTCCCCTGAACAGTTCGAGTTCCAGCTGAGGTGTTAAGATACAACTGCCGCACGCAGTTGCTCAGGGCTTGAGCTCTGCAGGAGCTGTTGCCTAATTAATTTTAGTGCCTTGTGTCCACCATGACGCTGGAAAGCAAGCACAGCAAAGCGCTCAGTCTGCAAGACTGCAAATGCCATCTGAGTCAAGGAAGTCTCAGTCATGCAAACCCTGCAAGGTGGAACGAAATAATTTCATCTAAGCAAGTGTTTACTCACTTGCTGTCATGCAGCTTTAATTAGGAGGTGAACAAAGATGATGTCCCAGCCCCGTTGAACTGAATGGCAAAACTTCCGTGGAACTCACTGGAGAGTAGCTCTTCCTCCATAGGCTTTG
Source organism: Microhierax caerulescens (assembly GCA_035590215.1). Classification (NCBI taxonomy): domain Eukaryota; kingdom Metazoa; phylum Chordata; class Aves; order Falconiformes; family Falconidae; genus Microhierax; species Microhierax caerulescens. Next base: position 12,901,390 of record JAVJGJ010000060.1, read on the forward strand.
AGATAACCATGGGAGGTGTTTCTGCATCTTGTAGGGCGTCACGAGCTTAACTTCACTGAGTGTCCTGCACTTCTCCCCAGCAAAGGCTCACTGCATGATTATCTCTTGATGTTTGAATTGGGGCTTTATTCTACCCATCTAGAATTAAGCCTAGGCAGTTATCGAGTGTTACCCAAGCAATTACCTCATGTCTTTTGTTATCACTTGGCATTTGTACAGTACCCCAAGAATTTTGAGTGAAATACACTACATGCAACTATGGCAGTAGTAGTAGTAGTAGTACTAATGATAATACTAAACAAATTCTTAAGCAAAAGCACACTGAAAATGAAGGAAAAGCATCAGGCCAGCAAAAGTCTGGAAGAAATTAATTTCTTCAGGTTTAATCTGCTAATGATGAAAGAACAAGAAATTACTTGAGACTTGCTAAGAGCATCTCAGGGAGAGCATGTTCCTTTCTGATCAAAGCAGGATGGAATTGCTGGTTGGAAACATTTAAATGATCCTAGAGAAACAGTGTTTAAAAAAAAAAAAAGGTGAATCCTGTCTGTTTTCTCATGGGCTGTGCATGATTGGAAAAGTGAATATATGGCTAAACTGTTGGAAGGCATCAACAAAAGCCATTAAAGGAGAAACCACTGTTGTTTGTGGGTATCTGAGTCACGCAGGCAGGAGTCACCTGTAGCGAGGAACGTGTTCTGACTGTCTGTAAATGGCTTTGTTTCCTCCAGCTCCATAGTGCTGGTGACATCTAAAGGAAGATTCATTTCAAGAGGACCATGGACTAAAGTACTGGAGAAACTTGGCGCAGAGGATGGTTTTAGGTTAAAAGGTAACAGCTTTTCTATTCCCCTCCCATGGTTCCAGTAAAGGGACCCTTTTTCTGCTTCTAAACTTTGCCTTGCTTGTTTCTATCAGCATGTGCTCAAACATCCTGGGACCAGTCACTTATTTATTCGGTAAGGTTGTATCCACTGCGCTCAGTTTAATCCTGTAGATGGAAAAAGTGCTCTGGCCGTTGTTCTTAGAAGCAAAGAATTTAGGGGTTTTGATTTTCCAGATTAATTTTAAATAAAAAGGCATTTTCACAATAGGAATATTGGACTTTTTCCTACTAAATGCCCCAAAAGAGGATTTTTTTTACTCCTCTGAACTTATTTTTAGCTGGTTTTCTCCTGAAACAAAATTTGAAGGCACAAAGCATAGTGATTTCAAAGCATCGCATATTGTGCTAGAATACTGCTCTGTGTGCATGGTGCTCTGATCAGCTCTGACTGTGAGCTTTTGGCACGCTTTCCTCTTGTGTGTGCGTGTGGTATGCACTAATGTATACTAACAAAGGTCTGCGTTGTCCTGTGCCTCCTCATCACCCCACCTTTCCCAAGCAGGAAAGGGTTTTGAGTATAACCACCGCGCCAACAATGATAGCTTCCACAGATAGCCCAAGCTGCCTGCTAGGAAGGGCTTTTCCTTCTCTTTTTCTCCTCTGCTACGTATCATCATTGTTCATTAATGGAAGCATACACCATGTAAATAAAATTTTAGTTAAGCTCCATTAGAAAAGTATTTCTTTAATACCTGGGGAATGCATAATGGGCAAAGATGGTGTGCACATGTGCTCTTGTCCACCTGCATCCATCCAGGCACTGGGTGTAGCCATGCACGTGGGTGGGTACCTGGTGCAGCCCTGACACACTCCTAATATATATCTGCTGTGATTTGCAGAAAAAATGGCTTTTGTGGGCTTCAAAGGCAGCTTCCGCCCTGTCTGGGTGAAGCTGATCACTAACGAGGACTCAGCTAAAATCTATCAAGCACTGCCGATTCCTGTGGTGAAGAAAATGAAATTATGAGGACACACTGCTTTGCCTTCTGGCTGCCAGCACTGCCCTCGTGGGACGGACTACTGACTGCTCACCGCAGGCGCCTCGCCAGCCTGCTCCAGAGGTGTAGCGTTTTGTTGTTGTTGTTGCTGTTCACAAAGATATCTCACTGTAAGTAGCTAGAGTGGCCACACATGACAGAAAAGCCTTCCTCTGTGATCGGTGTATGTTCTGTGATCACCAGCTCCTCACCGGCTGACCTGCCCACCGATGCCGTGGTGACCCTTGTGTCACTAAGCAAGGTTTGACCTGTTTGACGAGGTGCTGGTTTTAACGGCACCCCTGTGACAGGGCTGTCTCTCGAAAGGGGAGTTCTAGGGCCAAAGGCCATCGAGGACTATTGGTTTTACGAGCCTCTAAGTTGCCCAAACACCTTTTCTTTTCTTTTTCTTTTTTTTTTTTCCCCGTAGTGTAACGAGCTGCTTGCTTAAACATGGAATGCCAATTCAAAGGCTAGCTGAAAATCTGAGGTAGAAAGAGGATATCTGAATGATTAGCTAGGTGCTGGGAAGTGTAACTGGATAATAAGAATTCATCCTAAAGCTTCCCACTGCTGGAGATATTTAAAAGACGTGTAGATGTGGCACTTCTGCACATGGTTTAGTGGTGGACTTGGCAGTGTTAGGTTTAGGGTTGGACTTGGTAATCTTAAAGGTTTTTTCCAACCTAAATGATTCTGTGTTTCTCTGATGTTTGATCGAGCTCTTTGGGATCTGTGTTGTACACTCGAACTCATGGCACATACTTGGGGAGGAGACGAGAGGAGAGGCTAAAAATGTTGGTGGAGCCTGATGAAACCACATCTTTCTGCTTGCTGAGAAAACTGTGTTTCTCCTATGGATCAAGGGTTTAACAGTGGTTGCTCAGATAAGAAGTTTTCCTTCAACAAGCAGCTGTAGGCCAGAAGGAAAGCAATGTTGATTAGCACATATATTTTCTCAGCCTTTCCCGTATAGTCCCACCATGTAATAACGTTCAGGGTCAGTCTGAAGGGTTTATGGTAGCCAGTCAACGCCATCCTGTTCAAGGCTTCCAGTTTTTAACTGGGAATACTGGGGCTTACGTTATTCAGCCTCAAATAGGGTGAGTGGTCCTTGCCTTTCCAGAGAGGTGAGAGGGAATGGGATCAGACTGCTCTCCTGTGTGCTGCTTTCTGATCCTGGCCTCAGCCTTAAGGGCATGAGTGTCTTAGTCCTCCTGGAAGAGTTCCGTGACGTCTGGATAGAAGGTGACACAGGTGATACCAGGTAGCTGAAGAATTATAGTGGGAATCCCCATACAACTACTTGGATGTCTTGTACCTCCTTTCCCCCATCTTCGGAGCAATATCTGGGTGATGAAGGCAGATTAGCATCAATCCAGGACTCCTACAGGGGCTTCTCTTGAAGCTGGGCAGTTAAACATTATCCTGTAAAACATCGTAAGCACTGCTAGTGCTCAGTAATATTTCTGCCCATTGCTCAGAAGTGCCGTGAAGGTGTCTCTGGAGGCTGTGGCTATGCTAAGGGCTCTAAAGGCAGGGGGGAGGGGTAAATGATAGGATGAGGATGACGAGCTCTTCAAAGTACATAGAATGTCAATTTTGCCAGTAATGTCTGCATCTGTTTCCCCACTTTGTCTCTGCCTGTTCCCATTGCTACAGAAATTATTCTAGTTGCTGATGGTTACTTCGTTTTACTCTGTTTTAGTTAAAGTTCATGTCATTAAGTTGCTTTTTTTCCAAAATATCCAAAGCTCTATCTTGTAGCTGGAACGAAAGGGCAAGGATTTTGTGTGTCATTCCAGAGGCTGGGCAGGTGTTGCAGTCTATAAGCCTGGTTTAGACCAATTGCTCTGAAAGTCAAAGCATCCATGAGGAAAATTTAGATAGTACTGTAGGTTACATTCCCCTCAAGCCTCTCCTGGGTTTTGAAACTGGAAATGTTCTTTTCAGTCTTGTTATATAGTTGTTTTGAACTTGCTGAATGTCCTGTGTATTGTATTTAAAAAAAAAAAAAAAAAAGGAAAAAGAAAAAAAAGAGCCAAGCTTTCCCTCCCTCGCTTCTTAACAAGACTCTGTAATGAATGCTCTTTAGGCATTTGTGCCGTTTCCAGAATGAATGGGCAACACTTGTGAAAGGCAAGTGAGGTGGGTTGGTTTTACCCCCAGTGTCTTTGGATGGTTTGGGGATTTCAGAAACCATTCCTTGAAACAGTCAGTCTCACTTGTGGTTCAACCATGATTACCTAAACGTCATTTATCTGATGTTCTCTGATAGCCAAAACAGAGCCAGATCCCCGGAGTCGAGCAAATAGGCTAAAAAGAGAGTCTTGAGTACATTCTGCTATTTCATTCTGTATTTCTCGAGTACATTCGTCTGGGTTACCCAAGGCGAGCCTGCTGATACCATTGCACGTGTCAGTGGGACGCACCTGCCTCCGAGAGGTGGACACAGCAGGAGGAGTTCTTTCATGAGCACGTAACCGACGGTGGGCAGGAAAGCCGGGCTCGGGATGTACCCAGTTTGGGATGTGGTTTTGCGTGACGCCGGGGTGGGGGTTGCTGCTCCAGCGGGACACCAGTGTGCTCCCTCCTCCTGGAAAAGTCCGGGAGGACCGTGCCGGCTGGGCCTGTCACCCGCCCTGGTTTGTTCAGCTTCTATGAGCGTGCTGCCTTTGGGGAAAAGTGTGGCTTCTGATTTTGCTGTTTTGGGAATTCTCAGGGTGAGAGCACAAGACTTGGCTCTAGGAAAGGCTTTTTTTCTTTCTTTCCTAAAAACTCTCATCTTATTAAGAGAAGAAGATGTTGAAGTAGCTTGTTCTATCATGCAAAGCTTGTCACATGGGGCTGGTTTTGGAGCGAGGGCCGGTCTCACGCTGTGAATTCCGTACGGGATCACTGCAGTCTGTAAGCCTGGGGGATAACAGAGCATCGCAGCAGGGTAACGGGGCAGCCAAGCCTGTGAAACGCAAAAGGCTCCCATCGACCTTTATGGGATGGTCAGTGCGTTGCTCTGAAGTCAGAACGAAGCCTAGTACCATCGCCAGTCAGCAACTGGTTTG
>JAVJGJ010000060.1:12909534-12922137 GCA_035590215.1 Microhierax caerulescens
GGAGGAAATTCTTCACAGTGGGGGCGGCGAGGCGCTGGCCCAGGCTGCCCCGAGCAGCTGTGGGTGCCCCATCCCTGGCAGTGCCCAGGGCCAGGCTGGATGGGGCTGGGAGCACCCTGGGGTGGCGGGAGGGGGCCCTGCCCATGGCGGGGGGCGGGAACCAGACGGGCTTTGGTGTCCCTCCGACCAGCCCGCCCGCGGCCCCGCAGTGACCCGGCGCGGCCCGGCGCAGCGCTCTGGGGCGCAGCAGCTGCCGTGGCCTGTCCGCGCCCGCCCCCTGGCGGCCGCCCGGAGCAGAGCCGCGCTCCCCCCGCGGCCCGCGGAGCCCCCGCACCATTTACCGCAGCTCTCTGCGCATCAGATGCCCGGCAAAACTGATCTCAAACGCGTGAGTTTGCGGGTTAGCGGGCAAAATTATAAAACTTAGTGTTGCCCTCTTGGCTGCATCGCCTGCCTTTTAAAGGGGGTGTGTGTGTGTGTGCCGTGAGAGCGGTCCAAACGGGGTGTGTGGGTTTGGTGGGGTTTTTTGTTTGTTTTTCTTTTCTTTTAGATGCTGCTTTGGACAATAGAAACAAAAGGTATGGGCCGCAAATGAAGAAAAACCCAGCGGGTTTTTTGACTCTTACATACCTGCCGCCTTCTGCCGGCAGGCCAGGACCAGCCCTGGCTGTCAGCCTCCCGCGAGCCGGCACCGATCCTGCCCACAGCCACCAGGTGCAGGGATGCTCCCGCCGCTGCTGCACAGCGTTTCATTCTCCCAGCTCCGCGGGGCAATAAGGAGCACTGCCTGCCCAGTTCCCCGAATGAAGTCCTCTGTACGCTGCCCTCGCAGATCTTCGACCAACCTGCCCATCACCCCCACCAGCAGCTGAAACCACTGTGATGTGTCCAGGGCTTTTTGGCAGCTGGCTCAGAGGCTGTTTTGTCACACCACCTTCTTCCTGACCAAAGGATGCAGGAGGCATGTGTAGAAACCACCGCTGCAGCTACACCCTTCCTTCCTCTCGCATGGCTTCATTACAAAACACCTTCGGCAGCTCCTCCCTGCGGTGATCCCTTAGCCATGGAGCTGGATCCAGCCTGTACACCCGCTGTATGGCCCCCAAAAGTAAACCCAAGGGAGAGCTCCATCACTTTGCAAATGAATAATTTGCAATTTCTGTGTTTGCATCTCAGCTGGAATATCTCAGCAGTTGGGAGCCATACCAGGACACAGTGAGGGGCTTGTGGTGAGGAAGCAGTGACAGGACTCCACGGGAAATTGTGCCAGAGAAAGCCCCTTACAAAGTAAGTACCTCTTCTCCTTTGGCCAAGGGTGTAATGGGAGATCACGATGAAATTCCCAGCACAACTGTAACCTCATCTTCTATTTGTGTTAGTGTGGAATGAGTAGTACAGGGTAATGTTTCTTAAAGCACAGGTGTCTCACCTAAAGCCCAAGGGTCTGTCAGTTGATAGCAACACCTCAGGGAATTAATGCAGCTGATTTGACTTTCTTTTTTCTGCTTTCCTGCAATTTTTTTGAAATCGTGAGATTTCATTTTAGATGAGAGGATAAAATATTTCCTGAATACTGAATTCCTGCAGTATTCAGCTGCATCATTTGGGGATCTCCTGAGCACGGCGTCCCCTGTTACAAATCAAAAGTTGATTTTTCCCATGCCAGAAAGTGAGGCTGTCCTGGCTTATCACTATTGACAGAAATAATAACGTGGCTGAAATATATTTCAGGCCTTCCTGGGGTTATTTCAGAATTGAGTAATACTGCTTAAATGGTGATGTTATGTGGGGACAGGGGTTGGGGAAGGGCAGTGATAAGATGGAAAGTGGCCTTTCCCTGGTAAGTTTACACACAGCTCATTAGATCACAACAAAACACCTGGCTCCCACATTTAAATGACAGAAAAGTTAAGTTTTTCAAAAATCTTCTGTCAAAATCAGCTGCTGTCTTAAGTGCCCAAACACCTGCCTATGCTTCCATTAGGCTCCCTGGCAACTCCACCTTCATATAATTGCAGTTACATAAAGTTCACACAGTTTAACATGTTTTACCGCTCAGAAGGACATAGCTGACTATCAGGGGTTGAGAGGTCGTAGGGTATGTCTGTGGATACAATTGGCAGGATGAATAAAAGTATGTGTAATTTAAGTATGCACTGTTTGGGATAGTCATGAGATTTCATTTTAGATGAGAGGATAAAAACTGAGGTTGGTTTTTTTTTTTGCATAAGTTGTTGAATGAAATAAAACTGCACTGAGGACAAGTTAAAAAAAAAAAAACAACAAAAACCCCAAAACATACAGGATGGCTTGCAACCATGGGTATGGGAAGTAATAAGCAATGATCACATGAATACACATATTATACCTTTATTTTATTTATTTGTTTATTGGCTCAGCAATTGCTCAACCATGATCTTTTTTTCCCAGTACAACCTTGCAATACAATTATTCAGGTATATCCCAGCCCTCCTCGTTATAAAGAAGCCTTTAACAGAAGTTACAGCAAGACGCAGGTTACTTCATGGTGCTGTTCAATAAACAGCTACTGCTCGTTGCTGATGGCCTTGCACCTTGCAGGCACCTTGCTGCTCACCACTTTCCCAAGCACACGGAGGCCTGCCAGTGTGTAACATTGCCATCAATGACAGCACCTGAACTGATTTAAATATTAATGATTTCATGAGCGCTCAGTGCTCTGCTTGGTGGCTTCCACACAATTAGCAGGCAACAACACATAAGTTCAGCCTATTTTCAGACAGTACTGAAAATTATCTCTAAAAGCAGATGTTATAGGCAGTAAAGATGAGCCCATGGGGTTTTGGGTTTTGTTTTTTTTTTTTGAGTACCACTAAATTACAACAGGAAAAAAAAAAGGTTTTGGTTATAAGTCTCATGGATTAGAGCATTCTAGTTTGCATTCTGTAAAAAAATAGGGTCTCTCCTGTCTAACTGCAACAGAGCAGAGGCACAATAGTTCTGGAATAAGAAAAAAAGTTTCTGTTTCAGAGAAGTGTCAAAAAGTAACACGTTCTTTTCCCATTTTATTCCATATTCAGGCCAAGGACGTTGCCAACAGGGTTATTATTACAGCCTCAGCAGGCACCGAGCCACCTGAACAGCAGAAACCCCGACACAGCCACCTCTGTGCTGCGGTTTGGGAGCCAGGGTATCTGCAGGCATCCTAATGGGATGAATTACAGCACTTCACAAGATGGGAAGACTCTGCCGTCATGCAGTGAGAGGTACAAGAGGTCAGTAGGTGAGCAGGAGGGCCCCTGGCACGAGGACACCCTCTTCTTAGCAGAAGCTGCAGAGCAAAACCCTGTGCTGCAGGAACACCTATTTGCTGCCCGTTGCCAGTAAAACTGGGAAGAGGCTGCAGTTCCTTTATCTGCCCCATTTCTCCCTCTCAAAATACCGATAATAATTAAATATATATATATATATCTCCCCATGTTTTTGAAAAATCCTTTATTACAATTATTACCTCTAATTTAAATAATGGTTAATGTTACAATTATTACTGTTAATTTAATAGCTGTTAACAGATCTGGTTTTCAGATTACAGAAACCCATCGATACACCGCCACTGATAACTTCACCCAGCCGACACCGGGACTGACAGTGACAATACTGGCCTGTTAAACAGCATCACACAGGAAAGCAACAGCATTTACCAGCTGCCTTTGGATGCAGACTGGCGTGCCATGGAACACTTAGTTATACTGAATTACATCGACTTCTAAAATACTGATCAGAAATGACACTGCGCAGCTCTTTCTGCTCGAGGCAGGAGGTGTGACCAGCCCCCTCGCACCACCTGCCTTCTGCTGGAGGAGAAAAAGCACCACCGCTGTGCTGGAGACATCCTGGAGGAGAAAAATCCACGTGGAGTGGTTTTCCTTCATGTATCCAAGCAGCTCTAACCTTCCTGGCAATTTACCTGAATTAGGTGGGGTTTGTCCCCATTAAAATGGCACAGTATGAAAGATGGAAAACAGCAACAGGCAAAAAATAGTTCATTTTATCCCAAAGTAAGAATTATAAAAGTGTATCAACAGACATAGTAGGATGGCAACCTTAAGAATGAGCAACATGAAAGTACCAATGAAACAAGCATTTGTGAATAGAGGCATCCCTGTTATTCAGGCACTGGCTCATTGAATTTCTATAAACATCTAATGCAGGTATAAAAAAAACCCAACCAAACAACAAAAAACCCCAACCAACTGGAAAAGGCAAACACTGTTATTCCTTGAATAGAAAAGGAAATGAGCCACAGATAAAGACTGGAAATAATTTCCAAGCCTTACTATAAACCCCCCAAGAATAGCGGCCAAATATCAGACAGAAGTAGGCTGTTCTGTATCTTAACAAAATGGTACTGTAATTGACCTTTTCCTTTTCACGAGAAAATTGCAAGAGTTTGGAAACAGTGACAGGCACGTAGAGTCTTTTTGAAGTCAAGACTAACCTGACCGTTCAGAGAACAGAAATGCTTTCCCCAGTCAAGGGAAGGTTAGCAATCCTCTTGTAGTTTGAGGGTCATAACAGACTTAAAGACAGAATTTTAAAAATGGGTACCTCACCTAGGAATGAGGGCAGCAACAAAGCTAAAGACAACTAAGAGAAGCTGCAAAAGGGACCCGTGACCTTCCCTGCTGTCACCGGTGCGCACAGAGGAAGGCTGGGCCACAGATGGTACAACTGGTAGTAGGCACGGGATTACAGGAAACGTCACTGCACCACCACAGATCAACCTCAGCAATGTCATGACAGCACCTGCAGTTCTCATCTTTTTCAAATGCCTATGGGCATCGCTCAGATCTCCTAATTAGTAACATTTAGTAGTTTAGTGAGGATGCTTTGTTATAAATTTGACTGCCAGAATTCATTCACTTACTGAACATAGTACTACTTTTGGGTCTTCTGGGCCTTGGTCCTAGCAATTTAAATGGCAAATTTTCTACCTGGTTGATGAAATTAAGCCCTCAAGGAAAAGAGGTGCACTTGTTCTCTTCTGGGCAGGAATTTAAAATTTATTAGTTTTTCATTTTCAGTAAAACAAGTAAGGCGTGCAGTATACGTTAGGGTTATCTTTAGAAGAAAACCAAACCAAACCCAAGGTATTCGTTCCAGTATTTTATTACATAAAAAGTTGATTGTCCATTCAAAATTTTTCACAAAGTGCAACCACATCTCGTGTAGTATCATTAACAAACTTTTTTTCAGAGGACTGCTGGTTAACTTAGAGAACTTAAGTTATGGCACTAGAACAAACAAACCACTAAGCTGTGCAGAGAAAGGCAACAGCCATTTAGCTGCCATGAAAGCAGATAATTTTCCACGTACCTCTGTACTGCACTGAAAAAAAAAAGAATATAGTAAAAGCAATAATCACCACCTTACTTGTTGAAATTAGTTTTAAAGGTGGTAACTAAATGTTGCGTATATAGAACCAAAAATCTGTTACTGGAAGTCTGATGAGACTCAAACATGCAATCCAGAATCTGCTGGGGCACTTAGAGAACACTAGTATCCTTAAGGAACTGTTTGAATATATTTATTTTTATATATGCATGTCTATATATAATGTGATACTGTGTTCAGGCCTCTTGAATTATTACCAAATAACATCTGCTTATGTTACACTGTACCAGGACAAGTGCTAGGGTCTGAAAGACCTACTAGTTTGAAAAGGGAACATTAGTTCTTTTGGAGTAGAGTTATGAATTGCAAAACCAGAGAAGAGCTGGTGAAGAAGTTTCTTCTTCAGGAAAGACTGCCTACCACATTATACTTACTAGCAGATTTAATTATTTGTTGAGTATAAAGGATGAAAAAGGGAGAAGAAAAACAGAAGACTAAAGCTACTTGAAGGCAGCATTTCATATTTTAGATCAAAAAGCAATCATCATGTCATTACTCCTATTAAAACCCTAAAAAAAACCCCAAACACTAACTAAGCTAGGTGACACAAAACGTGCCTGCACTCAAAACAACCAAACAAAATAGCCTGGACAACCAGCTGCCTGAATTTCAGCAAAGCTGCCCCCCTCCTTTTAACTGTTAAGTGAAAAGACAGCTATAGTTTAGTATGGTTTCTCCTCTTTGGCTGATTTTCTTTTGGATTATCTGTATACTGTTTTGCATTGTTTAATTATTTAGCTCAGGAAGAACACAATTTGATTGAAAAAGGAATCATATTTGTTTCACAACATCTGGAAAATTACAGAACTGCATTTCCACACATTTCTGATCATAATCTGAATTGTCATCTCCATACCATAGATTTAAGTTGTAAAAAAAAAAAAAAACAAAACAAAACAAACCCGAACCTCATTACTATTTCATAATATTAGTTTTGTCTGACCTCTGTTCGTCTCTTGAGAAGCAATATTCTTCAAAAAAAAGGGAGGTGCAAACCTAGAACATTTGACAAAACAGTAAATTAATTACAAACAAGAAGAAAGGGACTGCATAGCTCTCTGCAATGCAATATACAAATGTTTACAGCCTCCTCAACTCTGCTACACATTTAGATTAATAGTAGAATATAAAAGTAATACAGTTAAACCTGAAGAAACACATGATTTTCACTCTTCCACTCAAACAGGCACAGACCTGTTTAATGAAGTGTGGCTGAAAAGATTTCTTTAATCCTAAATTCACACGAATATAATTAAATAAACCCAGTCACCTGAAACCTTCATCAACATCATTTAGTCCTTATGTACAGCAACCGAAGATGAGTTTGTCTCCCAAATACCTAACTGAATGTGTAATTACTTTAAAGGTTTTACTACTCATTGAAACAGTAAGTTTAGCGACATCTTTTATTTTAGAACAAGCACTCAGTAAGCCACAGTTTCCCACTTTTGATACTGAATTATTCCACAAGATCAACCATTATGGTTCAATTAGGACCTGCTATCCAAAACACTTGGATTTTAGCACCTTAAATAGCCAAAGTAACATCTTAGTAGTATCAAATGAAGACTGTTAATACTGTGCTCATCCTCTGCAAAATGATGTGGACCATACATACTAGGTGCATTTAGTCCCTACCAGACAGTAAGGCAGAAAAGAAACAATCCTAAGCAATGCATTGACTGAATACAATCTAAATAATCATAAAACCTTCCCAATTACACAAACTCTTTCAAGGAGAAATCGTATTTTCTCCCATACATCAAACTTCATAGTATTTTAAGCAAATGTTCATTTACAATCAACCATATCAGCCAGGAATCTGTACCCATAAAAAAAAAATATCTGGTTACTAAACATTAGTAAGTGATATGTCTAATTGCAAGTTTAACTCTGTACTGCAACTAGTACTTCTTCAAAGATTTAGACAAACCCTTAAACCAGTAAAACCAATTAATTTCAGGGTTAAAGTTATTTCTTGTAGCTCACTCTGTAGATAATGGGGCACACGTAACATCTGCTTCACAGGCACAGTTCTCTGGCAGCGGTAGCAACCTGAATGCCGTAATTCTGACTTTCCCTTTCACACCGACACTGCTTGTATGGGTGCTGTAGCTCCATGAACATCCCAGCATCACTTGTGATGGGTGCAGAATCTCCTTCCTATGCTGACCTGGACTGTGTTAGCTGAGTACCTGCCTAGCTTCTATCAATCTTCTAACCACTTCTGTGCATTTCTTGGGACAAACAGAACAGATTTTGTTCATTTTGGACACTGGCAGTCTAACCAGACATGCCCTAAACCCTGTAATTTCAGGCACCTTTGGCCACTGTAACACTACTCTTTGCAATTTTAGGCAGTTTTGCCAACTGTGTCTAGCAAACTGGCTTCTGAGAGAATCTTCCAGCGCTGTACTCTGCTATTTAACAGCAGCTATGAATCAATGACCAACCTGCACACCCAAGATGGATGCGGCTACTACAGATGAACATCAGCTGATGTATTCTGAGACTGTATTTCTTCTTTTCCACTTAAAATTGTTTGTGATGTTAGACACATGGATTTGTATGTTAATTTTAAACAACAACAAAAGCATAAAAAGTTACAAACTAAAGTAGTCAATTGCTGGCATTAAACATTACCCTTCCTGTGACTAAACAAATGGCCAACATTAATAAGTAAACTGGTGAATTTCAACATAAAAGTCTTTCAACCTCAGTAATCTCTGCATCCTTCCTTCCACCCCAAAAAACCCAGGAATCGTATAGAAATTTAGTTTCCCTTCAAGAAGCAGCAGAGCAGTATTCAGTCTGGTTAACGCATCTGTCATAGATCCTCTCTCTCTTTGGTTGCTCGGTTGTCCTCTTTGATGCTATTAGATTTCTTGTCTGCATCTTTTTTCTTCTTTGCTTTTTCAGGTTTTGTTTTGTTTTTCCCTTTCTCATTTTCTTCTGCTCCTTTTCCAGGATAAACCTGACCTTCCAGAGTAACATCTGCACACCTTTCTTGATTTATCAGAAAGTCTTTGATCTCCCATGCGTAACCGCCATCGCGTAGCATAAAGATGGCACGATTTGAGCCAACAATAAACCTAGAGGAAAGAAGTATTTTTTCAGTTATCTCTGTGTCTTTCAAGCACTACAAAGTTTTGCTTAATTCAGACCATCTCCACGACTGAGGCATACATTTAAAAGCAAGAAGCTAGCCTTCTTGCCTGGGAATGGGGACAAGAGAACAATCTTCTACACAGATAAGAATAAAACATACCAAGTTTGCAAATGACAAAGAAGGAGTAAGAATACAAAGAAAACTTAAGAGTTAATTTGACACTATGTAAAATCCACTAAAGGGCATTAAATTTGCTTTATACACTTAACTGCAACCCTTCACAGCCTCAATACAAGACTGGAACATTCCCCTGTTTCAATGTGATCCTTCCTCACAGTGAAAACCCAAATCTTTTAGCTAGGGGAACAAAAAGCCTTTTGTAGCGACAAGTCTTCCAAGTGTGATGTTTTCCAACAAGCACATAAAGGCAAACAACTGCAGCTAAAACTGATAAATAGCTGACATGTGATGAGAGAAAAATAAACTAGGCTATACAAGCATCATGCGTAAGTGTTAAAAAGATTTGTGCACCACACCAGAATTTTTGTAGTGTGACTTAAATCAAACTGGCAAATAAACTGATACAGATTTAAAGAAATAGTGATGGACAAGAGATGTGGGGAAGGGCACAGGACAGTGTAAAAGATTTTCAGGAAGAAAGAAACAGGGGTTCTGTAAAAGCAAGAACTTTATCCTTTCACACAACACTTTACCTTTGCACATCATAGTTTGCATTGAAGAGACTGCCCTGCCACAAGCTAGTAATTTCTTCTGTCTCCTTTTCTGTGGGATTTCCCGACACTGTGACAAACATCATCAAAGTCTTCCCCTTCTTCGTCAGCTTCAGGATACTTTCAGGCTTGCCCGGATCAATTTTTGAGAAATCTATTGGTGCTGGAGGCCTCTTGTGTTCAGGAAGATCTCCCTCTTCAATGTCATCATCTTTCTGTTTTGAAATGGAAAAGGACGCTTTAAATTCAACTGTTCCACAAAGCTGCACTTTTTTGGAATTTCCCATTGTTTGGGATTGCTTTGATAAAGTATTTTTTAGTTAAATGATGGAGATTCTCAAACCAGAAGAAAGAGTGAGTTTTGTTTCAGGATACTTCACCAAGAATGTTCTTTCTATGCACAACCCTCACCTCAAAATAATGCACATTTTCATACTGACAGGTAGAATCTCATTTTACCTTGTGCTGAGAAATATTTCAGCCTCAAGACTAATTCAATACAGCTCTACCTAAACACTTTTTTTCCCCCTTCACGGTTTCACAGTAATTTATTAAGTATACAAAATGAACTGAGAAAGTTGCACTAAAAAGCCTCATACACACAAACAAAAAAGCATTCATCTACATATTGCTTTCAGAGGTCAAAACTCACTTCTGGGAATCACATGATCACTTGAGAATTTAATTTTCCTTGTTTAAACAACTAAAACCACAAGAATTCAGAGCTTCAATGTTCATGCCATAGGAAAACTTTTATCAAAGGTTTCATGACATTTCTGATGCACAGATGCAGCTCACAGTCTGACAGCATAATCACCAAGAGTAAATCACTCTTAGGAAACTAAAAGAAATAAAAAAATTCTTCTTGACTCTGCTGAAGTTGACAGACATTTAAATATCTGGTAAGGCAGAATTCAAACTCCTGCCCCTTAAAACAGCTTGCAACGGAGAGAAGTAACATAGTGACAACTTACATTGAGCCAGAACTTGATTTCTTAAACAGTACTTTTATCACAGAATGAAAAAGTAAAAAAGAACATAAACCCCAGGAAGTCTTACACTGGCATCCACCCAAGGCCTTTTAAATCAGGAGGAATTAAGGCAGATATTTTAGGTGGTTTTTTTTTACTTCAGGCATTTAGTGAAAACATGCATTAGCCCATCAGGAAGATGAACCGCATCAGCATCTAAAGATACTCCCTTCAAAAGCCTCAAAGGTCAGAAGCTGAGCTTGATTTTTAGATCTAGGTACACATTACCTTCTCACCTCTGCACATACATATATACAAACTCAACATCATCCTCTTACAACACCCCACTACAGGGAGCATCCCATACTCTGTAAAAGTTAAGGTTTCATACATGTGATCTATGTTCTTTTCCTATCTCAATTACATAGCATTCGTTGTCTTTCTGACAAAAAGAGTTTAAAATTTAGTTACCACAGAATAAAAGTTGTAGAAGCCTTAGATTTTATCCTTTCTTTCCTTACTAGTTATGTATCTCTTTCCATTTTGCAAGTCTGAAGTATGCCTTCAAGTAGCTCACGTGCCCTTGAAAATTCCACATTAAGTGAACCGAGAGCAGAGAGAGCACATGGAAAGTCCCACTGTCCTCACTAAGTGGGAACAATACTTATCTTAGAGGAAGCTGGAAAATGCTCGTATCAATAAAATACAGTAAAAATACAAAATCTTACATGACTGAATGAAAAACATTCTTCAGAAGTAAAAGCAAATCAATCCTAATCTTAGACTGGTTTGGCTAGCATAAAACCAGCTCAAATTCACAGTTTTGAAAGGAAAAGGCAGAAGCAAATGTTTCCAAATACTCCTTTACGCAATACAGAAATTGACTTGGCTTTAGTGACAACACTAAATATAATAACTAACGTATAATACTAACGTATATTACCTATCTTCCTCTTAACTATCCAACTAAATGCTCATAAAGCTGTTATTATTACAGTTTAAATAGAAATACTACAAGCAGCGGTCAAAAGCTCCCTTACCAACACTTCTTTTCTCGATCCTGTACAAACTACCATGCAGTTTCATATTTATAAAGCTACCTACAAAGTAAAAGACTGGAAGAAAAGCATAAGCTTTTGCTTTGAAATGTCTAGCAGATTAATTAATTTAAACAGTAACATGAGACTTCTGAGGGGAAGCATTACACAGACACAGTAATAACTATACATTACTTCTCTTCCTCCTTTCCCCAGCTCCCATTCTCATGCATTTCTCATCAATGCCCTAGATTATTTTTTTAAAAAATATTAGCAATATATGACACTTAGTTCCTTAGTCTATTCAACAATCAACTCAAGAGTCAAGCCTAAGAAACCCTGAGCTTATAACAGTAATGAACTATTTAAAGAATATGACATTTCAGCAACAGAAAGTCCTCCAGACCAGATTCTCAGTTCTGTTTCCAGCTCCTCTGGACTCAAGGCTGCTGGCAAGTCCCTTTCCACGCAGGAAATCCCTAGGTGGCTTCCTTCAAGCCCCAGCTGTGCAACTAAGCTGCTGAAGCAACCTCCATCCCTTTTTCCCCATTCCCCATGCTCACCTTCCGCTAGATCAGTCTCCCATTTCTGGGCAGGCATGCACATGGTTGCACCAGCACAGTGCAAGGGGCAGCACAAGAGCGTGAACAGAGAAGTGGCTGCTCATTCCGGGAAGGCTGCTGGTGCCACAGCCTCAGCCCCTCCAGGCTTCTGGCTGAACCCAAAGATGTCCCCTGGTTTCAGCCAGAATAGAATCTTCTTCTTAGTAGATGATACAGCACTGTGTTTTGGATGTAGTAGGAGAATTACATTGATACCACACTGATGTTTCAGTTGTTGCTAAGGAATGCCTGCTCTAAGTCAAGGACTTTCCAGTTTCCCATGCTGTGGCAGTGAGGTGGTGCACAAGGAGCTGGGAGGGGGCAGAGCCAGGACAGTTGTCCTGAACTAGCCAAAGGGATGTTCCATACCACAGAACATCGTGCTTAGTGTGCAAACTGGGGGGAGCTGGCTGGGAGTGGCCGATCGCTGCTTGGGGACTGGCAGTGGGTGGTGAGCAACTGTATTGTGTGTCACTTGGGTTTTTCCCCCCCTTGGGTTTTATTCCTCTCTCCCTCTCCTCTTCATTACAGTTATTATTATTTTTACTTTATTTCAATTATTAAACTGTACTTGTATCAACCCATGGGGTTTACCTGTTTCTGATTCTCCTCCCCATCCCACCGGGGGCAGGGGAGTGAGCAAGCAAGTATATGCATGGTACTTAGCTGAGGGCTGGGGTTAAACCACGACAGGATGTTACAGCCACCATCCTCCAATGA
>JAVJGJ010000060.1:12934782-12998927 GCA_035590215.1 Microhierax caerulescens
AAAAAACAAAAAAAAAATACATACCGTTTTCAGCTCGACTATGCCGGAACGGGGCCCAGGGGCTCCCGGCCAGCGCCGGCCCGCCGCGGCAGCGCCGTAGGGGCGAGGGCTGGCGCCGGAGCGGGGCGGGCGCCCCGGCGGAGCTCGCTCCCCGCAGCAGCGGCGGCCCCGGCGCCCAGAGCCCTCCCGTGCCTCCCGGCCATTGATGGAATGATGTTGCGGAACAGGCAGAGCGATCCTGCCGGGCTCAGTCGGGACTGCTTGGGCGGCGGTGGCAGAGGCGGTGGCAGCGGGGTAGCGAGCGGCATGCGAGTGCCCCCCCGGCGCTATGGCTAGCGGTGGCTCTGGCAAGTCCAGCAGCGAGGTGTCTGGCGGCGGCATCCCCAGCAGCAGCTCCCTGCAGAGGAAGAAGCTCATCTCTATCTGCGACCACTGCAAGATCAAGATGCAACTGGTGGCCGATCTGCTGCTGCTGTCGAGCGAGACCAGGCCGGTGAACACCGAGAGCCTGTCTGTCTTCGGCGAGTCCTTCGAGAAGTGCAGGGACACGATCATTGCCAGGACCAAAGGACTCTCCATCCTGACCCATGACGTCCAGAGCCAGCTCAACATGGGACGCTTCGGGGAGGTGGGGGAAAGCCTGATGGAGATGGGGGAGCTGGTGGTCTCCCTGACCGAGTGCTCTGCCCACGCTGCCTACCTGGCTGCAGTGGAGACTCCGGGGGCCCAGCCTGCCATGCCTGGCTTGGTGGATCGCTACAAGGTGACCCGATGTAGGCATGAGGTGGAGCACGGCTGCGGGGTCTTGAAGACCACCCCTTTGGCAGATATGAGCCCTCAGCTCCTGCTGGAGGTTTCTCAGAACATGTCCAAGAACTTGAAATTCCTGACAGACGCCTGCGTGCTGGCCAGTGAGAAATCCAAGGATAAATTTGCTAAGGAGCAGTTCAAACTCAGTGTCAAATGTATGAGCACCAGCGCCTCTGCCCTCTTGGCGTGTGTCAAGGAGGTCAAGACTTCACCTAGCGAGCTGACCAGGAACCGATGCGTCTTGTTCAGCGGACCTTTGGTGCAGTCTGTCTATGCTCTGGTGGGCTTTGCCACTGAGCCCCAGTTTTTGGGTAAAGCTGCCACCATCAATCCGGAGGGCAAAGCTGTGCAAACTGCCATCCTAGGAGGAGCCATGAGTGTGGTATCTGCTTGTGTGCTCCTGACCCAATGCCTCAGGGATATAGCCCAACACCCCGAAAGTAGCACCAAAATGAGCGATTACAGGGAAAGGTTGAGGAACTCAGCTTGCGCCGTCTCGGATGGTTGCAACCTGTTATCTCAGGCACTAAGAGAAAGATCTTCACCCAGGACTTTACCGCCAGTGAACTCCAATTCTGTGAATTAACCCCCACATCTTCTGTTTAGATCCCAGTCACTGCTAAAGAAAAATAATATCCCACCTCCTCACCCCTTTTTGGTATACCAAAGAATTCGCTTGGATGAGCCCAATCCTTTGATTTCATGTGGTGAAGAAGCAGAACATATTCAAACTATATGTACTAATAAAGGTAGCCAGTTTGGGCTTCTTTTTATTTTACTTTAAAGGCAAGCAAGTATCTGCAGATAAATTTTCCTTTATTCAACAAGGTCTTCACACAAATGGTAATAACTGTTTAAAAGTTTGGGTTTTGTTTTTTATATGTTGGGAGGTGGGGGTATCAAAAAAAAAAAAAAAAGCGGGGGGGGGGAGGGAAAAAAGCTTTAATCGCGCTGGGTGCGGTTTTTAAAGTTTGTCTTGTCTTGTCTTCCAAAATTTCCCTTCTAAATTTTACTGTTCGGTTGTGCAGGAAAAAGGTTACCTCAGTTCTCACTCATTTAAAAAAATGAAAAAACCCAACAACACATAGATGATGGATGTAGCTACTATTTTGTTTGGTTTTGTTTTGTATGACCTTTTTTTTTTTTTTTTTTTTTCTTTCATCAAGTGTTAGGTTAGAAGTGCATTTGGTGTGTAGGAGTGGAAGGACTGGAGGTTGTGATTATGTTTTCCACGTGTTGATTTCCAAACTGGGGGAAAAGCTACTGTGAGTGTTTAAACAAACAAACAAAAAAATTACACTATAACAAAAGTGATTTTTAATTTTTTTTTCCAATGTCAGTTTTTATCTTGCATGTACTGGAGTATTTATTTCATCTATTAAAATGTTATGTTTCTCAGATGTCTTTCTGTGAATCTCTTAATACTTGAATAATTGAACAACGAGGCCTGTTTGCATTGTAAGTCATTTCCCCCAGGGAATGGGTGGTACAAATGTAACTAGTTCTAGACAGCAGCATACAGGCTTCAATTCAGTTCTTTTATTTTCATAAATCCTGTCCCTCCCCAGTACTACCCCTCCTCCTCGGGATGCCTCTGACAGAGATGCTCTGTGGTTGTGCTTATGGCAGGCTGGGCAGTCAGTGCTGCGTGGATTGGGGTGGCTCTGCCCAGTGCTGGCGGCTGGTGCACCAGGGCAGGGGCTGGCTTTGTCTGTCTTTATCAGCATTTGATGTTATCTTGTGAGAAGTTTGTATTTTAACTCCTGCAGATGTTGTGGGCCATCTGTGTTACATTTGTGAGTTTCCATATTAATTTATTTCTCGAAAAACTTTACCCTGCTGGATAGCCCTGCTGGTTCTGTGTGTCTGCTTAGGATTGTCAAGGTTTCTCAGAGTTGGACCTTGGATTCCTCAAAGGTTTCTGTTGGAGCTCCTCAATGCAGGTTTCTGTCAAAGTAGTTCAAGTTTGATGATGTAGATAACAGGAAAAGTTAGTAACTTTTGAGGCCCAGTTCACCTCCAGTTTGAATTGCTTGGGAATTGTGAGTGGACCTTGGGGTATGCTGCAGTAGTTCCCATGACGGCAGCGTTGATTTTTTTCAGCCTGGTCTTTGTGGACCTGTGGGATCTGTTGCCTTCTCTATGTTCCATGAAAGGTAAATAGGAGAGTGAGTCTTCTGGCAAGAAGGCTTTGTTTGTCTGGCCAACTCCATTGCATAATTGGATGTTGTTGGTTGTTGGGTTTTTTTTATGTCTACAAATTGAACAATGTTGAACGCTATTGGAGAATGTACCTTAAAAATGTTGTTACCATGGTTTAAACCTTTACTGTACAAATACTCTACTATTTATTCCTCTGAAGAAGTAAACCTTTCAGTTTTGGATACGAAACAGTCCTGGAATAGTGAGAGGTCTTCCTTTTATAGCATTATTGTTTCTCTTGCGTGTGGTGCTTTTAATTCCAAAGGCAGCGAAACATCACTGGATAGTGGGCAAATACATCATGTTGAAGGACATACGAGCTAAGCTTATATGTCCATATCTTCAAGGTTGGAAAAAAATAATTCCTTGACTTAAGTAGAGTGGACCCCAGTATTAAGTTTTGTTTATTTTTAAATGAAACTTTTCTGCCTTCAGTGAATTGCATGATTAGGACTTTTCTTTGTGGAGGATCAGTCCAAGCTACATTCCTCTGGGGCATGATTTTCTCACTACGCTGTTTCTGATGCAATATAAGCTTTCAGTATATGCTGCAAAGGCATGGATGTCTGCACCTATATGGCATATATTATAAACATTCTCTCACTGTTTTTTTCATAAATAAATAAATATATACACACAGCATTCTAACTTTCACTTAGATGCCTCCACAGGTATTTCCTCAGAGGCTCGCAGCCCTGCATGCACGCACGTTTTCCCATCTGGATGGCAGGAACAGCTGTAGGACTCCGGAGGGAATGACAGGAGGCCAAGGCCAACTACAGGGAGGTCCTGTGCGTCTGTGGCGTTTGCGGTTGTCCGCCCAACTGTCCTTTGTATCTCCCTGCCTTGTAGCGTGTCTCTGTGGAAGCCGAGATACTGTCCCAATCTACCCTTCCGTCTTTTCCGCAGTTGCGCCGAGGGGAAGGAGGAAAAGGGGACTGTGGCAAACGTAATGCTTTCAGGATGTGCTATCTCCTGTGGCTGCAGACAGGAGGTGAGGAACGGGATCCACCCTTCCTTCGCATAGATCCTAGATGGTGCAGAACTTGGTGTGCGACGTGCGGAGATGGTGCTGGGCAGGCTGCGGGGCAGCGCTGCTCCGGGAGGGTGCAGGTACAGGGTGGCATCCTTTAGCTCCAGTTCCTTTAAGTTTCTGTGACCTACATTTGTGAGGCCTGCTACCAGATACAAACCGGAGGGTTCTGAAGGGCAGCTCTGTGGCGTGTCTGACAGAAAGAACAAAAACAAAACCAAAAAAACCCACCAAACATCCCACTGGCTCTTTTGATGTTGCTACTTAATGATTTTTGGTGCTGCTGAACTAATTAGATTCTTTTTGATTCATTTATACATTATTGAGGTTATATGGATCAGAGTGCAGCCTCCTTATTACCTGTGCATGTGAAAGGCAATATATTACTAACAGTAGTAGTGCTGGGTTTTGTTGTGGTAAGATTTTGTTTTAAGTGGTTTAGTGCAAATTTTGTTTTAGCAAGGATATTGCAGATTCTTCTCCCCTTTCTGATTATATTTTAAAGTACATGCATACATATATAAATAAGTGTGTGGTTCCTTTCCCCTTTTTACTTTACTTTTCACTGAAGGAAAACAGACTGCTCTAGGTCTCCCTTTGCTATTGAGGTGTGTGGGTTTTGGGGAGATTCAGTTTCATAAAATGAAACATGAAATGGAGCCAGGCCATGATTTTAGTTAACAGGCTGATTAATATACATACACACACACACCCAAGTAGTAAATTCACCTTACTGTAACATTTTAAAATAACTCATTTTTAACACTTAAAAATGTTCAACCATTTCTTTCCAAGGTAGAACTCACACAAAGGGAGCCATGTGCTCCCTGGTCTCTGCTTCAGAGAGTATCTGTCAAAATCTGTGCTATTCATATAATTAGCACAGCAAAGTTAGGGGAAAAAAAAAAAAGCTTTTCATGTTAACAAGTACAACTGTTTTTATGCATTCTGAGTAAATGATTAACAGGAAAAAGTCTATATATACATATGCACATTGTAGCATTTTCTGAGCCAAAAGTATGCAGCTCCACTACTAAAACTGCTGTAGTGACATGCTTATAAAGACTTAATGTATATTGTGATAATTTATTTGGAGTCTACTTGTATAGAATGTTAACTCTGATATAAAACATTATTTCAGTAGGTATATTCATGTTGTTCACTTTGTACTCTCTGGGACAAAAAAAATACATGGTGAACTAGTTTTCAGGGTGTCATAGTGGGCCATGTCGAGGTCACTGATTGTCACTTGGCGTCATACTTTAGGCCCTTGTTGCCCAAATGCTTACAGCATTTAAGTCAACAGGTAGTGCCACTATTTCAGCATAGGCTTAGATGTATTTTCTGACTTGGAAGCTTGGCGGTTTTGACGAAAGAAATCAGTATTTCTGGGTGCTTATGTAACATGTATCATAGACCTACTCTAATAATGAATTTAATAAAAGGGTTAACTTACTTCTAAACACGCTATGCAATGCATGTTTGTAGCCAAAAATAACACTATCCCCACCAAAAGAGAATTAAGCTTATTTTTTAAATGTAAGAATTTTTTAACAGGAAAGAAGTTGTCACTTTTGTATTGTCTGTGAATTTGGTATTACCTTTTGGTTGCAGCTTCTTCATAGCAAAGTTTGTTTTTGACTTCATACAGCAGCTGTATCTCTGAATTTGAGGTTGGAGCAATGTGTTTTCTGATTCTAAAAAATAAAATAAGTTCTGTAAGACAACCGGGAAACTAGCAGCAAAATGCTATTGAAAATCAAGTACGCTATTTAAGGGAACTTGCAAATGTAAATTCATGTTATTTTTCAAAACTACGAAAAAAAAGACCATGGGTCAGATAATTCCCTTCACTTTTTACCACAGGAAATGATCAAAGTAGCAGAAAATCTGCTCTTTTTGGCCAAATTTCTGTCAGAGACAGAAGGGGTCGAGCCAACACATGGTGTATGCAGCCTTGCAGCAAGAGGGGGATGTGGCTGATGGGAAAGGAGGTGGAACCAGAGAAAAATCTGTAGGGTAATACCTCCTATTAAACACACAGGAATTTTCCTATTCTAGATAAAACAGAGGCTGATCCAATGAAGCAAATCTCAAACAACACAACCTTTCTTTCCGGGCTGTTGGACGCCTGTGAGTGGAGATGTGGGGCTGGGTATGTTTGGGATGCTCTGCATCGGGCAGCTGCCTTGCCGTAGGGAACGCGCAGCCTCTGGGGTTGCCCTGAGACATGTCAGGAGTCCAGGCAAAAATGTGTACCTGCCAGAACAGCTTGGTGGGAAATGAAGAGGCTGTCTTTTTTTTTTTTTTTTTTTTCCTTTCTTCCTTATCAGGCTCTTTGTAGACTTTACAAGCAAAAGCAGATGGTAGGGACCAGTACATTTTACTTCTTTGTTCTTGCTGCCTGTGAAAGGTGCCAGATGGGCAATGATAAAGGCAGAAATTCTCTCCCCGCAGTCCAGGGACAGTGAAAATGCAGCACTTCGAGGCTGCCTTGTCCTCACAGCATCACCATGATGGGGTGGGGTTTTGGGTCCACTGGTTTCGCTCTTTGGCTTTTTGCCAAGAAACTGACCGGAAGATCCCAGAGGCAACTTGACAGGAGCATCAGGGGGAGTAAAATATTTCACATAGGACAGCAACCCCCGCCCAGGTTTGGGTCATTCACAAATGGGCTGAAAAATATACAGGTGAGGTATGGAGCACAAGGCCAGATCCTTCATCTGAATAACCTGGAAAAATAAATACCGTGTGCTCTGAGAGGCATTTATTTATTTGGAATTACAAATTACCAAACTTTCTGTATAAGAGTAGTTTAAAGGTATATTTAATTAACATAATTAGAAGCAGTATTCTGAAACATTTTTTTTAATGAAGACTGATATCTATGGACATGAAGGGCTTCATCCATGACTCAGTGAAGTCTGTGTAATTAAGTACTAATGTATTCCACAAACTATGTTAAAATTATAGGGGTTATTTTGTGTTGCAAAGCAAGGAATTACATATTGACTTTCATTAATCTGAATCTTTTCCTAGAACTGGTTTTATTGTATTAGAATCCTTTGAACCTAAGGGGTTTTTTGTTTTGTTTTGTTTTTTTTAAAACCACAGTGAATGATGCTATATTCCAACAAAGTCAAAAGCAGCATTCCAAGATTAATGCAGAGATTCCTGGGGTCTTTTGTCAGCTTGCCAGACTCTTGTTCCTGTTCTAACAATTTTTTATAATTTCCTTTTATGTTAATAAAGGCTTCTTGTGGCTGTAAAAGTTGAAGTTGTCTTACTCCACAGACAGGCTGGTTCTTATGTAGATACTATTTAGATTATTTAGAAATCCTGCTGGTTGCCAGATGGAGCTCTTTTGTGTTTTATGTTAAATACTTGGAAAGCTAAATAACTTGATTTTTCTCTCCTCCCCCAACAAAATAAATAAATACTTGAAAAGTGATTACTAAACTGAAGTTGCTTAACTTCAGTTTAAAAATCAAGTTAGTTTGAGGTGAAGCGACTACAAGTATGAGATACCTCAGAGTAGTTGGGTTTTGGCGAGGTTTGACTTACCGTGATTTCAAACTATGGAACAGTTTTTCTCCAGATTTTTCTGGGCAGCAGGAACCTGAACTTCAGTCTTGGGATGGAGAATCCTGAAGAGCACAGAACATGGCCCTGAATCCAGTACAGGATCTGGAACTGAATTCAGATGGAAATCCCAAGATGGTCTTAAGACTTCAGTGGCCGTTAGGATTGCTGAGGCTGAGGTTGCTTACTAATCATACCATTGGCACCAGCAGCCTGTACGGAGGCTGGGGTGGACTCGTAATGGGGCGGTCTGAAATGGCTTTTATTCCCTGACCTTTGGGATGCTTCGCCCATTCAGTCAAGTTCACGGGGTCTGCATTAGGGCGCAGGGCATCAGCAGCAGTGCCAGGCCAGGTCTGGTTAGCCTTCGTCTGATTTTAGCAGTCGTGAGGCTTTGTTTGGTTGAAATTCAGGCAAACTGCTGAGTCTAGGCCTAATGTTTCTCAAAAGAGCAGTGCCTGTGGGCCACTGTGGTGTTGATGAACTGAGGGACCTTCTGTGTCGTGCTGAACGTATACAAGCTGTTCCTCCAATTCCCGCAGAAAGTGCTTGGGAAACACTGGCAGTCAGCATCCCGCTAATCATAATTCTGTTGTCATCAATTGCCAAAAGGTCAAGATCATAGTTTTGGCCTCCAGGGTTATGTTTGTAATGAACAGAGTAAATAAAAAAAAAAAAAGGCATTTCATAGTCATTTTTTTCAGGTTGTATTGATTCTGTCTGGTTCACATTAAACATAGGAAGTCTCTGGAATTGGTAGGCATGCCGTTCAGGTGTACTTTGGCCCCTGTTTGCATTCTGAACACGCACACTATGGAAAAAAGTGAGAAAAGTCAGGTAGATCTATATGTGCAGTGTGACAAATTATAGGCCCTGTAGCACTTCTGAATGAGCGTGCAGTTAATGCTCTGGTCTGATTTAAACACTTCATATTTAGTTGATGTTTAAAAATTTACTTTCAGTTTAAAAATTTACTACGGAATCAATCTGTTCTGGCAGAGTTAGATTCAGAGTTCAAAAACTTTATCGCCTTTTATCATCTTAAAGTAGCCATTAGTCTGAAACTTTTCAGTCTCTGGGTCTGGCTTAAAAAACAAGAAGGAAATTGACCTCTATATTTCAGTTTTAGTATTTCTGAAAGCTTTAAAGCTAATGGGTCAACCTATTTTTTATATTACAGAGCATGGAAAAATAGTGGGTTTATTCTTTCTTGTGTTGAAGTGAGCTATGTTTCTCTGCTCATAACTAAAAACTCACTTTTTTTGGAAACTCAGATCAGTCCTAGGCATTGTGAGAAAATCTGTGAGCAAAACCATGTGTGAAACTTCCTTAATACTGACTTTAGACATGAACTCATTCAGAATCTGTAATCTTGTCTTCTCTTGTGGCTGTCCTATTAGAGGAGTTTGTCACAACAGCCTGTACATGGAGCCGGTAGCATCAAACAGGGTGAGGAGCAGTTGTTGAAGTGAGCGGTACAAGCTCCAGGGACACACGAGTGCTATCTTGGAAACTTCAGAGATACGTGCTGCTGGCCAGGGCACTGCAGGTTGCAATAGTCATGAAGAGTTACAGTGAAATATAGGGCTGAAAAAAGCTATGAGCAAGAGAGGTTTGTTCGAAAGTGAGGGTGCAATTTATAGTTTCTAAAGAGAAAAAAAAAAAAAAATTAAAATAACTTGGTCAGAACTCCCATTGATTTTCAGTGGGAGCTGTATGTCTAGATGTTTTGACCTGGTCATTTGTGATGAACTTTGGATTCCTGTGGTTTTGAAATTAATTATAGGATGTTGCGGTAGAGTTTTATTGAAACTCTATAAAGCTAGAAAATTTGCAGTTGAAATATGAATATGGGCCATAATTCCCTTCTTACCATCCTGACCTTTCCGTATGGGTTAAAAGCTGTTGTTATCTCTGGACGTGCGCTGGCTGGCAGGCAGCCAGAGGCCCAGCTCTGCCTCCTTTGTCTTTTATGGTTGCCAGATGCACCTTTACCAACTATCGTGCATCTTACCTTCACGTGGGAGGCACAGATCTCACCTTCCCCCCTCCACCCTCTGCTCCTGGTGCAGCATCCAGGTGTGGAACAGAGATCCCTTTGTCCTCTGTGCATGTTACCCTCGTACAGGTCATACACATCAAAAAGATAGTTCATGCTAATTGGAGTCCAGATCACGTTAGAAACATACCTGTTTTCTCTGTATGCAAATTCCAGCTGCCTCAATACCACACACATCCTTTCAAAATAGGTCTTGAAGAGTTGCCTGTAATCCATATTCCCAGGAACTGGGTTTCACACGCAGTTTGTCAAAGAGCTCTAATGCTGTTCAGAAGAAAGGGTAAACTGTACTTTATTAGTTTTTTAGGTTTTTTAAATTAAGTATTTATGAGGTGTTTTTTAGTTGAGGGGGTGGCGGGTGAGCTGGATGTCGTAGATGCAGGTTAGTGGCTAGCTGGAGTTGTAGTAGCTCTAGGTGCCCGTTTCCCAGCAAAGTAGCATTTGGGCTTTGTATGGCATTTTCCATCTCTCTTAACGAACTGTGCTGCTGTGCTAACATCATGTATTTGGTTAATCTGCAACTTTGAGTTCAATAACAGAAAGGTAGCATCTGGATTTACACGGCCCTGTAAAATCTGTTTATTGATGAATCTTTTATATATGTTCTATATTGAACCCTTTTCAACCTTTTTTAAAGAACCTTTTTTAAAGGGTTCTTTTAACGTTTCTTGTCTTACCACAGTTTTTTTGTTTATCAAAATTACCTTAGTTTTCTTTCCAACTGGAAAAAAAAAAACCCAAACCCCAAACAAAACCCTACTTGGTGCATTCCCCACCTATCTGCCTTTTATGGACAGTTTCAAGATTATTAGATGAAAATCACTTTCTTTGAAAAATAGTTTTACTCCTAGATTTCCAAGTCATGGTCTGAAACTTGTGAGCATTTTGTTTTGGACATGGTTAAATCCACATCTGTTCATTGGGGTAGAGCAGAGGAAAAGGCATGCTTTTCTGTCTTGGTACGTAAGATAACAAAAGGTCAAATGTTCTTTGGTTCACTTACATGTCTGTACTGTAGGACTCAAAAATGTCTGGCTGCATCAATGTGGCTGCTTGGGATGCTGAGTATCCTTTGGATTACAGGCCCAGCACTTTGCAGTCACTTGTATTGGGGTGGGATGGGGGCGGGGGATGAATCTGTTGAAGGACCCTGTTAGTACATTATAACGTTCTGTATTGCGTTTGGTTTTGTTTAAGGCAAGAAAGCTCAAATCAGAATTACGTGCCAATTCTTCAGAAGCTCCCACTCATTTGGCAAAGAAATTGCATCAATTACATCTTGTTTTCTGTACTGTGTCGTTACAGAAGAGAGCACATGCTGCACTTGTAAGGAGATGAAATAATTCACTCACATCTCTGAAGCCATTGCTATATTTTTCTCTTTTTCTTTTAATATAATGGTGGGCTGTAGAAGACTTTCCCTGGATGATAAATATGCTTTGCAAATGTACAACTCTGCCCAGAAGCTTGAGTAAAACAGGCTTTTAAAGACTAGTAAATATGTCTGATAGAAACATGATAAAAATATGATAAAAAAAAGTCAAAGTACTTTTCTGAAGCTTTTCCCCAGAGTACTGCTTTAGCTATAGTTTTACCTGGTTTTGTTGTTACATTCATTTCATGTTACTGTTGGATGTTTCCTTCCCTGTGAGATGGTTTTGTAAGATGGACTGATTTCACGTAGGGAAGATGCAGTCGCCAACTGGGTTTGGATCCTTTTCAAGGCTGTGATCTGTTGAGATGTTGCATGTGCTCCCTTGTAAGATTGCGTTTTACTGAAGTGATCTGGAGTTCACGTGAACCGCTAATGTCCAGGGAAGATGACTCCTGTCAAGGGGGTAAAGCATAAAGAATGTTAAAAGCACATCAATAGGAAAAATCTGTAGGATGGACAACTCTTGTTTCAACAACTCTCTGCCTGAACTAGCCGCTCTTCCTCAAGAATATTAATTTAAAATTAATGAGAGTATTTCAAGAATTTCAGCTGCCAAAAAAATTTTTATGATAACCTACATAATGCGTGCAAGCTTCCTTCATGTTTTGCTTCTTTTCATAGTCTTATCTACCTAAAAGTAATATTTAAATGTATTTTTATACAGAAAAATACAGAAAGATAGTTGGGGGTTTTTTTTTGTTTGTTTGTTTTAATCAATGGGGAGAAAACAAAGTGAAAGCCTCTGTTTTGGTTTTCAGAAGTGGACTGCAAAACAATCAGTATCCCTTTTGCTCAGTAGGTGCTGTGTAATAAGTTGTTCCACTGCTTATTGCACTCTAAAATACCTTTTTAATCTTGATTTCCATTGACATCCTACAGTTTTATTTTAGACAGGTGCTCAGCTTGTTTATGTGCTTCAGTCATATTGACTGTATTTACATTTTTTTCTCAGAACTGAGTGAGCCTGGTTAATGATAGAGTGAAATAATTTTATATTTATTTCTAAGGGGAAAAGCTAGCACTTTGCATAAGTCAAATTGATGATAAGTTCAACCTAGTAATTTTAAAGGCTGTTGGCATTTGTAGTAGCGTGTTTGAGGACTCTTGCAAGCCTTAAGCATGTTATTTTCAAACTGTTTAATTTTATCACCGTTCCAGGGAGTACAGAATTATCTTTCCCAGACCAGGTTATTTGGAAATTAAAGCCTTTTAGAA
This sequence comes from Microhierax caerulescens, assembly GCA_035590215.1. NCBI lineage: Eukaryota > Metazoa > Chordata > Aves > Falconiformes > Falconidae > Microhierax > Microhierax caerulescens. Next base: position 12,947,119 of record JAVJGJ010000060.1, read on the forward strand.
TATACTTAGCAGAAATGATCCTAGTTAGATCTAGTTTGCAGGGTGAGTCCTACCTGCAGATCGGAAACTGGGATGTACAGATTTAGCACGTGAGGAGGGTTGGTGTAATACTTGTTAAGAACTGTGTTATCTGAGATTGGGGTATCTGGGATTTTTCAAAGCAACACAGATTTTTATTTTTTATAAGTGGCCTTTAAAATTTGTTTTTGTGGATGAAAGCCCCAGAAGCTTTTTGTGGTGATCTCACCTCTCTTTAGTTCTTCTCAAATACTTCCTGTTTTTTTCTTTTTTTCCCCTACTGCATACACAGCAAGTACCCTCTGCAAATATACCCGTTGATGCTGGTAGCAAATCAGCTGTTTTCAGCGGGGGTAGAGTTTATAGCATGATTCCCTTCATTGGATAAATTCTTTGTCTCTAGCTTCCTACCTGTACTGTTAGTCCTGGCAGATGAACTCTGAAAACAAGGAACTTTGCCTTGATCTCAATAAATGGCGTAGCCATAGGGGTTCTTGCATGCAGATAAGGATCAGCTGTGCTAAATGCAGGTATGAGGTGTACAGGTGGAAACACACATACACAAAGGGGACTCCTTCCAAAGGCTCGACCTTTCTTGCCCACAGCCTTCTCTACAAAATAGTATGTTTCTTGCCATCAAAGAGTAAGTACTGTTGGGAAGACAGAGTCTGCTGGAAGGGCAGTTAACCATAACAATATATAATGCTATAACACATAACATTATATATTATACCATAATATAACCATATATATATATATATATACTTATATATAAAAGTATAACCATTTAATACTTCTTAAATACTAAGTACTTATTAAATTGCTAAATATCTGCATCACAATTACCAGCTAACAGAAGTGCTTGTAAGCAGGGACCTACATGGAAATATATTTGGTAATAATATAAATGCTTGTTGTCATCACACCTTGCCAGCGATTTTGGGGTCTCTGCTTGTTAGGACTAGGGAAGAAAGTTGTAACTCGTTCGGTCAAAAAGTATAGGTCAGTTCTCAGGAAAGAAAAAGGTGCTTCCAGAGTTAACTTGGATTAAGCTGGTATGTAAGAAGATGCAGCTTTCTGATAATTAAGGGATTTGTAGAGCATTGTGAGTCAGGACAGTACCTGTTAAGGGCACTTGGGCCAAGTCTACTTACAGTGAATCTTTCTTCTTCATCAGAATGAAAGCTTTATTGTCTACCCCTAGCTTGTTACGTTATCTTCACCTTTCCATATGTAGAGGGCTGTGCCTTTTCTAAAATCAGACATGAAAAATAACATACCTCTTTCCCATGAAGTATGTCCCACCAGCTATCACTTTCTTGCTGCCTTGGTGCTGAACATGGTGCTGTGTAATACTGGCTGGTGATGCTTTACTTTTGTCTTGCTCTTTGCATTGTCACTCACATATTCCTTAGTGTACGTCATCAGACTAGGAGCCATTCCTCACCTCCGTTTCTATTTCTCCTCTAAAGCTTCCAAAAGTCTCTTGTACTGACTTACAAAAACAGCTGGAACTGAAACATCTCTCCATTTTAAGCTCTGAATTGTGTTAGCCATTACATTGGTTCCACATGCTGCTTGGGTGGAGACATCAGTTAAAATTCCCAACGCAGCCAGCCAGGCCAGGAACTGCAGCTCTGTGTAAGTGGTGGTGACTTTCTAATTCTTGATTACATTATGCTAGAAAAGAGGATTGTTCCCAGAGCAATTTACCAAGAGGGGAAAAATGGAAATACCGTTCAAGGATGACCTTCCACCCCAGTGATCTATTTGGCTGGCGTCTGTTATTGCTCAGCTTCTCTGTCATGGGTTTTGCAGTAGTCTAGTGCTTTGTCATCGCTGCTAACTGGAAAACTCCTGAGCTCACTAAACAGTTTGTGAGGGGCTTGGGTAATGGCAGATGGATTTGTGAATGCAACTGTAGAACAAAGTATTTGTCAAGGTTACCTGAAATAAACACGGGTCCTGTGTGAGCAGGCTTTAAATGCATTGATTCAAAAATTTTCTTCAATTTAAAGTGCTATTCCTGAGCCCAAGATCCTGAGAGAGAGAGGAGAGAGGGAAAAGAAGGGAATTACTTTGCACCACTCCAGCATGGGAGCAGGAAAACTGTTGTTGCAATTGTCTCCAAGAGAGAGGCAGTGCTGTAATCCTGTTTCATTTTCGTACGCAGAACTTGAAAAGATTTTTCCTAGAAATGTGTAATGGGACTGTCAGAAAACAGACCACTCCCCTTCCCAGTAGTTTCCTGCTGAAGTCATTTAAGGCCTCTCTCAGCTTTCATCTGTATAGGCACTGAGAACTCACGGGCCAAGTTTCATTTATTTATTTATATATATATATTTTTTTTAATAGACTACCAGCAAAAATGAATCGCTTTAAAAAAAGTCATTAGGAAACAAATTTGGAAGTTTCTCTGCCTGTGAAGCTGGCTCACCACTTAATTAGTGTCTCATTTCTGCTCTGTTTCCATCAATCCCGGTGAGGCAGACCTAGGTGTTTTTCTTCATTTTAGGTACTGCTAAAAGCATGTATGTGAGCTGCCCAAAGGGGCGGAGAGAGAAGTTGTTCCTTACTTCACTTCTGGGACTGTCTGTTCAGGGCTTTACACAGGAGGTGACTTGGAAAGGCTTGTGAATTCCATTTACTGTACACTCAGACCTGGTGATCACAGTAGGGTGAACATACAAAACCTGCTCTGCAGGCAACAGCCCTAGTACAGTAGCTATTAAAAAAAAAAAATCCTTTTGTGGAGCTGGCAGATAGCCTGCATTCATAAAGATGGGACTTTTTGTTGGTATATATGCTATGTTTAACACAAATGATCAAGGCAGCGTGCTTTTAAAAGAAGCCTTATTACCCTGAATAAATGGATGCTACGCAGCATGCATTTTTTTGGTTGGACTGAATTCAAACTTCCCGTTCTGAAATGGATTGCTTTTTTGGGTTGCATTCATTTGTGTCTCAGGCAAATATAGTGTGGATTTGTTCCTTAGATGAATGATACACATTTCATTCGGTTTCTTTCAAGTTGAACTCTGCCTGGCACAGGAGTGATGAATGTCTTTTTCTTTTTCCTTCTGTCTAGAAGACCATGTTGTACTGTGAAAGATGAATGTCATTCCCAAAACAGATGAACTGCATTCAGAGGTGGATTTACTGATATATGTTTGTAATGCCACAGCAGTGCTGTAGGCACCTCATCAGATATACATACATTGTGGTAATATTGAGCCTTAGTCACATTCCACATATCAGCCCTTTTGTAAAGCTTTAATTGGAAGTTATTTGGCCTTAAAGCCTAGAGGAATAATTTCTATAGGGAGGAGATTTTCCTCTTTTCTTTCGCTATTATTCTTTGGGGGTAGTGATGTATATATAAGTATTTCAGCCTTGAAGCGTGAACTTCTTGAAGCTCGATGACCATTATAAGTGACATATGCATTTAAGAAAAGAAAATGCTAGTATTTAAATAGGCCGCCAGCATGCTATGAACGCAATCCACTGTATTTATATGACATTTAAAGTGTATTTGCATTTGCAAATTCTGCATACCTGATGTGTAATTTCTTGGCGTTTCCTTGATCCAGTACATAGGGAAGCTTGGTGAGATGAGTACAGCCTAAAGAACAACTTCATGTCTGCTTTGAATTAAACTCCCAGTAGGTCCCAGGATCAAATTTGGGACCAATGAGCTAACTGGCATATTTGGAGAAAACTTTGAGTTTGCTTCAAGCCTCTGACCCTTATCATGCAGTGCTGGCAGGCTCTGAGCGTTACCTGTTCCCTGTCACCTCCCTGCATCCCTTCTGCCCGTGTGATAAGACCATATGTTTGAGGCTAGGCAGAAAAGGCATCCTGTGGCCTTTCTGATAAGGGCTGACATGGTGTGGTGTGAGGACACATTGCACTTTTAGACAGCCTGAATTCAGGTTGTCTGCAAGGGCCACCTGGTAAGGAGAAGGTGGGTTGTGTCTCAAAACTTGTTTTTAAGGATGGCCATCTTGGGTACAATTTAAGCAAACCTTCAGGGCTATAGCTATGGTCTGGTTTCTGCTGAAAACTTACCCAGCCTTTCCAAAGGCTTCAGATCCTTACCTACTTCCTAAGGTATTGACAGAAGTTCTTGTCATACTGAAAACAAGATTTGAATTGTATCCAAAGACTGTGGAGTTGGTGCAGTGGTGTGATGAAAGAGAGGAGCTGGTACATGCTTTCAAAGATTTGAAACTATTAAGCATATATTCAAGGAAATGGCATCTGAAATGCTTTTATTTCTGATGGTAACATGATTTGCACAAAGTATAGCTTTGAGTCTTACTGTATCTTCTTCTATCAAGAGTCTTAAGGCTCAGAAAAGTAGGGCCAGCTTGTTAGCAAGGATAATTAGAGATGTCTCATCTATTCTGTTGTGATATATACACACAGTAGTATATGTCAATAATAGGAAGCATGTAATTCAGAAGCCATTCTACCAAAATCTGCGTCTGTTCTTTGGCCCCTTGTGTAACGGATGACACCAGTCACCACTAGTCACCACCTAGACTTAGTGCAGCAGCATTTTTATACAGAATCCCTTTCTATGTGTGAGCGCCCTTCTGAGAACCAGCAGCAGACAACTGGCTGAGTATCTGAGGCATGTGATGTACAGAGGTGGCAAAACCCTACACAAGCAGCATAGGCCTTAGTTGCTATCAATAAAAGAGAATTGCTGGCAGAAAGTGATGAGTGTCAGTGGCTGTTTAGATTAGGGAGGGATTGGTTGTGTTCAGGGAGGGAGATAGTATTTGCTTAGGCTTTCCTTCCTGGGACTAGTTTTAGTATTTCAAGCACAGCGGGGAACTTCCCCTCTCAATGGGCTAAGATGTGAGCTGGATGGTGTGTATGGATCTGAGAGAATACGGCTTAACAACGCTTCAGAAAAAGCGATTGCATATCCTATAATGCTAGCTTTGTTTCTGGGTGCCTGTATAGGCTGTCTCAGTATTTGTTTGCTGACTTTTCTTGCAGCTTAAAATGCACAAGATGATGCCTGTTTCAGCCTGTTGGGGCTGACAAAATACTAAAGATAGACAAAACCATAGAGTAAAATGCAGCTGAAACCAATCCTGTACAGGGAGTCCCTATATGTGCTATATCAGAGGGAACAGCTGGGATTTGCTACTGACAACGCTACTAAACCCGTGGGTTTTTCCGTCTGACTGTATGCTTGGTGTACATGCCCTGTCCAGCAAAATGGAGAGCTGATACTTGTCTCCTTTTTATTCATTGTCTGTGGGAAGGTTATTTAGAGCAGCCTTGTCTGAGTCACAGTGTCATAAGCTAGTTCAAAAGGCATATGCTGTATGTAAAACTGCTCCAAGATGATGATGAGCAGCCTCAAAAGGACATACTTGTACAAATCACTCTTCAGAGATCTTGAAACATAAAAACACATAGTTATGAAAGAAAAGGCCAGGACCCCAAAAATAATTGGCCAGGGTAATGGAAATTGTTAAAAGAATGAATGGGAGCAGCCACAACCCTTGCCAAAATCATTACAGTCATCAAGCTGACAAATGAGCCTGGCAGCAGCAATATATCCATACAGCCAAACAACAAGATTTATTGGTAATCTGTCCATTTCCCTGATTGGGATCTCATCCACCCACCAGCACTGGGAGAGATTCAGGGTAATCCCAAAGAGGCTCCCAAAAATCACTGGCCCTGAGTTCCTCTTGGTCCCTGGGAAGAACACTGTCTCCTCAGCAGTTAGACAACCACCAGCGAAGCCACAGGTTTAGCAGCGCCCTACGTGCAAATGTCGCACCGCGATGCTAACACAGATTACTTTCGAACTCTGCAGATCCTGTGTGCCATGTGGCTGGGCTTATATGCTACATACACTGCCAGGATGGCTAAAGGCATGTCAGCAGTTAAGGACCGCGACAGGTCTCTCTGAAAACGGATGTACAGGCTTGTGTAGCTCACCTTGCAGCATAGCTTTTCCCAGCAGAACATGGTTGCTGTAATAGGGAAGGGCGCTTTGCTGCACACATGCTAAGTACCCTTATCTCTCAAGTGGCCTGACTAACACAATAAGATTAAACTAAGAGGAATGGGGCCTAACCTTGCCTCTACCTTGAATTCTGCCACCCCTTTTCAGACCCAGAGAAAGGACTTTGGGCCCAGAAGCCTGCCTGTTCTTTCCAATTATATTAATCGGCCTAACAAAAATGTCATGTGCATATTTTCTTCCTACAAACTCTTCTCTCTTGCTACAATACAATTAGTTCCATCCTGGAATGATTGGCATGGATATAAATCAGAATGAAGGGATTGGAGTAGAACTGTTAACAAAGTTAAAAAAAAAAAAAAAAAAAAAAAGACCAAAGCCAAAGGTGCTGTGCATTGGCCTAAGAGCCCTTAGCCAGCTGACTGGGGAAGAAACCCCCTCCCCAGTAACCAAGCATTAGGGGTAGGAGCCTGAAGGCACTGTCAAACAGCACAAGCCTCTTGTAAGTCAGTTCATGGCTATAACTGCAATGGCGTTTGCAGCTTTTTGTGACCAGCTTTGCTCCTCAGCCCAGTGTTGGGAACAGTGCCTGACCCCTGTGGTGTGGAAGCAAACCTGGGCCCACTTTCCAGGTAGACCTGGAGGAGATTGAAAGGGGTCCTGGAGTCGTAATACAAAAATCACCAGTTCACACTGATACAAGCACATTTGAGGGTGGGAATTCAGATTTAGGAGCAGGTAAAGGAAGTTCTAGTTCTCAATGTATCCTTTTAGGATGAGGTTAAGAGGCAGGATTTAAGCTTAAAAAGGCAGAGATGAAAAAGAATAGTGAAAATGTTGCTTTGGGTTTTTTTTCACTTTTGTAACAACTACAGTTTTTGAGTTCTTTTTCTGAAAGTTGTCATTAATGTGGCATTATTTTTTAAAGGCAGTTAAAACTCAAATCCAGGTGCTTACTATACTATTCAGTGACCCTCTCCACAATTCATCAGTCCTCTTAAAAAGACAACTTCCTCCGTAAAGCCTCTGCTTTAGTTTTAGACAAAACTGTGGCTATTTAATGTCTAGTTCATTTAAAAAACTACTAGCAAGGTAGAACCAATAGACACATTACAGCAAAACCCACTATTTTTCTTTACTTGTAACCTTTTCTAAGATATCACAATATTATTTCTTGTTTACACTGACCAGCATCCAGATAACCAACTGCAAAGGCTTGATGTGGTAACAGTTAACACCAGAATAATTGAAACTGTCCTAGATGTCCTTCTGCAATACCTCAGCATTATAAAGCAAGGTGTGTTGGCTGCATTAGCAAAGTAAAGGTGCAAGGGACTACTTCTTGCTTCCTCTCCTGTTCAAGTAAACCTTCAAAAGACAAACAAACCTCCCCTTCACTATGGAACTGAAATGTACTACAGAATGATTCACACCAAATAAATAAATGCTTTTCAGTTGCAATCATTCCCTATTGAGTTGAAGTGGTATTAGGCTGTTTTAATCTCATCAGTTCCAGAAAGCATGCATCAATGAAAAGAAGTCATTTGAACACTTTAGGAGGGGGAATTGCAGCTTGCACAGAGCATCCAGCCAAAGGAAAAGGAATAATTTGATGATGGTTGAGCTCAAATCTATGCCAGTTTACAACTTCCACTACAATTATTTTCATTTCTCCACTACACTCCTGAAAAATTAACCCTGCATGATAACCCTCATGCATTTCATCTATCTGCAGTTCCCACAGTATTTGCCACCAAAGAACTCAAAACCCTTAGAACCCTTTTCTATCTGAATCTGCCACTAGGGCTCCTACCCACCTTCACAGGGAAATTCAACTTTTACTCCCATTTGCAACACCAATCCACCCTAAAGGCTATCAGTGAACATATCCAACAAGACATTTATAATGGGGATTTTGAGCACAGATGCATGCATAGGAATCTCCCCACCTAACGCTGAAATGCGACCAGCAGCGTAAGTAATACAGACAGCTTGTGGCAACACTGAGCAGTCATCTGCTTAGCCTAGAGCAAAAATTGAAGCTATGGGAATGTACATTTGAATCAGCGTATCTTGGGAAAACATTCCTCTTGTGACATAGAAACCTTATTGACTGCAAATATCCAAATATCCAGCACTTTGATAGTACTATACTTAAAGATGGTAAATTCAGCAAAAATTACTTCAACACTGTGAATAGGACAGAGATTTTGTTAATGGCTGGAGTGAGCTGGCCACGTGAGAATGAGCATTGTTCCAGCTGATGGTACCTGTGCACTTCTGGGAAGATTTCTTCTCATAAACACCAGGCTACTTCTCTGTGAAAATTTTTCATGTGTACACCAGGAAGCTCCAGTCCTGCAAAATATATGTATTCTGGTGAGATCGTAGTCTGAGGTGGTGCAACAGTCATGACGCTAATTTGTGACATACAGTTTCTATGTGCTGTCTTAATGAATAGCTCTAAATTTAGACTCAGCGATGTAGTGAAAACACTTGGTTTGAGGGCTGAATTTGTTCTCCTCTTTTGTTCTTTAATATTCCCGGAGAGGTGATGTCTGCTACTCCTGTTCATGTGGAATAGCAACTAATTTCCAAAAATGTCCTGTTGATTTGGACAGGATCATTTGGTATTAGACATACCATGCGGATGCTACAGTTAGCACTTCTGAAGTTGTCTGTGCTGACAAACAATTCTGCCAAGGAGTTTGCTCATTAAAACAGCGGTGAAAAGCAAATCTAGGTGAGACCTGAATGCATTTAAATTAAGTTTTTTGGTATGTGTAAATAACAGCAACAACAAAGTAGACTATTTTCCTGCATTATTGTTAATAACATGAAGATGCATTTCTAACATTATTAACAATTCAGTTTCTCATTGGGTTTGGGATCTATGGAAAGTTTCTCCTTAGTAAAGAAAAACAAACAAAAAAATCTCTATTTTCCCAGTGGTGCTCATTAGTGATGCAGACTTGCTGTCAAATTGCCACTACACTGCAAAAAGATATGCAAATCAAAAGCCTTCATACACTGTAAATTTAACAATTTAGCAAGCAGAATATACAATTCATACACCTAAGAACAGAGAGTAGGCACAAAAAAAAAAGGAAATATCTTGACAGTTTTGGTTTTTTTTTTAAATATAATTTAAGAAATTTAAGAACACTGTCTTGAAATATTCATATATACTGTCAGATTATGTGAGTTCAGTTCTACCACCTTAGCTGCCTTCTGCTTGGAAGAAATACATGTTAAACCATTGTACTTATTGGAATTGTTTGTTGTTTTTTTTTTAATTGGAAAACTGCATTAATTTAGTTGCAATTAAAAAGTTTCAGATAAAACAGTTTTAAATTTAATTCCATAACTAAATTATATATATGTAGAAAATTAGCAATGTTGAAAAGTCAGATCAGTTTTTATAGTAGCCAGTTGTTGACTAGTAAATATGCTCCACCTCTCTACTAGGAAGCAGCAGATGAATTCTTGCAGTTCTCTTTGTAATTCTGATCCAAGTCCTTCTGAGGCCAGTGGAAAGATTTATGTTAAGACAGCTTATTAGGACTTCATTTTACATGTGTGTGTCTCAGTGAGATGAGTGCTTATTTCATCTGGTTATTTCAGGGCTTCCAATTTCAACTCTACAGTCTGTAAAGAGTTGACTTTTTTTCTTGAAACTAAGATAGTGTATTAAATAGAACATTATTGGATAGCAACAGACATTTGTTACTGGTCCATGGCAAGATTCCAAATCATATCAATTCTAGGAATATACTTTCAATAAATTTTGAGATAACAAATCATACTGACCACAAAAAATGTCCTTAGGTGACGCCAATAATGAAGGAGAGTCTCTTCTGACAGGCAGTTCTTGCTCTTGCAGGTGTGCTCTCACAAGGCTGGGAAAGTCTTTGTTTTTGGGAGTTTCCATGGTAATGCTGGCAGTCCTAAATGGAAACAAAAATATTTAAAAGGAGATGTTTAAAAAAAAAAAAAGCGTGATTCAAATGTGACTGAAGTTTGTGTTTTTCTAAGAGTATAAAGCAGAAACGTTGTTGTATATGGCTTTAAAAATTAGATCTAAATTAAATCCAAAGACAAACTCAGAGACATTTTTACCAACTGTTGTGGGCTTGGCATCATAAAAAACACTTTAAGGAAGGCCTTTTAAGAACTGGCAAACACAAAGTGACTCCTTTCATGTTCCTGTTTTCTGAACTGGGTGCCTGTCTTTTACAACTTGAATTTCCATACAATCAAAATAACATCCTTTGCAAGGATGAAAATGTTTGCTGCCAAAAGTATATAATGCAAAAACCCAGGTGGGCTTCATTTATTTTAGAAATAGCCTTTAAACATTTTGAACGCCTAAAATGAGACTGATGATGCCATCTTAAAAAGAAACCTGCAACGCTGAAGAGAGATTTTTATGTTTACTTGTTTTTTTCTCCTGAAGATGAAACCCGGTGAGGCACTCTGCACTGCAGCAGGACGGCGAGCTCCAGCGAGCGCTGCCAGCCATGGCATGCCAGCCCCGGCAGAGGTGGGCCCAGGCCCCTGCAGTGCAGCCATCGTTCCGTGGTTTGGGAAAAAGGGTCTGACTGGCCTCTGGAGCTGTAACCAGGTGTAAGGCACCAGCCAGTTTTGTACAGTCCCCTCAAAGAGCCAAAATGACTAAGGCAACAATGCAAATGTCGAGTGTGGTCCACAGTATTAGCAAGGCTGTAAACGTGGCACAGATCCCCAGAGACCTCAGGAGAAGACGAGGGGATGCCACCTCCTTGCTGCTCTCACAGTAGGTTGGGAAGGAGGCTTGAGGTAGGGAAATGTCATGTGTGCCGCCCCCTCTGCTTGCTTTTGCTTCGAATGGAAGATGAGCAGTCAGACGGCCCAGTGCTAAGGCAGATCCAGGGACCCGCTGGCAGTGCTATTTATACACCACGGGTGAAAAACAACACTTGAAAGTGCCTCTGTTCTAAGGTCCTGATTTGAAAAAAAACACAACAATTCTGCATCTGTGAAAATTTCCAAAAATTGCATTCCTCAGTACAGAAGCCGGATATATATTTGTCGAATCAGGCTCTTAATTAGGGAGGATGCAAAGGGTTTTCTCCCCCGTGACTCTTCCTGCTCAGCAGTGTCCCCTCTGCTTTCTGCTAACCCTGCTAAAATTTGATGTGGGATTTTTTTTTGTTTTTGTTGTTGTTATTTATTGCCACAAAGATACTTCAGCAATCAGCAACTTACCCCCTTCCCCCCCCCCGCTCCCGGCCCTCCCTTCTAATTTCAGATATTTTTTTTTCTGGCCAAATTTCTTTCCGCTGACTTGGGCTGGCCTTTTCACTGAAACAAGCTCTTCAAACGCCCCCCGATCATTTGCCCTTCCTGTCCACTCTGGGTTATGCCAAACCTGTTAGTTCACAACAGGAAACCAATAGCTTGTGCTATCGGGAGATACTTCCTTCACAGCACAAAACGTCTGAATAATAATTTTGAGCAAGGCTTCACCCATTTCCTGCGAAAGGAGGGAAGTTTGCCTATCCCATCCCTCAGAGCTCTTTGTTTCCATCCCTTCGTGACGTAATGCTTTCTGCATAGGGAAGATGCATCATTTTCCCTTAACAGCAGTAAATTCAATATCCTGCGTAAAGTTTTGATTGCTGTCCAGCACTGAAATATGTAACTTTTACAAATAATAAAATCAGTTATGCTTTAGTTTGTACCTGTGTGTCTCTTTCAGAAAAATAAATTAAACCGTTGGTGTCTGGAAAGTAATTGTAATGAAAACATGAAGGCTAAAGTTTGGTTGATTCAATATTTTAGTTGTAAGCTATTTGTCACTACAGGTTCAACTGCTGTGTATCCTACCCAGCTGGTACCTACCTGGTACCAGCTCTTGGTGAGCACCAGAATGCCCCAGATGAAATGTCCCTTGTGGCACTGGATTTTACAGGAATACTACAGATAAACTGTATCAGGCACTGACTCAACAACACATCAATTAAGCACATGCTTAACTTCTTCCCTATACAGCAAAACATTCACTTAAGCAAATACTGAAGAGTGATTGACTTTTTAAAGTGAAATGCTACATCAAATCCTCAATATAATGGCAATGCCCAATTGTTGAAAAGGGAATTATCAGGCAATACACATTAGCTCTTCGGTGCTGGAACTTTTAGGAATATTTAGGTTGCATAAGTTTAGGCAAAAAATGTGTTAAGCTATCCTTTATCCAAACAAAGTAGGCATAGAAATTACTATGTACAAGCTACTTTTTTTCCACTGGACCCCACTGTGGTGTTAACCTATTTTTGTAAAATAATGGAACCTGGAATCAGGATATGTGTTTTATTTAATTTACTGCAGGTTTGGTTTTTTTTTTTTTAATAATAAACTTAATAAGGGCTTGTGAGTATTTTTTTTTATCACTTGTTGCAGGAAAAAAGAAAGCTTAAAAGAAGAATTTGTCAAAAAGTTTGAGGAGCATAAAACCAGCTCATCACCGTTGTTATTATAGTGCAGTCTTAATTATGTCAATTGCTGTCACGCAAAAAAATAATAAATCTCTTTCTCCATTATTCTGAAGGCAATCATTTTTTTATAATTTGAAATGGTCGAGCTAACATGAAATACTGCATCTCTTCTAATTCACTCATTCCAATCAAGAGGCCCAGCAGAGTCACATTTTCTTCCCTCCTTTAACAGGCATCGCACGCATTTCATACTGTCTGCCTGCTCAGCTGGGATGCCACAGGTAGCAGGTACCTTCCTTCATATGGCTTCTAGTCATACTTCTGTTAGCTAAATAAACCATTTTAACACCTCTCCACTAGGAGCTGTGTTTAAGAATAGCAGCTTTGTGCTTCAGCATCTCTTGCTTGAAAGGCAGGAACATGGTTTTGTGGCTGAAGGTCAGCAGGACCTTTCCATTTCGTGTTTTGCGGTCCCTTTCCAGAAGTACCTTTGTCAGTTATGGACCCAAGCAGCAGAGTCTGCTCTAGGCGGATTTCACCCACCCTGACCACCTTCAGTCCTCACTTGCCCCATCAGTGACTGTAAGATGTGAGACAATGTCAGTCTCTTTATATTTGTTTCAGAGGAACTGTAAAAATGATTTTTGTTTCACTTCACTTGGGGATGAGGAGAGTGTTTCCCCATCAGTGTCTTTCACAGATCAGAAAACTGTTTCTGAAGAAAAAAGAAAAAAAATCTGTAGAATATAATTCAGTCCTTTTTCTAATTGTTCAACCTTAAACTGGGACAGCTTGTTGAAAACCTTCTTTGAAGGTGATTCCCCAAGGCTATTGTTGCATCTTGGGTTTTTTTTTTCCTTCCCAATTTTGAATCCTCTTTGATCTGGGCATTTGAGTATGACTAAGTTACATTTCATTGTGTAACAAAACCCCAACTGGTTGTTCATTCAATGCTTTATAAGGCCAAATCTGGAAACCCTTACTTCCTTCTGGCCACCTGTCTCTGAAGCAGAAGAGGTGAGCTGGAGGATGTTCTGAGAATAGCAATGCAAACAACTGGTGCCCAAAAAAATGAGCTGCTGTAAAGCTGGACATGCTGAATATGTCTAGTTGTGCCTAATGGCCAGAAAAGCTAATGACAGTGTTACTCTGTTGGCTATTAGAGAAATACAAGGTATAAACATGCATACTTAAGAAAAAAAATCAAAATCAAACCAATCATCAAAGAAAGTTTCCTGTCAATCCCATGTTTTAACATCACAGAAAGATCTTTTATAGCAACTGTGGGAACACAATGTCCTTTTCAGCTTGTAAAACTACATTTCCATAGCACTCTAGAAAGGTCTGTGGGTAATACTGCAATCTGGCAAGAAGTGACATCTAAGTCCCCTTCTTCCTATTATTAACTTGTATAATCCTGTATATGCTTCAGGCAACTTCACTAAAAATCCACCGAGAATGGGAGCTTGTGCAGAGTATTTATATTTGCTATAGAATAGATCACTGAACTCTATCCATCTGTCAAAACACATGAGTAAATCGTGGTTAAACTTCATTCTCTAGTTGGTTGCCTGTAGTTGAGAGCCTCAGAAAGATTAGGAAACTTGATGAAGGCCACACAGGAATGAATGAGAAAGAAGCAGCAGATGTGGCATAGTCTGTTTGCTGGTACAGAAGCTGCAACTGCACATACCGGCTTCTGTGACACATCACACCGTGCTGGAGTGCAAATGGGTCTAGACTCCTCCATATTATACACAATAAAATTAGGAGAGATGCCTAGTGCCGTCGCTGCAGCAGCAATGATGGTCTCGGATACGGCTGGAGGGGAAGGGAGGAGAGGTTGTGCAGAACAGCCATAAAAGACCAGGCAATGCCAGTAGCTGGGAATGATCTAATGTCCCTACTAAACTCACAGAGGCACAAAAGGAGCTAATAGCTGACATTTTCAACACTGGAATTTTCAGGCAAGTAAAATCATAATTTTATCAGAATAGTGATATAAACATTGTATCATGTATAACTCTTGGCTTAAAGTCTGGTTCGGCAGCAGAGTGGTCTTGGAAACTAGATACTTTTGTAATCTATGCCCCTTAAATAGGTTAAATCCATCTAACACCTTTCATGCCAACATTTCTTCTGCATAGTGCTCAGGCTTTCATTCTGTTTGACATTTTATTTCCACTATTGAATTGTCTTTTCCTTGTTTTGCTCATTCACAGTGCATACTGGCCAACCTACAAAAATGTAATTTGAATGTTTCAAACTAGACTAATATATTTTGACTGTATCCTTGCTGACAGAGAGGACTGTAATGCAGCCAGCTGTTCGTTGTTACTATGTTAAATAAAGTAGAACTCCCTTGTGCTATTCCATATACTAACAAATGATGTAATGAAATTCTGGTCATGTGAAAATTCTATCATTATACCACCCAGAATCCCCATGAGCAGTCAGAGGCTAAGTCACTTGCCTGAAAAGCCCCATTAACACATCATCCTTACAATTCAGAACTATAATTGGTTTAACCTGACATGCTGCTCATTTTCTGTCCCCTGCATGCTTCAGTAGTGCAAGTACACTTTTCTCTGTATTGGTGAAAAAATGTCCAAGACAAAGGCTGGAGCCTTTGCTCTGTTAACATGAGATATATACATCTACACACAGGACGTGAAGTGCTGATTACAAGAAACATGATCTACAAGTGATAGGTGGGACTGTTCAGGCAGGGAAAGAGAAAGAAAGAGAGAAAGCCATGCGTGGAGAGAAGGAAAGTATATCCTCCAAAAGAACTTGGTGAAGCCCATTTAACAAGTTTCTGCTCTCTTCCTTCCCTCCCCCATTCCCACCTGAATAGCTGTTGTATCATGTCAGAGATTCAGGTTCTAACAGAAGCCCACGCACAGTTGTAGGATCACAGCTAAAGGAGCAAAGAAATGCAGAGTGGGAGTGAGACCAAATGCAGCCTATTTGAGTCTACATGAATACTGAAACCAGCTTCTCACAGGGCCCTACCTGAAAGTGTGAAAAGAAAGAAAAGAAGCGGGGGGAGGAATGAAGGACAAAAAGCTGGGTGAGCTTTACCTTAGACACTGTGTGACCTCAAACAGAAATTCTAACCTTGACTCAGGCAGCTATGGGACACCTCTGCGACTTACCTACATGCACCAGGTGGCAAGAAGTCCAACACAAATGGACTGGGGAAAGCCAGGAGCAGAGAACAGCTTGTGTGTCCCCACTACACTTGAGGAAGCACTGGTTTTACCATGGGAATTGTCAGGCAAGAGAAACCAAATAAAAAATAGCAAACTAAATTTAAACTTTTAGAATTTACAGATGGGTGCCCAGCTCTTCAAAGGAAAATATACGTGTGGGGTACCAGCCAGCCAGTCACATGCTGCATAGGAGACTCAGTTGTGGAACCAAGTCCCTTAAATAAGCCAATCAGCTATGCAAATTGGGCACTGCAATACAACTCTGGCTGAATTCAGTGGAAGATATAACAAAAAAAAAATAGCCCTGTGAATTTTGTACTTCTATTAGATTTGAAACATTTATCTCTCACCCTTTTTAGAGCCCATACAACATGCTGCTGGTGGAGAGCAGATACTGTCTGGAAAATAGTAAGGTGGAAAGGAGAAAGTTCAGGGTTAGTAGGGTATCTGGGGAGAAAAGGACTGTGAGCAGCTATTCCCAGTAAACGCTTGGGCTTCCAGGGTGATCTTGCATGATGCTGGGCTTTTTTGACTTTCAGAATAGGACCCGTTGAGCAAGAACATGAGCACTGCACCATACCTGACTGTAGGATGTTAGTCTCTTTTATAGGAAACCCAGTTACTGGGAGATCGCCAGCTTTTCTACTGCATGACCATAGTTCAGCACTGCTAGCAACAGTAAGGGCTGATTCCTTTGGTGGGCAGGATGTGAGTTTGTCTCCTGTTGAAATGAAAGGCAACAATTAGCTGAAGGATATGCAGAAACTGAAGTTGAGAGAAATCCTATGAATGCATGAGGACAGCAAAGTTTTCAGTCCACAAGGGAGAACTGTTTGAGAGTTATCCCCATTTGCCTGCACACGGCAGTAGGGCTGTACTGCCCAGAACATGGCCACACAGGCATATCAGCACATGACAATTAGTCTTATGCAAAGCACCACTGACACAGCTGTATTGCTTCTGGCTCGGGAGAAAGTTTGCCTGTAGCCAGAACAGGTATCTCTACTATGCAACGCAGACATACCTCAAGAACCACTAAGAACAGGTTAAAGCAGCCTGGATGCATCTCTGAGAGAACTGAGATGATATTTCTTTCCATGATTCACCAAAGACAGGCAGAAGCAGTAAGTCTGCAAACACCAGACCCACAGAAGCTTGGCCTGGTATCAAGGCTTTCAGACGAGGGATAAACTCATTTGAGCTTGAGCCCTGCTGGGCTGCAGTTTTGTCTAGGTGCTTATCTGTTGTCTCCTAGAGGTTTCACTGCAAAAAATGTGAGTGGGGTGGAGGAAGAGCACCATATGGCATTTCCCAAGTGGGTTTGTATTGCATGCAATACATTTTGCATGTGTACCTTTCTTGACTGTGGTCTGAGCCAACCACAGGCTAACCCTGAACCTTGCAAACTAAATACCCTTGAACCTTGCAAACTAAATACAACCTTGCCAGTGCAGCTGGAACAGGTGGGAGAGCCAGATGACACAGAAGGAGCTCAATCCACAGTGTCTTTAGAAAAGAAAGAAATAAATTACTCCTCAAAACCTGTGCTGTTAGAGCCACTCTTCTCGCTACGCTGACATTTTATTCTGGAAACGGCAGTGGGGTATGTTCACCACCAAAGAGCATGAAGCTGAATGCAAAAATCCTACAGTTTTGTCACCCAAATAGCGTAAGGGATACTGACACCTAAAGACAGACAAAATGCTGACTCACGCACCCTTCTTCCAGCTGAGCAACAGCCTTGGGGAACCATGGAAAAGAAAAGCCATTATATGGATCTGCTCATCCTCCATCATCTGCCTGGAGAAAATAAATAGATATTCCTTTCCTCTACCCTGGAAGGCGTCTGCTGAGAGCAGTGCTAACGCTGTCTGGCTCCCACGGGGCCACGTCTGTGCTCCAGCTCCCAGGAGAGCCGCTGACCCAACTGTAGCACCTGGGGGAATATTTGCTAAACTTCCCACAAGCAGCTATGACTGTGAAGCTGCAGGCTGCCATCCAGGATCCAAGCCTTCGTGATGCAGTTTTATTTCTGCAAGATAATTAGCGGTATCAATGAATTGGCAAGAACCAATTTGCATGAAGGACCAATAAAATGATTTTTAATTCTCAACATAGCCTCTGAGGTTGTTTAGTTGTAAAATACATGTTCTGTTCTTTATTTTTTAATTCACTTCATTTTTAAACAGACAGAACTCCCCTCCCCACTGTCCTAGGAAGACAGATAACAACTTATGAAGTATTTTGGCCGATTTCATGGATTATTTTATTTATTGGTGACATCATAATGAAATAAAGTAAAAGGGGAAGAAATTAAAGCTATCAGAAAGAGGTCAAATTCCAGCCATTTCTCTGGAGTGAGGTTCAGGTCTGAAGTAATTTTTCAAAAGAGATTTTACATTTACAAAGCTTAATGAGGTTAATTTGAAACTGAATGAGCTAATCAGTGGTTTGATACCCTGGACACTGCAAATATATTTCTTCCCTTGGTGTGATAATGCTATTTATCATCTTTCTTCTGCTACTCTGCAAAAGAATCTTTCAGACAGAGGCTCTGACTTCCATATCCGTGAAAGCTTGCGCTGCTTTGCCATCTTAAACACCAAAAAACCCACCCATCTCTGGAAGGTTCACAACAATCTGAGTTGGTAAAGGTGGAAAATAGGATGCTGCCTGCTGAACACTATCCATTCAGGATTGCTGTGCTTGGGCTGGGAATCTTTCCAGAGAACTGAGCATGAATTCTACCTCATCTCAGTTTTCGGTTGTTAGTGTTTGGTTTTTTCCTCTATTTTTTCTGTGGCCTTTCTGGCATCATTTATAGAACAACTCCCAGGAGGTGCTGAGTTTAAATATTTCCAAAATTTGCAGGTTTCGCCCTGTGGCTTTGAAGCACATACAGTTTCTACAAGGCAAAAAAAGTAAAAATAATGGCTTGCTTTCCACCTCTAGGCCGCCGAGCAGAATCATGCTACCTTGGAAAAGTTGCTCAGTGGCATACTTGAGTGGTGCTTACAGTTTCAATGCATTTCCTAACTTAGCCACGCTAACATCCAAACTCCTCTCCTGTCTAGGCCTGCACAGCCCAAGCCCCGTGGCAGAGCTTCAGAAGGCAGAACGGAGAGGGGCAGCAGCCCTAGCACAGATGTTTACTATTTAATTTATTAACATTGTCTTGGTGTTAATCACTTGCACATTCAACTCAGAGCAGAAACATACAGGAGGAGGAGAGTGTAACAGAAAAAAGTCACACAAAAAGAAAACAATAAGAAAAAAAAAAAAGAAAAATCCATTTCAGTATTAACTGGGAGGGAAAATACAAAAAAAAAAAAAAAAAAAAAAAAGAAGGAAGATTTCAATCCAAAACCTGTGTGCTTTCCCTACAACTCAAACCTGACAAGCACACCCTGCAATATTGCTGAAAACCAGTACATCCAGGGACATTATTATGGAGCAGGTCCTGTGAAGACCCAGGCTAAACAGGCCTCCTACCCTGCACTCCTTTCGCACCGCTCGGTTTCTGTTCTTTGTCACAAGGCTCCACCACCACACGATTTCTCCATTTCCCATCTCCTGCCCAGCACACATGGCCCCGTGTCCACTCATGGACGAGCCAACATCCTCTTCCACTCGCCTCCTCCCAGAGGCCTGGCGAGACACGTGGGCCTACACGGGGGAACTGCGTTACTCTGGGGTATTTTACTGTCTGGACCACAGTGTTTTCAGCTGCTGCTTCTTAAACTGTGAGAAAATAGCCAATGTAATACAATGGCTATCTCCACCCTAGAGCCTGTGGTTTTCCAAACCCACAAAGTACATGGCAGCCAAATTTTTATATATATATTTATGTATATCTCTATATAAATTTGTATGTGGATCACAGTATAGTCGTACAAATGGATAATGAATGGAATCTACTGATTATGACTTACAGACTACGCTGACAAAAGATGGTGGTGTAGGCTAGTTAGGATGCAGGCTACAGAACTCCAAGAACTTTGTTGAGAGGAAAAACCATCAGAAAAGATCTCTGTTACATAGTTAAACACCCTTAGGAAACTCTACGTAACCAACGACTTTTGTATGTTGGCTTGAAACTACAGCTGCAAGCTGTACAGAGGAAATGACGACAGGATATAAAGGACTAGGGAATATTCAATATTTACTAAACAAAGATCTTAGTTTAAGCATGTGTCCTGTCATACTGTAAGTATTTGACAGAAACAGCTCTCTGTGCTCGGACAGTTTGGAAAGTCCTTGCTGTCATTTTGCAGTCCACATGCAATAAATCACCTCGCATTAATGTACTTGCAAAAGCTGATTTTTTCCTCCTTTCTTAAATTATGAATTCAAGCTAGAAAGGCTCTAGCAAACCAAAAGGCATTGATAAATACTGGAATAAAACCTGAAACACTGAAAGACCCATGATGATTTCGAGAAGCTCATTTCACACTGTAGTTGTTCAAAGGAACTTTCTTCAGAAGCAGCACTTCCAAGCTCCGACCTGAACTCATGTTAAGATCACACCGACTTGCTGAAAGGGATTTTACAACTTCATCTGACTTCTGGAGTGACTAGACAACAGTTTTAGAACTTTTTTAATATTGCCAGATGAGAACTGTTCCTTTAACACAATATGTTATGTCTTCTCCTTGGGAACTGAAGAAAAGGGCTATTGTAAAACATTGTTATTTATGAGCTGAGTTACGGTGTTTGCCAGATGACAGTGTGCAAGGGGCCCCGTGTCTAATCAGGCTGTACCAAGCTCAGGCACTGCAGGGACAGACTGCTGCCTTTTGTGAGTCTTTAATCTGGAGAGACAACAGAGGCGAGAGGTCAGAGATTATCAGCCCCATGTTGGAGACAGCCAAAATTGATAAAATTACTTGCCCAGCTTCAGAGGAGGAAACCTGTGGTAGAGCAGGGAACTAAGCTCAGATCTCCTGAGGCCCATGGCTGCACCCCTGGCCTGCTGTGACTCACGCTAACTCATGGCTGACGGAGGAGAGTTTAGTTTTCAGTTATCAGAGATTATCCATCTCCTCTCCCCTTTGCGCTAAGCATCTAGGATAATTGAAGTGATCACATTTTACTGGCACTCTTGTTTGTAGAAATTAACTTTGAAGCCCAGATGATACCTAAGCATCTGCAGACATCTTGGTTCACAAAATATGACAGAAGATCTGTAATTCCATGTCACTCATCTGAGTCAGTTGCAAGCAAGCAGCAGTCCCAGTTCTCACAAGATACATTTGAAAAGACCTTTGACTCGGGAGCTGCAAATTCAGGGGAACTGTGATTGCTTTGTGGTTAGTCCTTGACAAGAATAAAAACTATAGTCTTAAAATAAATTATTTGGTAACACCTTCAAAGTAGACTCCATTGGAAGGGGGAGCCCTGGTGATCCCACCTTATTATAAAACCCAAGTTTATGATGGACTTGTTTCTGCCAGCAGGTTTGCTGCTCTCATTTTATCAGGATTCTCTGCCATCATCTCATTTCCTGAACTTTTCCATCATTGATTTACTTTTTTGTGCAGATGTGTCCTCACTGCTCTTCTCAGGTGCTGCTTATGCAGCAATTTGAACAAACTAAACATTCGCTGCATCAGTATACAAAAGGATTTGCTTGATTCCTAGCTGCTAACATGGTGCCAGATTGAAAAGAACCACAGAGACAAAAATATAGTGGTAAATCAAGCTTGTAGCACCTTTTGAATGTCTTTGAAATGCAACTTGTTCCTCTCTTACCTTCATAGTTCAAACTATATTGAACTCTGAAACAGGTCTCTTCTTGTTCAAGTAAAGCCTGGCTCCTGTCTAAGACAGCAAGAGGTTTTATACCCCTGCATTTACCATTCAGTCCAGAACCACTATAAACTTCTCTAAACTGGCTGCAGATTATATTTTTCCCTTTTTTGGGAGCTGCAGGAATACAAAGTTGTAATGTTTAGTTTCCCTGCAAGTTTCTTGGTGCTGCTTAGCTCTGGAAAGGGGCTTGATCTTTTCATTCTTTGGGTAGAAGACGAGACGGATGGGGAAGTAATGCTATTTGTGCCTTTAACAGTGTTGCTAATTTTCTGGAGCTGACAGCCCCAAGACTAGGTGGGAATTTATTGCAGGAGGACTTTTTTTTCTTTGCAGGACCTGTGAAAGGTATAGGAAGCAAGGTATAGAAATAGCTGCATAGTATCTGGCTAGCAAGCCTTGACAAAGTCATTTACTCCAGGTGTGCTCGATGTTGCTGTACAGGGAGCCTAATCATTATTTGGCAGTTTAGTTTCTCTTTTATAATCTCATTTTTCCTCACAACCGTGAAAATGAAAGAGTTTTGCTTAATCGTGCCAGCTTGTTCCAAAGTCAGGGGAGACTACGTGCAGTACTGAACAACACAATAACACGTCATGAGAAATAAATGAAATGCCTTTGTGGTGTCAGCTTGTGAAAAAAAGAGATAAAATATTTTTTTCCATGTACTGAATGAACCCAGACAAAATCTGTCTAGATACTAGACTCACTACAACATGCTTGTATCATTTTTGGAGGAGTGAACAGTCTGTTTTATGGCAGACACTCAACCATGCTACACACTCTGAAAAATATTCCCTTTTCTCAGAATAAAATTCTTCACAGCTACATAAAACAGAGTGGAAGTTATTTGGTAGAGTCTTCTGGAACAGCAAAGCACACTGGCTGTGATTTTATACATCACTAATATTTTTTTCTCAGGTTCCAACTCCTCTTGAATCCGAACTAAATGACTAAAACCCAATAAAAGGAGAATTCAAAAAATCAAGTGCCTGTTCCAGGTGACCTCATATGTTGGAGAGCAAGTCCTGGGTGATTGTGGTTATTGCAAATTTATTCTGGGTGCAAGTATATGTGATTTTTTTCTCCAGGACTAGAATGCCTCTCACTTCTACTAAGTTGATTTCAGGTAAATAAGTATTATTTCAGCCTTAAAGTTTCAGTTCACAGAAACTGCAACTTGTTACTTTCTAACAAAAAAAACCCCAAACCAACCCCAAAGCCCAAATGCTACTCCCCACCCCCTGAAAAAAAACAACCAACAACAATGCAACAGGAACAAAAACCACAACAAAAACTTAACTGTTATTCCAGGGAGGATTATCCATGTGTAAAATGTGCATTTTTCAGTCTCTGACTTACCCACATTCCTGTAAATTTAATTTACTATCAAACCACTGTCAAATAGGAGAGACAGCATTCTCTGTAATAGCAGCCTGTGTATCTCTTTTTAAATACTGCAAATACCAGAGTGTCCAGGTTTAAGCTCAGCAAACTGAGCATGAAGAAGAAACTTTCAGGATAAGCTTTACATGAGGAGCCTCCCAGTCTGCTTGTGGGGGAAAAAAGCAGTCTAAGGAAGGTAACTTTTTTTTTCTTTTTTTTTCTTTTTTTTTTTTCTTTTTTTTTTCTTTTTTTAAACACGCAAGTGACAGTTCTGGAGTTTTCATTCACAACTAAATTAACGCCTGTAAAATTGCTTATTCCGTGGCGACATTCCAAGTACTAGCAAGACACTTTATTCATTGCAATAACCGAAAGCACCACCCGTTCTCACTGTATCTCTCAGGCCACAATCGCTGCTGTCAGATGTGTTTTTACTAACGGGACTGTGGAACTGGTAAGCAGAGAGCTTTCCCACCCTTCCCTTCTCCCAAGCATCCGACAAGCCACAGTTTCAGAGTGGCCACACCCTGCTTGTTATTGTTGAATTCAAATATTAAAGGTGGGTTCTTTTATATTTTCCTTAGCCTTTCACCTTTATTTAAAATAGAGTGCATTCAAGGGACAACTGTGTTACTAGCAACAGCATCACACGAAGGAGCTTTCTATAAATAACATCACTATTAAACAAATGGCTGGAGCATTTACTAGCACCATGAAGGCAGCATTGTATTATTCTTGGTAGATCTGACTTAGTGAAGTAAAGCATGTATTTATTTTAATTTCAAAACACTATGTTTAAGGTGCAAGTAAGATTAAAAAGCAAGATTCAGAAGATGCGTTGCCAAAATTGCTAAATTTTGTAGGTGACCCTGGCAAAATGACTAACGTCCAAATTAAAAAAGTGGCTCCTGAATTTTTGCACTTAAATTTTTTAAAGGTTATTTTTGAAAGTGGCACTTCTAGTCTTTTTTTTTTTCTCTGTGTTTTTCAGCTGTAAAATTGGGTTAATAACACTTAACTAGCTCACAAGAGTATTATGATAGTTAAAACATTCATGTGAGTAAAGTACATTAAGTTTCTCTGACTGAATGACTCACTACAATACAGAAATTATTTCAACTTGAGATGTTTGGCATGTGAAGGAGCAAGGTAAATGCTGGATCATTTTCTTCTGTTTTTACAACTGAAAAAAAAGTGAACTCTATAAAAGAGGCCAGACTTTCAAAGAGCTACAGAAAATCTATCCAAGTATACATTTATAGCATAATGTAGACATACCCCAAACCAGTCCTAAATTAGCTTGCTAACGGTTGGTCAAGTCTAGTCAAAGCTGTGATTTGCCATGGAAATTCAGTAAACGACCCTGAGAAACTCCTTTACTCCATCTCTAAACTGTTACTCTTAAATAAGGTAACTGGGTAAACAGCTTAATGTTTACACTTTGAAGAAACAACTGCAGCAAATAACATGATAAAAATTAGGTTGGTTTGAGAGAAACAGGGACGAGAAAAAAGAACATAAAAAACCATAGGAAGTGTTAATAGGCATGATTTTAACATGAGGGCCCAGTAGCAGCGAAGAGATTATGGAAGAAAACCTACAGAATTGATTAGAATAATAGTTTTACATTCCCAAACATCCTGTGGAATGTAATGAACATGTTAAAAGAAAATTTTACCTTTTTTTTTTTTGGCAATACGTGAAGGAATTCAAAGAGCTGCATGTCACACGTTAGCCAGTATTAAGTATATAGATTTCCCAAGCATAACATCTACAGCCTACATTAAAATTCTGTTTAATGCTAGGGGCTCGAAACGTGTGTGAGATTTCTTTAAGGGAGAAACCAATTAACCTGAAAGCGAAGACCATTTTGTTAAAAGGTTTGTATGTATCAATGAATAGACCTTGGAAATATGCATATTCAAGTGCAGATGCCTGTTTGAAAACTGGACCCACGATTCCAAGTAAATTATATACTCCAGAAAGCAAGCTATGTGGTTTCTGAAGAACACAAGGGTGATAAGGGCTTCTAAGTTTTATTATGCTCCAAGTTTTTCAAAGCAGGCCTGAAATATTCACCAGTTTTCTTACTTTTTTCTTTGCAAAACACTCAAATAACATCTCTTAGAATAAATTTGCATAGAAAAGCCTAAGAAAGAAGAATCAGGAATGAATAGAGAACAAAGCAAGAAATCTCTTTTTTGCCACTATATGAATACATGACTTATCCACACCCCAAATACTATGTGCAGTTCTGGTCCCCTCATCTTAAGAAAGATATGTTAGAACTGGCAAATATTCTGCAAAAGATAACAAGGATTATTAAAGATTTGTAAGAGCTTTCATGCAGAAAATTACTAGGCAGGCTGGGAATCATCAGGATGGATAAAGAGGAGAAGGCTACAAAATTATCCGTACCAGAAAGGAGTTAAAGAATGACTGTTTGCTGTTTCTTTCAACACAAGAAGTAGGCATAAACAAATGAAGATACAAAGAGCCAGGTTCAAAAGTGTAGATTTTCTTCATGCAACAGGCAATAGTGGAACTAATTTTTAAAGAATATCATGGATGCAAGAAATATATGTAAGTTTGTGATGACTATGAACAAGTATCTGGAAAATAAAGAAAATAAACACTTTAGGGTTCCTCTACAGACAAACCATCACAGGTTTAAGAAATCCTCTGAACTAAAAATAGCTGAAATCACAGGAGGGTCCACAGCAGAAATATCATGTATTCTTGCTCTGTTCTTATTCTTCCCTAATACTTTTTTTTCAGCAGGTCTCTGCTGCCAACATGGGGCACACTGATGTAATGTTCTCAGCACTCCTGGATTTTCTCCAGTTGCTTCAACTCTTCATGCAATTTACTGTCTACCCCACTAGCCATGATCTTGTTGTTTCTGCCTTCCTTGCCATCCTTCTGCCTGAGGAGGCACAAACTGGGGATCCTGTACTGCTGCGATTTTTGCCTACTGGTGAAAATATACTCCTCCTTATCTTCCGTCAGCTCCCCTGCTCTCTTGGTGAGGTCAGTCTTTTTTCCTCAGTATCACATGTGTCTAACATTGACTCAGTACTTTGAATGGCAAAATGATTTTATGCCAGCTTTTGATGTTGCAGTTTTGCACATGCAGGAATCATGACAAATTTGTCTGTCGTGCTCCACTTCTGGAGACAGGACGTTGGATTGGATTGGATGGACCCATGGACTGTAAGGTCATTCTTATTTTCTAAGAAAACTAAATCATGTGTCACTTTACCCCCAAAAAGTGCAAACACAAAAATGTTGTATTAGCACAAGTTTCTTAACAAATGAATTCCAAATCAAGAATTAAGATTACAATTGCAACAGTCAGTTAGTGGTTGATACTTGGTACAATTTTCATGTATCCATTGTGGAGACATGAAATTAGATCTTGGGTCAAGTACATTCCAAAGGAACCTTTCCTTCTGGGCCAATCACTTGGAAAAACGCCATGTGTCATTAAGTGGAAGTTATATTGGTATTATTTTGCAGGACTGATTGACTGTGCTCTTAGGTATCTTTTATTGAGATGCAGCATTAAAACATTGAATGCTGAAATCAATAAGGCTGGAAGAATACAATCGCCAAGTAAAACAAAGCAGAATTAAATGTAAATTTCCACCCTGGAGCTCCCATGTGTGTATGTGAGCCGTAGGAGAGGAGCAGGCAGGTTAGGTCTAACAGAGACTTGTTTTCTTTGGCCAGTAAACAGCTAATCATTTTTTAACTTGGCTCTTGTTTCAGATATCACATTCTATATGACTGCCCTTTTGTTGCCCGCTTTTTAGTCTTTTGAGTTTCTTTAATATACAACATGGTCCTTCAATATCAATTTTTTGCTTAGAATAAGAAGGCGATCTACTGTGTAGTATATTAAAGGGAAGCCAACTATTTTTGGTGACAACTCAACACCTAAGGGTCCAAACCCACCCTACGCCAGCGTTGGTTACCCTATCCTGTCTCCCTCAAGCCATGTGGATTTTTGGTTACAGTGCAAACGTACTTGCGTAATACCACAGACTTGCATAATAAATCAGTCACTACAGTAAAGCAGCAGTAACGACACATTCAGAAGTGTAACTCGTGGCATTCAGCAACCAGTTAGGGGTCCATGGGGAGCTGCAGTACCCCAGGGAGGGAGGGTGGAGCAGACACCATCTCTTCCAGAACAGCCTCCCAGGACTGAGGACAGTGAAGGTTGCACTCCCTGTTTTCACTTAAGCTGACTGACCGTCAACTTGTTAAAGGACATGCCTGCAAAAACTGATTTAGAGGCACTCAGCCAAGTGACTGTTCAGGAGCAGACTTCCAGGATTTACCTCAGGCTGAGAGTACAGGCTCCAGCGACAGACTCTTGCAAAGTCCTCCAAGGCGCTGGACCAGTGAGAAGCTGGTTCCTGACCCTCTCCCGGAGCTGTACATTTTCCAGCATGCCAGTCTTCTGAGGGGCTTCACTGGGATAAACCTCCAGTGACAGCTAATAAAAAGAAGGTGCCATTTGTTTTATAATTTGCATTCCAAATGACAATTACCCTTTGATTCTTTTGAGCCTCTGGTTTGCTGACCCCTGGAACCCGTACAGATCCAGGTTGGAGGTGGACCACTGTCTTAATAGCTCTGCTCAGCTGGGACATCATTTGTCCACGCCCACAGCAGTATTTTCCAATTTTCATTTCTAACAGCCACCCACTAAACAAAAATCAATACAGCCACACAAAAATACCCAATGCATTTGTGTAATGTCTTTACCACTCCATCCAGGTTCCATATGGCATTCCAATGGCTGGTCTGGATTCGTAGGCTACTACCTAATAGCTTCACGCTTACCACACCTATAAAACCCAGCAACATGGCTGTAAATAAGCATGTCATACAGACAGATTGATTAATTCAGACAAAGCACTGTGGGTGTCTAAAATGCAACCCAAAGACCAGACCTGATTTACAGCTACATGCCTTTTCTAAAGGCAGATGCTGAAATACCTCAGATATGTCATAGCTAAATGTGCTAATACTGCTGGACTGTTGTATAACGGGTCAAGAGATGCCACAACATTTCTTCAGAAACATCATTAAGTGGCAAGGTTTTAGTCAACCATATCACACGGAAAGGAATATGAGTATTCAGAACACTTTTTAAAAAATCAGCATTGCAGTTTTAGGAGAAATCCACTAACTTACACATTTCATAACTGGAGAACTGTCATGATTTACAAGTGTACTGTAGAAACGAAGATACCTAAGAGTTAAAAGAGCAGTTCAAACTTCTCAGACTATATTTAGTATTCATAAAACTTGCTACAGTTCATAGACCTGTTACTTCCATCACTTAAATTCATATTACTTTTAAAGAATGACTCCCTTTTCTTATTTTTAATAATCCTGGTTTTCTGCTAACTGAACTTCCACTGAAACAGAGCAGTCTCTAAAAAGCAGACTGGCACAAATACTTATTTCCATTAAAATTTTAATTTTCCCACTTTGCTTCTTTGCACAGAGGCTTCTCAATTCATTTTTTATTCCCTCTTACTTGGCTCTGCCTGCATTTGCATTGATTTCCCCCCTCCCCCTTTTTGCCATCTCTCTGAAACATAATGAAAACATGCTGCATTAAAGCAGACCTGGAAATAGCATAACAAAATTGATTATCTAAAATATAATCATATTGCTTTTTCTACAGTTAGCTGACACCACCAGCTTTCTAAAAGAAAAAAATTTTCTTTAAACACCCAAACATACACAGAGAAATAGATTACTTAAGGGTGGCTGTCACTGTGATCTGGTAGCTTTATTTTAAATTGTAAGGTCTGACAACTTTACTGCAGAATTAACTTTCTATGTATATACTGAATGTTCATTTATTTATTTGCTTATTTAATCATATATGCACAAACACACACTTATGTATTAGGAGCTACCTGCTAAGTGAATATAGCTGCTGCTACAATCTTGTGCCAACAAAAATTATTGCTAAAAAATTAAGTTGACAAGCTCAGTCTTCACATGGGTTTCTGTAACACAAAATACAGATGCTTTCACCAAGCTTTTCAGACCAAGTGCATCCTGATGGTAGGAATTACACTTTCAATGCACTGTTCAGGAAGTTGACTGTACAACTTGCGTTTATAAAGCCCAGTATTAGAAAGAGCTTTTTAATATAATTTTGAGTGTTTATAACTTAATCAAAACTAGCCTTTGTTGTGGAGCAAGAACAAAATATTACATTCTATATATATTCATATTTCTTGATTAAAGATAATGAAGTCAGATTAACATTTGACTATTGTCCTTTTACAATGGTCAGAAATCTATGTCTGAATTTAAGTGAGGTTGCCCAGCCTCTTAAAACAGGTCTGATTCCATACAGAAAAGACAGATGTTGAAAAAAGAAGCAAGTGATTTTTCTTAACAGGGCAGTCAGGTTGGAATACTAGACAAAAACACAACGGGAGAACTTCGGCTTCAACAGTGGTCTCAGATCATTCTGGCTGAAATCATACTTAGCATCACAAGAAAAGTACACCAGTGACAAAATTATGCTAGGGGCAAATTTATTTAACCTATTTATACCAAGTCTGTATTTGACACTCGATGTTCTAGTAGACAGCATTTCATCAGTCATGTGTATCTGACTCCATTTCCGAAGATTCTCAGATGACATCTGTTACCAGTGCATAAAGTACATTTACTTTATGGCTCACTACAAATTGGAGAAGAGCAAACTGGCTTTGCTGATGTTATACAGCTATTTCTGCAGTCTAACTTTTGGACAAATCCCAAAAATTTCACAGCACTGAATCCCAATATACTTCTAATCAAGTACTAGCTTGTCTTGGAACTACTGGAAAACATTATTTCAAATAAAGGCACACAGAGCTTAGCTAATGTTTGTCAGTCTATCAAAAACAAACCAAAAAGAATTCCCTGAAGAATGACAAAACATTAACAATACAATATCTTGGATACTGAATATTGGCAACATGCATTTTTCCTCCATCTTCTGTTTCTACCACAAGAAAAGGTAAAACCATGCTACCAAAACTGCAAAGCCTGTTTTCTCTCCCATCTAAATCCAACTCTGGCAGGAGGTGAATGGGTTTTTTGGACTGTGTCAGAGGTGAGAAGGGAGGAAGTGAAAATAGCCACACTGCCTCGTTCCCTGAACTTGCCATAGAATCACAGAATCGTTTAGGTTGGAAAAGACCTTTAAGATGGTTGAGTCCAACCGTTAACCTAGCACAAGAACCACTTTTTCTTAAACAAGGCGATCTCCTCAAAAAATCTGGCATCTAGTAGCTAATATGCAAGCAGCCAAGTTAAACACCTGTATGCCAGACAAAACCAGCTGTCTGTGTGTCTCTGCCAACTCATCTGTTCAATATACCTCCTACTAGTGGGCTGAGATCTTTCAGTAAATACACAGTTCAAATACAAGGTTGTGTTTTTTTCCTGTTCTCTAATGTTCCTCAGGACTTCAATTTTCAAAGCGCCCATTGATTAACTACAATGATACTGCTGCTTTTATTATTGCCAGCTCAATGGACATCAGCTCAATTTTAATTGCCTACTGTAGAGATATAAGTAGCACACACCTTAAATGAGTTACCATTAAACTGCTGTTATCTTCATCACCCATAGACACACAAACATTGTGTTGCTCAAACCTTTGCCAAAAGAATTAAAAAATTACGATAAGATTAGGTTTTCTAAAGGTTAATCTTTCAAAGGACTCGAGAAGAAATTCTGTAAGGGACTTAATAGAACGTTCATTGGCTGTGTCCAGCATTAAATCGAACAGTACCTCTTGAAATGAAAATAAAAGTAGGTTAGCTACTATTGTAGCGTACATATATTTCAGAAGGAATTGTATAGCTGCTGGACTTCAGGAAGGAAAAGGAAAACATACTGAAGTTGCCTTTCATTTCACCTATAGCAACTCCACACTTAGACACGCAGCTGTTACCAACAATACCAGAAGCTGAGCTTGTATCCGGGGCAGAAATGCCACCCACACTCCCTTCTCAGCACAGCGGCTTTCAAATCCATCCTCACGAAATGAACGTTTTCCAACTATCACCAAGAAATAGGTATTGTTATTGCTCACACTAGCCTAACAGCAGTGTGGAGAACCCCCAGCAAAGCCCCCCAGACACAAACCTTGTGAGGATTCTCCATTACCAGGCCTCAGTGTGGCCCACTGTTTGTCCCAAATACACAACAGCATTTATTTTCTCCTTACCTAAGCACCCCCTTTCTCCTTAGTTCCCACTTAGTTTCTCCATCTGTTCTGGGAAGCATATCGACGTTTGCCTGGATGAAGGGGGTAATTTAGAAAGACTACTTATAACTTTCACCTCTTTTGCCTCTCATTCCACTCTTTATTGTGTCACAATTTTTGAGGGTTGGAGGGGTCAAATTTGTACCCGAAGGGCGCGGACCAATTTGTGCCTGCAAGGGAATGACGGTGCATCCACCTTTGCAACGTTCCTGACAGCTTTGCTCTCTCCCTGCTGTGTGCAGGAAGGCTTCTCTCCGCAGCGATCCTGAACTCGCTCTTCCTTCGTTCCCAGTTCAAAGAGCCTGTCTGTCTGTTTTCAAACTGGTAAAGCTTAACTAGTGCTACATGGGATGTGCCTGACCAGGGAGGCTAATACAAACCAGCAGGGCACTCTCGGCATTGTGTACATTCCCTTCATATGATGTCACTCTTACTGCTGACAGCGGGGAAATGCACTGATGTGATTTACTTTTCTAAAATACGCAGGCAAAGTACAGGAACTATTTGAAAATTGTTAATCTTGGTATATTTCAACCTATTTTGTGGTGCAAAACACACTAAAAGACATAAAGGAGAACTACATCCTCCCTCCTTTCTCAGCTATGAAAAATTTGCTGTAAAGTTTGTGGCTATCCATGAAGTGCAATTTAAATATGGAACTCTACCTTTGATTTTAAAGAAGCTTATGCTGTAAAGATTTTGGAAGTGCATCATCATATTACTTATTCTACAGTACCTTTGTAAGTATGCACGTATCATTTGGTTTCTGTTGACGCAGAAGGCTCGGACACAACTTATACAACCAATGTGATCAAGACAGTGCCACTTTATTACTAGACTCACCACAATTTATACTCTACAGATGCTATTAATAGACTCACAGAAATCTATACCCCCAGCTAAAAATACGCAGGCTATGCAGGCTTTGTTATGTAAAAGGTGATGGGTTAAAACTACTTGTTCACATGCTTCCACCTCCCCTATGACTGGTCCCGGTGTGGTGCCCACACGCTGCTCCCCCCTTATGCAGGCATCCTGTTTTTTCTCATCTTTCTGTCCAACTCTCTTATCTCTCTGTGAATCCACAGTTTCTTTGTCTCCCTTGGCCTTGCCTATGTCCTTCACAACACCAGCAGCTTGTTACAGCCACGGCCTGTTATTACAACAAAGTTATTCGGTCTGGATTGCTCATAAGATGCCCATTTTCTTCCAGTCACTCCACAGGTTTCAGTGCAATCTCTCTTAAGTAAGATAGTGTTTTCCTTTGGATGGGATCATCTGGCATAGTAATCATATTACCAGGAATTTATTACAGTCAACTCTTCCACTGATATAGATTCCCATGTCTTTCAGCCTTCCTGATTCAGTTTCTCCAAATAATCAACAGGGTGTGGGGAAGGAACACACATTTTTCTGAAGGAAAAATTTATACAGTATTTTGAAGTTTTATGTGCATTATTTTATCATTGCATCTTCTTAGCAGAGAACAACATGCCTATCCCATGGATGTGCACCTTCAGAACTAAGTGCATCTTTCAGAACTAAGAGAAACAGGATCTTTCCAGAGGGAGAGGAGGAGGATAAAGGACATTACAATTTCTGGTATAGCTTGTCTTCATAGAATCACTCATGGCAAAGTGAACAACAATTCACTGAGCTCAGTCTTGAGCTGAAAACTATAGTTAAGAACATCAATCCCTCAACCTCTTATGCGCAGGGCTAGTTTTTTTGGTGTTTCTGGATTTTTTGTTTGTTTGTTTGTTGGGTTTTTTTGGGGGGAAGGGTGTCCTCTTCATCTTAAGAGTTTGAATTCATGAAGGCTGGTGCCTTATTTTGGGACAGCTGTATACTCCTTACTCTGACTTCTCTCTCCAAGATTGCCCTGCTAAGAAGGGTCACATCAGGTCCTAGAAGAGATGATACCAAGTAAGTATTTACAACTAACCATGCTCAGAAAAAGTAGCATCAGTTTCATGTTCAGTCTGACTCTAAGTGCTGATAGTTCAGCAGCTGCACCACACATCAACAGGGAAGGACAGCAGCCATTCCACCGCGAGCTGTGCCCCTAGTACCAAAATCTGTGCTGACTTTCATATTTCTTTTATGAATATCTAACCCTGGATATATAATCTTTTCCTTTCTTCCTTTTACTGTTATTTTAAATTAAAAATATTTGGGGTTAAAACCATATGAATACATTTCATAGGAAATTATTTGTGTTAGTAGTATAGAACGGCATTACTTGCTTGACTATGGATTGATCCCGTTAAACTTACACTGGCAAAACTCTTAAGAGTAAGGCACTTTTGGGAAGTTCTGTTATCTTTAACTACATCCAGACCAGAGGTAAAAACCAAATTGTTTTCAATTTGGATTCAAAAGCAAACTATATGCTTGAATTCAGATCCAGAGATGTGATTCTAA
Organism: Microhierax caerulescens; assembly: GCA_035590215.1. Taxonomy (NCBI): domain Eukaryota; kingdom Metazoa; phylum Chordata; class Aves; order Falconiformes; family Falconidae; genus Microhierax; species Microhierax caerulescens. Next base: position 12,980,746 of record JAVJGJ010000060.1, read on the forward strand.
CCTCCTCTTATCCATCATAAAAAAAATGTAGGACGGAATGGCTCTGAGTAGGAAGATACATCTCAAGTTCCTTTCTATTTTTAAGTAATGTTCACCTTATTTGCTACTGTCAGAGCGGCAAGAACTCAAACAGAATATCTACAACAAGGTTGAGTTCACCCCTCTAACTACTGATTTGTGTGAGGGAACGTGAAGAATGTAATACAGGCTGCAAATTGTTCCATTTCCCTTAATTATTTTCTCTGTGTCAGATACAGTTCTTTGGTGGGTGTTTGTTTTTGCAACCATAGTGATGAGATATATTTGCTGGCTGCAGTCAAAATAATTCCAAACAGTTATCTACTTGCATAATTTTTTATTCAGCAAATCCAGGCATTTGCCTGCTTTACACCAAAGGGCAGGAATTTGGAGACTATGCTCCCAAAATAGCTCTTAAATTATTTTTCTAAATCAGACCAATATTTTATTGGTTTGATATGTTCCCATAAAAAAAATCAAGATCACTGCTCACACCAACATAGAACTGCATCCATTCCAAGTTTTCTTATTATTCCATTCTTGAGAAAAAAAAAAATCCCAGCTGATCTCATTTAAACCATAAATATAAATATTCTTCAGAGGAGCTTCCTTTTTAACATGTGTGCAATAAATCACTTTTCCCACAGTGCTGCTCTGCTACACTCCTCTTGGTGTGAAAAACCGTCAGTATATGATCTGACAAACTGCTGACAAAACCAACTTCATTTCAGACCCGTACAGGAATCAGACGCTCACTGGGAGATCAGTTATCTGCCAGCAGCCTCTTTAAAGCATGTGTGTATATGCAGATAAATACAGATCGGCTAGCTGACTTTGCTGACCTTGTAAGCCACGATTTCGACAGATCCATACCGCTCTCAGCTTTGAAGAAGAGCATTTAACGCTCTGTGATGAGATCAGAGGCTCTGATTACAATTTTTGGAGTTGGGAGTGGTAGTGGGGTAGTCAGCTTTTCAGCTGCTGAAGTCAAACCCCGTCAAGGGCTGTGAAGCAGAGCCCTCAGCAACTGCCCGTCAGAGGGAAGTGAGAACTGACCTTCACGGCAGGTTGCGGTGCTGCAGCACGCCATGCTGGGCTCCTGGGGCAAGGAGCATCGTCTCGCTAGCCACCCCTCCCGCCGGCCGATAGCATCTAGCTAGGAGAGAGCTGGAAGCAGGAATCTCTTCAGTCATGCCAGCATGAATTGGCAGAGCTTGGGATTCCGGGCACGTATTCACACGAGAAGGCCTTATTCTCAGGGCTGGAATAGCCCCATTGACTCAGCGTATCCGAAGTAATTGGATTATGAAGCAAAAGTAAATGCTGTCCTTGCGTTTTCCCTACATCACGTCCTATTGACATTTGGTGCTTTTGCTTCCGCCCTCAAGAGGCGGCCATGGCTGCAATATAACCAGGTTTACCCTGTAACCAGCCAGTTAACAGTGCTGGGGAGCCTGTGGGTTGTGAAGAGCTGAATGTGCTGGTAGGAAAGGCAGGAGGTCCTTGACTTGGGGAGCCATCAGTGGTTAATATCGCTTCAACTCTGGGCAAATACCTAGCTCCTCTGAACTCCGGAACAGCCACAGAGCAAGCAGTTATTTTGCTAACACTTGCTGGCCACCCCCAGGAGCAGCAGAGCACTAAAGATTCAATTTTTTTGTCAAGTTACAAAATGAGTTTGATTGTCAAAAGGAAACTAAGGCATAATAACCTTGCTCACATGAACTGGAATCCGCAAAATACTTTCTGTCTCTGGCACACAGTTTGAATCCAGTCTGAGGACAGAGATGATTTTAGGGGCTTCAGCCTGCTCCCTGATTGACAGCTTTCCAACATATTCACTTTCCAACATGAAGAAGTCATTGTCACAATGACTGTAAGGAAGTCTTTGTGCCGGACCAAGTTTGACAATACAGCATTGTAGCAGCAATTTGTTTCCCTTTCATTAATGAAGATGTATAGGACATTAAGTACTAGTCACCGACTTTTCATCATTTCTGTTAGAAGAGTGGGCATCTGCTGTTCCCGGTTTAAGCAGGAGTTGGGATGGCTGTCAGAGCAGTTGATGGCCTCCAGGATGGGTGTTGCTAGTGAGCATTATTGTTTAAACATAAAAATAGTTTCTAAACAAAATGTTGTGGGAGGATTAAAGTTCAGTTAAAGTTGGGCAGTGGCCAGCCGGGGTTTCACGGAGTAATTGCTAATTGTGTAAGCTCTGCCCAACGCTCTGTTTACCAAGGATGTTTTGCCCATTTTAGCTGAGGTGGGGCTCATTTCCTTAACAGACACAGAACAGAGCTGCAGTCTGCTCTGTATCCTGCGCGACGGAGCATGCTCAGATCCTTAGGCATTCACAAAAAGTAAAAGTAACTTCCCTCTCTTCCTGCTATATAGTGGGCTCAGATAAAAGGATCAGAACGTCCCTCATGTTCAACATTTACCTTCTCTTGTATATTTCAGAAACATTCAAGGTCAAGTGCAATTTAGTACTTGCCCCAGTTAATCCTTCCTGTCAGACTTGGTTTAAATGCAGCATTCCCAGTATTCCATTTTGACCATTAGTGCATGCAAGCACTAGAAGAAGCTGAATGCACAGTCCCTGCCTCAAGTTTGTTCAGTAACTCCTGCTTGCAATTAACCACTGTGCAGCAACACATGGGGTGTGCTGATACTAGCAAACTTCAGCCCTGACTGCAGTCAGAAGAAAGCTGAAATTTATTACAAAAACTTGCTGTGGGTTACAAGCGCTAAAGTGGATATTGGTGCATTCATGTAAGTGATTTACCTCTCATAAGAGCCACTAGCTGGAAAACCACAGAGTATAAAAACATTGCTTTGTTTGTTAATGAGCTCATTTCTCCTTCATTATAAAATTAACCCAGGACTGAATCAAATAAAGAAGTATTTTAAAAACCATAAAACTTAAAGCATGCAGCATCTGATTAAAGGAAGAGTTTTAGGATGCGCAGAATTCTCTGCCAAGAATTCAGAAACAACAGCCACAATACTTTGGCAAATCAGTGCCAGGTCAGAGGATTATAATTATCATTTTACTATGATTATTCTTCTTATGCCATATTACACTGGTAATTTCTGCTACAGTTGCTATTAAGGCACCCACTTCTACTTTGCTATCTTGTAAATGCCACATTTTTAGAAGTTTTTCACATGTTGTGAGTTATTTATACAGTCCCATGCTAAATTAGAACACTTGAACTAGTATTCTGAACCCATTACACAGAATTTGGTAGGCACTGGATGGTCCACATGGAACTCTGTAGCCGCATTACGTGTAATGGCACTGGAGTTAATGGTGTCTGCAACAGCAGCCTTAACTCTGGATTCCTCAGCCTTTGCCAAGTTACGTCTAGAACATGGAAAACCTTGTATGACTCTGTTTAACAGGGGCATGATCCACATACCTCGCCCTTTAAAACAAGGAGAAAAAGATTGAGTACATCAATCTTTCAGTTTTAATGCCGCCACACTTGAGAAGGCAACAGATACCAAATAAAGCAATTCCTCACACCCTGTCCCAAACCTGAGTCACAGCCCCAGGGACCTCAAGGCTTCTGAATAGTATTTCCTTTGCGTGTTGTCTTTAGCTTATTAGCACACCCATCTGACTGAAGGAGGCTGCTACTGATTATGTACCACCTTCAACAGTAAGACAGGGTGGGTCCTGGGGGGAAGGATGTGTGAAGTGCCATGGAACAGAAACTACAGCAAAAACTTTAAGCAATATTGTTCCCCAGGGTTTAGACACACTGAACTGCAAACCAGCGCCTGAGAATGGGGTGCACCTGCTGAAAAGAAGGGACAGCCAACTGGGCAAGATCTGTGGAAAAGCAGAAAAAAAAAATCCTACCTTCCAGGAGAAGTTGCTTTCTGTTGAACTGATGTTCACAGACTTCAACATACCCCTGGCAAGTCCTATCTACAAACAGTGGAATGTTTTGTGTTTTGGCCAGGCTCGCTGCACATACTGATACTAAGAGTTTTGCTTCCACTCCTTCCTATTCCTGTGTCCCACACTGCCACAACTCTCTACAGCAGGGTTTGGCTGTCACATTTCGCAAGATTTCATGGACAGTGAAAACTACATGCTTATTATAAAATACTTAAGTCCAGTGCTTCTGGATCATGTTGGAATTATCGAGATTACTCATATTAGCTCCACAGCAGGCTTCTGTGATGCTGTCCAAAACCCATCTGACTTACTACAAATGTGCTCTGTTTGTTCTGAACATGTAACATGAACATATCTGGAATGGCCAAGCTGCACAGTGTCTCTGCCTAATCTACTGAACATCCATAAATCCTGGACAAATGTAGAAAAGGCTCAAATTCCTCCAGCAAACAAACTTCCAGATGGAAAAAGAAGGCATACACAGGCAGATCAGACCAATTGGACCCCAGTTCAGAGATTCCTTGCAATCCCAGTGCTGTCCCCTTGTCAGGAGGGATGTGGGCATACATTATCCCCTTTTTCTATGCCCGCCTTCTGAGCCTTCTATACAGAAGTCAGTGTTTCAAAGGTATCATGTGACATGCACAGAAACACCATTGAGTTAAGAAAAGATCTTCCCTGATTAGCCTGGCACCTATTTAAAAAGAATGTTTACTGTAAACAGGGCAAAGGGGAAGCACACATACCAGCCCAAAGCTTCCCCTGTGATGCTCTTCCACTACCTTTTGCTTTCCCTTTAACAACCTGAACCCATCTATTTTCCTCAGTAAATCCCCAAATAAATAACAGCTGTACAGCTGTATCTCATGGTACAGCTTTACAAAAATCTAAGGAAAATAAAAGAAAGAGGGTGGGGAAAAGATTCTATTTCCGTTCTCCCTTATGCCATTCCTCCCTTCTCTGTGGTCCCACCTTTGCCCCTTGCACCAGTCATGGCTCTAATCAAATATTTGCATGAAACGATTCAGTTTATTAACTCGAGAAAATCCTGCCCTTTTTGTGCTGGGTGAACAGGCTGAAGTGGCTTACAGAGGAGTCTGTCACGGGCTAGACCAGACACAGGGCAGGCACTGGGTGGGATTAACTGGGAGCAAAGGAACAAGATTATCCTTTCAGCCCTGACAAGTTACTAGATCAACTCACCTTGCCTCATGGAACCGCAGGCTTAGAGGTGTACCTCTAAACTCGTGTAGCCACGTAGATCATCTACTTACCCCAGTGTCTTTGTAGGCTCAACGGGGAAAGAACATTCTTAGCCCACAGAACGGGACTGCTGTACGGACCCGGAGAACTTGACAGCAATTCAGACCTCCCTTCTCTGCCACTGAAGGAGGGCACCATCCTGACAGCACCTCTTGTCCGGGTCTCCAGACGTGGGTGCAAACACCAGGGGGGACTGCTCCTTTGGTAGGTATCTAAAAGGAGAAGGAGAAAGAAAGAAGGAGCCAAATGAGCAGCTAAGTGCCTCTGCTTCTCCCTGCTTACTTTCTCTTGTTCACCTGTAAATCACATTTCACTATTGTTAGTCGTAACGATGAAGCAAATTTACTTTAAAAAATAATCTGAACGGATTACTTCAGGGTTTCACTTCTCAATAGCAAGAACCAAGCAAAGCACAGCCCTAGTAACACATGGCCAGGTTAGAGTAATTCTCCACGGAGCAGCTATTCTCTGGTTCTCCCACTCCACTCAGCTGTCTCTCCCTGAAACAGGCGAAAGCTAAAATACACAGCCATGGAGAAACCATTGCTATTTCAACATCTTTGGAACTGAAAAATAGCTGAAATCATAATAATAAAAAAAGGAAACTATGTTCTCCTGATATCTGGGTGAACCAGCGCACACCCAAGAACACCACAGCACGTAATCTACGCACTCTGCTGGTTCCGTTGGGCTCTTTCATGTTTGTCTCTCTTGCCCTACACTAGGTACAAACCCTGTCGTAATTCCAGTGAGCCATTTTCAGAAAAAGTCATACCAATGTGTAGCATATAACATTGCAGAAGGACTGATTTCCCCCCAAAAAAATGTGCTGTTTAAATGCATTAAGGACCACAGCTTCCCAGAAAAGAGAGTGATTTCTTTTGCATGGCAACAAAATCTCACTTCATTTCTTTTTTTGAAGTTTGAGGTGTTATTTTTTTTTTTAACAGACTCACATTTACCTCAGATGTCAGAAATTCAGCTATTTTAATTAAATGAAAAGCAAAACTCTCCCAAAACTTTACTGAAATCAAAATATATGGAAATAGATTACCTTTCAGCAGAATTTAGAGGGAAATTCTGCTTTTGGACATAGCTATATAATATATTAGTATAAAGTAAGATTTAATTTATTACAAAATGTCAAAGCAAGTCTTAATGTTTCTAATATCAGTTTTGCTACTTGTGGTTTATACAGAGTAACAGCAGTTATAGTCCACTACATATTGCTAACTGCCTTATTCCTAAAGCTTATAATTTCTAAAATTATGTTCCATAATTAAACAAAACAATACTGCAATATAAGAGCATTAGTTTTAATGAAAACCAGTTATGTATCAGTCTTCAGCTTAATTTGATCTTCACAGACCCCAGAAATAAAGGGATTAACTATTGCAAATCCTCCTGGTACTTTACATTTAATCACAAGCAATTTATGGTAATTTATTCCACATGTCCGATACCACCAAAAAACTTTGCAAATAAACCTTGCTGATGCCTCCAGGATGCGAGCTGTTCATTCTGTTCTAATATTAGCAATAGGCTACAGCAATGCAACATGTAACATTCATTCCATATCCCCCAACATGTTAGGCACGTACAAAACAAATGAGTGTCTGTCTGATAGTGGCTGGGCTGAGGATAGCTGTCACATGAGTCCTGGAGGACTATCAAGAACTGAAAAAGAAACTTTGCTGATGCTTCAACCCAATAGCAGAGGAGTATCAAAATTAATTTGCTGCTTTTTTTTTTTTTTAGAACTGAAAGAGGTCTCAAAGTGAGAATGTACTTTTAACTACAGCACATATTTTCCCTTCTTGATATTGCACATGCTCACAGTGCTGGGTTTTTGGTTTTCTTGGGTTTTTTTTTGGTTTTTTTTTTTTAATCAGCTAGATGTTTTTAAAAGCAAAGTTTTCTTTTTAAACCCAGATGCTGTAATAGAGGGGTTGACTTCCAGCGTACTCTCAGCAACGACTGGCTGACATACCCCTTGTGTGCCTGAATTTGACAGCAGTGAGGTCCTGTGGACTCACTGATTAGCCCTGTCTTTGGATAAGGCCAGGGCACCTGGCTCTCCCTCAATTTACAGTTCAGAATCAACCAGGAAACCTACTATTGGCACACTCAACTTCTAATTTGGGAAAAGAAAATACTGTCTGGCAAGCTTGCAAGGCTGCTGACCCTGGCCTGCTGGAACAATGCAAACCGTGCTGCCGTGCACCGCGTCCTGAGCTCATCACTCTTCCCTTGGCTTGCACAGATCCTTTGAAACTGGGCTGCGTGAAGAGGAACCTGCGTAACAGAACCACCATCGTGGTGTTTTCTCATCGTTCTGTGTCCAGCTTTCAGCATAGAAATCGGACGTTCGGATGTGATTTTTTTCTAAGTTTTTTTTTGCTTCTACGTGAAAGTGTAACATGGAAGTGGGCGCAGCACTCTGGGGAGCGTTCAGGTTCTGTTAGGCACGCTAGCGGTCACTGGGAAGCAGTGGCATGAAAATGCCTGTCTAGCAGCTGCCTCAATGGCCTCCAGGTCTTACCAGCAGACAAGACAGATAAAGTGAGCATTTAGACCGAAGAGAGAAGCCAGGCTGGCATTTATATTTAGATACTAATTAACTGATAAATTAATGGCTATTTTTCCTTTGCCCATATTTTTGAAAGAGTTTCAAGGTTGGCTTTTTTTTCCTGCCTCTAAAAGAACTTGTTCTCTATCTTTCTAACCATAGCTCTTCCCCAAAGGCTGCAAACCTAATTATAAGAGGACTAAAAGAACTGATTAATTTCCCAGTAGCACCATGTCTTCAGTACCATGTGTATGTCATTAAGTAATGGTTAGGTTTCTTAGCTTGCTGACTTTTAAACCCCATTTTCTGGCCTGCAGAGACCAGCAGTGCCAAGCATCAATAGGTGTCTACACACAAAAAATACTATTGAAATTCAGATTACTAATTCACTTCCAGTACTTGTTGCAAGCATTATTTTTCAGATGATATAACATCTTGCTATATGAGGTGGTAGGATCCAAGCTGGCAAAACTCAAAGAAATCCTGCATCATTAAATGACTTCAATCTTTAATAAGCAAATCAGTTTCTTCTTGAAACCAAGTTAATACCACAAAACAGTTTTAAAAGGATAGAAGTAGTTGTGGCACTGGGTAACAAAACATGAATTCTGAAAACCTAAAAAGATAAGTTCAGTTTTCCTTTTTACCAGGATGGCAAACGGAAAAAAAACACAGTCCTGGAGGCCTTGGTTTCTTCACAGTAATTCTCATTAGCATATATTATTAGCATATATAATTAGCATACAAATATTACCATATTTATAACAATATGCATGTGAAAGCTAATTTTTTAACAAAGATTCCCCAAGTAAAACTCAATTACATTGCAGTTTTCAGACCTGTGGCTGACCCATGCATGGCTCAGGTGTGATTCTGGGCAATCCATTGATTGATTTGCCTATTCCAAGGCATTAATTTCAGATATTTTTTTTTTCTCATGTTGCTGTTATCTGTCACCCAGAGGGGTTTGACCAGTTCAGTTATTTCTGCAGTAGCCAAACCGAAAAGGCAAAATATTAATAATAATATAACACTGCGAGGAAATAGTCATGAACAGTGAATTCAAGGCTATACTAAAAAAGAACTGTAAGAAAATTTCAGATGAATAGTTTTAATGAAAATAGATGGCATATCCCAAGTATTTTGATTAGTACCCAGAGACAGAGGGAATTAAGATTTAACAATTAGAACTTCTGCTTATGCCACTGTTGTTGTTCTGACATAAACAGATTACACAGATTAATCTTTGGAATAAGATTTAATATAATAGTTGGGGTTTTTTTTTAGAAGAAAGAGTGCCAGCCCCTTGGGACCTGGTTGGTATGCCATCTCTGTGTGATTCATTTGGCTTTGAAAACCAGAAGCATTGTTACACGTCTGATTGGGAAATATTACAGTTGAATAGATCTGAATGGGGGCGGGTGTAGAAACAGAAGTTTCTGTAGCCCATGCAATCAGATGAGGTAGCGTTTTATTTAAGTTTTAAAAATAAAATTCTTGCTATTTTTATCACCAGGGAAAGTTCTCAGACATGTAAATCACTAAAACTGCCCCATATGTTTTAGTAGAATCCATGCCATGTTTGCAAGCAAATATAAAATAAGGAAATCCTTCCCAGATACAAAAGCTCTTGCTGCCTACTTTTCCCCCCAGATTTAAGCATAATTTCCTGTTGTATACCAGAGTTTTAAATGTTAATCCACTATTGATGTAATTTTTATGGGCATTCTCAAGAGTTCAACCAACTGCATGTTGATCATTTTAGTAATTCGTAGCTCTCAAGCAGCTCCTGTGTTTTCTGAAACGCAAAATATCCAGCAGAAATTACATGGGCACACACACCCCATGCTGTCATGTGAACAAATCTTTGAACACATTTCAGGAAAAAGTGTGTGCTATTCTAAACAGCTTTATAAATAGCTTCTGTGCAGACAGATTAATTTCTGCCTAGTGGTATTTTGTCCTCTTCTGTCTGTTTAAATGAATCACCTTCACACCATAAAATGTGAGGGAAAATGGAATGATGAGTAGGGGAATGAGTGATATGTATGGGAATCTCAAGGATGACACAGTTCCATTGTGCCTTTGCGGTGTTAATCTTTCCAGCTGTAAAATTACAAAACACTTAAGTCCAGGGCTTGAGGGTGGGCTCAGTATGTCCTTTCCTGAACCTGTGGTTGGGTGGGAGATTCAGAAACTTTTTTACTAGAGACTTTCTGCTAAAAGGCAAATGCATGGCTAATACAGTTTGCAGAAACAGATTTAGCTGTTGTTTTTCTACCAGAAAGCACTTAAAGCAGAGGTTTGGAGTTGTGCTCAGAAAAAAAAGATAAAAATAGAATTGAGTAATTGCCAGTTTGTCAGCATACATTATGTCTACATTAGCAAGTCATTTGGGCACAATAGGAATGGATCAGCACACCAAAACTATTTGTTCTCAGGCCTTTGTGCTTACACAATCTACTTTTCTAGGGTTTCACTTTGGACTAGATTTAGTCTGGTCCCCAGGTTAAATGTCTCCCAATGTATGGTTTTACATCAGCCAAAGGATCAGTCATCAGTACAGACTGCAATGTCCCCATCAGAGCTTGGAGCAAATGAGGTGCAAACCTAGAGTGAAGTTTCTTGTTTCATTTTCTCCAAGAACAGCCTAGCTCACAGGTGCCAAAACTATTTTGCAAATTGATCCAATACACTGGGATTTGCCCCCCAAAATGCTAAGTCTTGAAACCAAAATGCTAATGTAGATAACCCTCTTCTTAGACCCTTTTGTTTTCACACACTGTATCATCACCTAATGGCAGTTTCCAGACATCTGATTTTCATCCAAAAACCTGTGTAGCCCATCTCCTATCACATCCTCCCCACAAGGTGCTCTCACAGCTGGCACCTCCATTTGCTCCAGTAACTATTCCTGGGCAGCAGGAAACCCCAGGAATGGAAGGGATTGCTTGACAGATCTCGTTATAACTCGGCTAGGCCTTGCCAACCCTTGCAAGAGGCTCATTTCCAGCGGTCCAGGTCAAAGGATCAGCGCTCGCTTTTACTTTTTCAATCTACACTAGAATACTTCTTTTCAAGTATAAAAAAAAAATAAAAAATGCTGTGCAGTTTTATCAAATCTGTGCCCTTATAACATGACAGAAGACTGAAAGTAGATTGTTTTTTTCAGAACTGTCTGTGGTTTCACCTTCCCAAATTAATTAGTAGCTGCTTTAAGATCATGGCAGAATAGCGTTAGAAGCCAAGTCCTCTTTTAACACAAGCTGAGAAGGCAATGAAGTTTCTTCCACAGCATTGGTTCCACGAGACTCCAGTCCTGGCCTGATGAGATGGTACCTCCCAATGCATTCTCCCCACCTTCACTGAGATTACCATCAAGAATGCTGGAGGCGATGTTTTAGTTGGAAGTTCCTCTCCAGGAAGCGGACTGTTCACAGCAACTCATTGTACAAAGGCCACAAATCAACATGATACCAGCCCGAATTCTGTCTTTGGACTGGACCTAAATCTGAACTAATGACCACACAAAGACTACAAACCAATCATAAGGAACTGAATGGCACGTGGAATTGATATTTGAACCATGTAGCGTGCTGTCAATCCTATAAATCACTTTGGTTTTAGGTATGGCCGCATAGTACAATTTCCTGGCCCAACTATCACACTTACACCTGTGCCAAGTGGATGCTGTGTAATTACAAACACTAGTAGGATAATAGGCCACCGTCTACCCCATAAATTAGTCTACAGCAACTCTGTTCCAAAAGCTGGAAGAAAAATAGAGAAGGTACATAGAGGACTAGAACTGCTTGATATACAACTAGTGGATGAACTATACTTCATCCTCCTACATGAAAAAAGCAATGGCCAGCAATGTACCTGGGGGATTTAACAGAAGATATTGCTTGCACTAAACTTATTTTATTTTTGCTAAAAACAGCTGAGAATGATCAACAGTCCTAGAGTAAAAAGGTCTGCAAAATGGAGAGGCCTGTTAGTGAATTGCTCCAGGAAAAGCTCAAAAAAAGTGGCTTACAGAAGTTTTATACCAAAACTTAACAAGATCATAGATATGAAAACCCTTAGTTTGTTCAGTGTTCATGTGTATCAAAGGGTCACTGGCACCATCGTTTTCAAACTAACTTAAAAAAGAACCAAATCAAATTATTTTATTTGCTTTCTCTGCAATTTTGAGAATGTATGATTTTGACATTACAAACAAAAATTTAAAACAGAAAAAAAGAAAGGTGCAATATAATTCAGAGTCTGCCACTCTTCTGTTTTTCTTACTTTTTGGAATGCTCAGGTCTACTCAGGTCTTGCAAGAGGACACTTTAAGAATGAAATCTTTTTCCACAACAAGAAAAGTCTGAAGATGCTTTACTCATCAGTACAAGAAACCAAACTCTACTTAAAAATTGACATAACAGTAATATATGATTTCAGTGTCAGCAGATATAAAGATAAATGAATGAACTAAAACCCAAACATAGAATTGCATGAACCAGCTCAGTTCTGCTTTTTGGAGACTTGAAACAGATCTATTTTTTTCCATAAATTTGCAAGGCTGGAAGCTTTAAAGATAGTCATGCTAATTTCTTATTTGGCTAGTATTCCTTCGCTGCTTGCAAGCTCACAGACTACTTCAATGCAGCCTAAGACCTAAGAAAAACCCAGGTATTTTCACAGAATAAAGTGACACATTTAAAGCAATACACACAATAAAGAAAACATAACACATTGATTACACATAGCCCCAGTTTCTAAGAATCATTGAATGCCATGAATGAGTTACCACTTTGAAGGGAGAAAAAGTTGGAGGGATGCAGAATTAATAAATAAGCTTACTTTCTTATTCTAAGGATGGTGTTACCCCAACCAGGCTGATCTGAGATGTGAAACAGAATCTTCCACATACCTCAGACCTTTTTCATTACCCACTTTGACACCCTCAATGGAACCAAAGCTGGTGCAAATGGAGACTGCAACTGCACATGCTTCACTAGCTTACAGAGGGTCCAAAAGACAGAGTTAAAATATCCACAGGCAGAGAAGCTTTATCTGCAGTGAACCTCCTACCAGGCACTGCTCTAGTATTAAGAATGATGGGAAATGTTTACCTGTAACCATCGCCTACAAAACTGCCAGTTATCCATTGAAGACAGTGGCACATTGAATATCTACATTGCTAACTCAACAGAAATTGTTTTTCACTTGATCATACAACAAAGAATTAAAATCAGCGCAGATGGGTGATGCTTTCATCTTTTTTTCCCTATGGTGCAGAATTTATTTTATATTCTGTTCTCTTCGTCACAATATTGAAGGGGAAGGAATTGTTCATGTAATTTAACCACTGTCCTCAGTAAAAATGAGTCTAATTAGGGTGAAACGGTATTTTATTCACAGAAAACAGGCATCCATCCTAAATTGCTTTCAGTGACTACGGCATGATGACACATTTGGCATTAATTACATAGTGGTGCTACAACATTTATTTGCAGAACTGACTGCCACTAAACACTATTTTCCTACTCATACCTTCAGCAAATCTCCAGAAATAATCAGTGTAACTTGCAGCACAAATCAATTTCCAAGGACCAGAGTGCTTTGGAATATATACTCTTACAAAAAAAGTACAAAGGCATTATTTGCTCTTGACTACGAGAAAAATCATTCTGCCTCACTGCCTCCCCTTCCTTCCTGAAATCCTTGCCCTGTTCTCCAGTGTACCCACAAGGCTGCTGGAATTATCATTTGCTTTGCCTGACACTCATCATCTTTCATCTCCTCTTTGAATCTCATTTACAGCTTTCGACTTCCCTTTCCAAACTTCCTGCCTTTACCCTTCATGTCCATACCATATCTCTGTCATCGCCTTGATTTATCTCTCTACCTTTGCGCTGTCTAGACAACGGAGGTAAAAAATGCACCTCAGTACTTTTATTTAGAAAATATACAAATATATTTTTCAGGATACTACTGTGTCAAAGCCTGGGGGATTAGGACAACAAAGGAACACATGAGAATAATGTGCTGCTGAAAAGAATGGTAAAACCACTGCAAGATTCTGTCTGCTACCAGCAAGTTTCTTCCAGCAACAAGCATGAAAACACTATGGAGAACAGTCTGGCCCACGCAAATAACTATAAGGATGATGATTTCAGTGCTTTTAATTGCTTTTTTTTTCTTTTTGCGCTAATGATTGGTATAAGCATATAAGCAATGGTACCCCAGCTACAACACAAAGAATCTGGACAGCTCCAGGTACCACTGAGCCATCCTGTACTGAAATGCCTATCTTAAACCATTAAGCAATTATGAATTATACCGGAAGAAAACTGCCCTTAAAATCTTCTTTTCTCAGAAGTTCACTTCTCTTTCCAAGCCCACAAGTGACCCTAACAATGAAAATGGCAACATAGAAGAAGTTAATTTATTAAAACCTGACCCAAAATAGCAAAATGTATCGGCCTGTCTCAACAATCCTAAGAACTGCCAAGAAAATCAGCAAAGGCCATGTCTTCATGTGCCTCCCAGGGATAACATGTATTATCCAGTGTACCCCAACCCCCTTTTTTGTCTCAGACGTGAGGAAGGCTGAAGGTCCAGATGGAAGTTTTTACAGATCTAAGAACTGACCTACTTACGTAAAGATGACAATCCAGAGTTGGTTCTCTATCCTGCCTGACCTCAGTTTGAAAACATCAAAATGGATGAATGCTAAGAAAACATTAACTCGAGTTTGTTAGCTTGGTCTGTGGTCCCCAAACTCCTGGAGTTTTCAATATGCATAACATTTCCTCCCATTTTCCAACTTGTAAAATTTCCCCACTCTGAAAGATTACACATCTCATTGGTATGTTATTGTTAGAGGAAGACACAATAAAGGAGAACATGTTATGAAATACATAGGGGGTAAGGTTGGGTAGAGATGGAAAGGGGAAAGCACACTGAGCACAGAACTAAAGCAGAGTATTTATTTGTGAGAAAGGAAAAACTGAGGGAATGATTAAAATATTTACTTAATTGTATTTCCATAGACAATTGAAAATTTGTTTATAACTGCAGCTAAGTATAATGGAGTGATGTGAGGCATCTCTGGAGAGTTATTATTGCCTGCTTTTATCACTTAACATACTGAGAGGGCAGAGAAATTCTATTAGCTGGAGAGCCTTCAAAACCTGTTGGGACGCTGTATTCTTGAGCATAGGCATTCAAAGTTCTTGATCAACTTACATAGGTAACTGCTCAACCTACCTCGATTTCTCTACCTGTAAAGCACAGACAACCTACTTCAATTTCTCTACCTGTAAAGAGCAAACAGGCGCCTTCCTGAGCTGTTGAAGTTCCTCTGGCTAATCTTGAACATGCTTTGAAGTAAACACAGCTAGGCACTATGAGCAGATTATCATTAGATTTATCTGTCATTAAAGTGAGAAGGATATTATAGAGTAGTTAAAGATCTTCTTTACTATTTCTTGCAGAAAAACCTATTAGTATTTTTGGCACATTTGATAGCCTTTTCTAGGATGATCAGTTCACCAGCTGGACACAGGATAACAAAAGAATAAATTGAGTGAGTGATCCAAGCCAGGATATATATGAAACAACGAGAACAGTGAACCTAAGTAGTAAATTAAGCATACTAAGTTATCATGCAAGTATAAACCTTTTACAGGAGCAGCATAAGTTATTAAACCAAGAAAGCTGTCCCCTGGCTTGACTAGAATCATGCAGAATTCCTAACAACACAAAATATGATATGCAAAAAAAAAAAAAAAATTAGGAAGTAACAGATGCTGCCAGGCTTCCAGAATATTTTCCTGCTGATGGGAAAAGAATCAACCCTCATGATTTTACAGACAGAAGCTCATTACTTTGACCAGCTTCTACTAGAAATTTACAACAGCTAGGGCTATTCCTAACAACTGCTTTTGCAGGTCTCGGTTTGCATTTCCTGGGTATACACAGAAAGAAGAATCAGACACATTCTACGGTGCAACCATTTCTTCATTCAGATACATGTTTATTCCATTTGTTTGCTTTCTTTTTTTTTTTTTTTTCCCTAGCAAGAATTCACAAACTTTTTTGGTGAAAAAAAACAGCTTTAAAAATCATTATTATAAGTCAGTGCAGACTGTGTAATAAAATGACTTTTACTGAAAGTAGGGAAGTATGTAATCTTATTATGAAAAAAAGTAGCCCAGCTTCACCCAACCATGGAAGATACCTGAAACTTGTGAAAGGCCACACCTAATTTCCACAACTCATTGTCACTTTTAATCACTTTCATACTTCATAATATGTAAGATTTGTCCAGAGGAAGATACTTGCTACAGTAATAATGTCATAAATACACTTCCAAATAGGATATATTAATAAAAAATATGCAATAAAGCACAGGATTTTCAATATACCTTTCAGAACCAATTATGGCACTGCCCTTCAATTTTATTGTGGTCTATATTTTAGACAGGGTATAACAAATAATCACAAGAGGAAAAAAGAGCAGTGGTTACAAGAATCATGGATAAAATAACGAGAATGTGCATGATACTCAGTAAGTACCCATAGGAATTCTTATCAGCAAAAATACCTGTAACGGTAGAGTCTCATCTCAAGTGGCTATGAACTCTCAAGGGACTGCACAGCCTTGATAAATTCTATGAAG
Source organism: Microhierax caerulescens (assembly GCA_035590215.1). Taxonomy (NCBI): domain Eukaryota; kingdom Metazoa; phylum Chordata; class Aves; order Falconiformes; family Falconidae; genus Microhierax; species Microhierax caerulescens. Next base: position 12,997,183 of record JAVJGJ010000060.1, read on the forward strand.
CAGAAGATTAGGGAAAAGAAACAAAATGAATGAAGAAATTTGAGAGGTGACAAAAGTAAATAAAATGGAATTTGAGAGGAGCAGAACAATAGAAGAAAAGAGAACAGGAGGGGGAAACCCCACATTTATTCTAAAGCTGCTTTCTCTGTCATGATAACACCATTGCATTCCTTATCAACTAGAACCACATGGTCAGATCTGATTTTTTCTTCATGCCCTGAGTTTGAAAGAATCAGAAGAATGCCACTTACTCCTCCATCCAGCCAGTAAGAGGCAAACTTTTCTTTCTGCTTACTGCCACTGTTCAGATCCAGCTGGTCTCCCAAGATTAATTCACCTTTCTCCTCTCTGAATTTATTCTTAGTTTCTTAAAGTTGTACCATATGCAAGTGGTCTAGATTACTACATGAAACTTCTTTGTTAACAAGTTCTTTGATGTTTCTTATTTGCACATTCACCAATATTTTGACATAAAAGCCTGCATCATCACCCTAAATACATATTTGTACCCTTAAGCCTTGGAATTTACATTCCAGCATGACCATTTCTATTCAGACATTTTTTATCTCAAAGCTGACTCTGCGGAATCATTTACATACCCTGCTACATCACAGGAGATCATGCCAGTCTTCTGTAAGACACCATTGCTGCTTTAAGCTTTGCCAAAGACTGTTTCCAGGATCAACAGAGATTAAAAAATTCTTTGTTGATTTAATGACTGTTCTCCATAGAGAATTCCATCCCCATCTGACTTCTGTAAGAGAGAGAAGAGTTTTTAATATCACATGACTACATCAAATGGAGCTCAGTGCAAGTGCACTCCCTCTTTGATGCTCGTCTGGTGCAGATATAAGTTCTTTTACATCAGTACCTTGCAATAAGAACATTTATCAACTTTTCTCTTGTTGAATATAGCCCATTAGTTTTTATATCACAAAATTTGTTCTTTCATTTCTTGTTTTCTATAGTTACTACTGCTTAAGTTGCTCAAAGATAATTGGGGTTTTGCTCTCTGCGTGACAGCACTAGTTAAAAAGCTAAAATGCTTGGAGACTTCTGCATTTATTTGTAGTTACTTACTCCTACCAAGATTAAACAAATTTTCTTAGGGACCACGTACAATGCGATCAGACTGCATGGATTAGGATGACTCTGTGCATTCTTTTGCACACCTGCTCCCTCCCGCCAGGCAGGTTCCCAAACGGTGAAATAATGGCGATGCATACGGGCCGGGTGAGCATCACAGTGCACCGCACCTTCTTATTAGTTCTGCATATATCATTTAAAACAGCTTTCTGCTGTCAGAGGCATTGCTGAAGGAGGAGGGAAAGCTGCGCTTTCATTTTCTCAAGGAACATAAATAACCGGGTTTAAGCCCATTTCTCCCGGGGCGAACCGGCGCCCAGAGGCGGCTGTGCCGGGCTCCCCGCGCCGGACAGCGAGCGCAGCGCCCCCTGGCGGCGGCCGGCCGCACCGCCCCGTGCCTCCCCCAGGGACCGGGACACGCGTGACAGCGCGGAGGGGGGTACACGGCCCGTGGGGTGTTCGTGGGGCGGGGGGCGCAAAGCGGCACCGGGCACCTCCAGCCCCACCGGGATGTCCCGCGCTCCTGAGGCGCGCCCGTCCCCCGCCGCGGCAGTGGCCGTGGGCGGCTCCGCGTCTCCCCTCGCCCTCGGGGTGCCGGGGTCCCCTCAGCGCCCTCCCAGCCGAGCCCCCCCGCGGCAGCTCCGCGCACGGGGTGGTGC
>JAVJGJ010000060.1:12999027-13029222 GCA_035590215.1 Microhierax caerulescens
GGGCGCCCCGCGCCGGGCAGCGAGCGCCGCGCCCCCGGGCGGCGGCCGGCCGCCTCCCGCGCACCGCTCCGCGCACCGCCGCGGAGCTGCTGCAGCCGGGAGGTTATTTCTCCCCAGAACAGCTGTCAAAGGACGAAGGGTCTCGCCCTTCAGTTCGGGCTAGCGGCCCCACGACCAGTTTAGTAGGCCTATTCTTCTATCTCCACCTTGCACGCTGCTCAACAGTTACACCCCCACCAAACACTACAAACTACATAAACCAGTGGTATCCTCACAAACCCACAAGCACACCAATTGCCACCCTAACCCCCCTGTCAATTTATTACACTGTTTGTGCTCTGTCAGTTCCTTAAGTCCTCGGCATTGTATTGAAGCACCGTATCTCCCCCACAGCTCAAAGGAAAGCTACCAACTAAGTGCTGCTAATTTACTAACCAGTAGCAACAAGAAATACTAAAGCGTTCAGAGTCTCAGAACAGTTGCCAGGGTCTTCAGACACATAAAATATTTTCTGTAGGCCATGATGTGTGACATAAATACACTGCCGGAGTAAGGTCATCCAAATCAAAACCACAACCAGTGGTATGGTGGCAGAAAATGTTAACAACAATTACGATACACATGTTCTTTTCCCCTTAGGACAAGAGATTCTCATCGTGTTCCTTTTTGTTATGCCAGAAATACTTAACTGATTCATGTTTTGTGGTATAGATACATAAGTCAGTTTTCATTCCCGTTTCTTAACAGTTCATTTTATGTAACATACAGATTCATTTGAGCAAAAGCAAAGTATTCTGATCTCTAACATTTCTTTATCTCTAAACCGTAACTACCACTAATAAATTTCTGATGCGGGCCCAGTGGGATACAGGTTCTAATTAGCAAATTTAGCAAAGGTTTGAAGATGGACTGACATGCCTCTCTAGCGTTATTTGTAAACATCATTATTTTGCTTTAGGAGGCTGAAGCAGATAATTCCAACACAGAAAAAACTAAGGGAACAGTCTGTTTTCTACCTTAACACTATCATCACAGGGAAGTAAAATCCAGAAGGAGAGAAGTGACATAACTGGGCCATGATTGATGCACATGGGCAATTCACTATAGAAAATAAGGATCATGCTGCAGGCAAGGCTGAACAGGGAAGCAAAGGCAACCCTAAGCACTATCTATAATTAGCCCTAAAGTGGGAAGAAACAGAATGATCTGGGTTCACAAGAGGTCATGCAAAAATGCTGCTTTTCAGTTTCAGGAGCAGCAGGTTCACACTGGCAGAGCTGCATGCTTGAACCACCCTCACAGTCAACGTCAACTAAAGTCATGGAGTTTAGGGCTTTTTTTCCCCCTACAGACAATCACATTACTGCTTTTTATATGCAAAAATTGCTAACAAAAAGCAAATTTCAAAATCTCCAGTGTGAGTGTTCATGGAAACCAAAGTTTAAACAGATCAGTAAACAAGAGAGACAATGACCCGATTTCCACCCATTATAAATAGGACCACGCCTCACCCACAATGATTTTTTGTCAGTGCCTGTGGGTGATGACAGAACTCTGTCATTCAGTAAATGCACTCGATATATTGGAAGCAGGGTGGAACACCACTTAAAGTCTCTTCAAGTAGGTGCCTGGCAAGTAGCACTTAAAAGAAGTCTGCAAATTAAATATAAAAATTTTGCCTAGACAACAAGATGGGCAGTCACATTGCTCTGGTCACGATACCCTGGACAAATACTCCATAGTTTGAAAAATAAGAATTTTGTAATTGCCTGCGGGTAGACGTATATAGAGTGCACAGTCCTGTTAAGAGATAAACAAAAGAAGCAATATAGCTTTATTAATGGTGTTTCTGCTTGCGCTAATAATCAGTGGTTCTCAGCTGAGCTATTTCCTGGCAATGAAAGTATTCTAGCTTCTTCAGAGTTAATACAGATCTCTTTGCAAAATACACTGTTATTCCTTGGAGACATACTTTAATATTTCTAATTTTTTTTCATAAGTTACTGCTCCTGAAATGACATTTTTCGGGGAGATTCAGAGCTCTAGTGTTTTTTCAAGGCCACCTCCTGAATAAGATTCAGCCAGGCAGAGAAGAAAAATCTTCAAATAGCTAGCATGACCAGTCATGATGAAACAGTTCCATTTGAAGAGAAAATATTCCATTATACAACAATTTCTTAAAAGGGCATGGTCTGTACAGTGCTAAAGTAGAGACCAGTAGAATGAAAAAAACATGGAGATGTGGATAACTCCATCTAAACTTTAATCGACAAGTGTTTGGTAGCCTTGGGCACACTGGAAATTATTCCCTCCCTCTTCCCTCTTTCTCCAGCAGAATATTTTGGTTATAAAATACCAAATGAGCAATCACAGCAATTTTGGATTAAGCAGATCTAATATCGGGAAACTATCCACTTGTGTACTTATATCAGCAAACTTACTGCCAATACAACGCACAAGCATCCTGCTCCCCTTTCTTGCAAAAGGTAGACTGAAAGTTCTGTTTAATGGATAACTACATTTCAGAAATTACTATACTGTGAACAGGTCCATTGCTCCTCCAACAAGTGTTATAGGAGAATACACTGAAATTCACAGACAAAATGGAAGACATCAGTACAACTGTCTGGCAAAGCAATCCTTAAATCTTATCATATCAACTACTTAATTCATTTTGTGCTGTGAACAGATAAGTGTTTAGGGAATAAGTTAGAGTAAGAAACTGTAGTTATGTTATTAACAAGCAGATTAATCATTTTAATAGCCAGAAACCTAATAACAACAACGAAAAATTATAGCTGTTCTGATTCATAGCATGTGTCAGAATAATGCTAGTGTGAAATAATAAAGTGAAAGGACACAAATCATCCCAAAGAACACGTTTTACTCCTATGCAGTATTTGCCTGTATTGTTAATCAGATTTGGCACATTCATAATTTTCAACAGGAAAACCAAAATAAAACAGAAAAAAACCATACATACGATATTTCATGGAAGAGCTCACAGAAAAAATTGAAGCTCTGCTAGTTGTTCTAAATAAAGACAGCGTACCGCTTTCTTGGACTTAATTTATGTTCAAATCCATTCAGACCTTACACTTCTACTTAGATTTGACTGAACTGATAATTTGTCCTACTGATACATACCAATGCATTTATATATTGAAGTATTTAAAACATGCTCTATCGCACACATTACTGGTAATCTTAAGGCAATGAAAAGCATAACCAGTGCAGCCTTTTATGTAAACGAATGGCTTAGACAGTTCTATATGCTATTTTGGGTCTTCTCAATCATTTAGTTCTCTTACATTAAAAAAGAAAAAGAGAAAAGAGAAAAGGAAAAAGAGCTGTAATTCTAGAACAGTAGGGTATGAGTTTCTGAAAGTACATGGACTATAATGTTATTTAAGGATGGCTTAAAGGAAAAAAGGGAAATATTAATGTTTTCAATAAAACCACATATACCTTTAAGCCTGGTCAATTTGTGTACTGGCGTAAAGCATAGACAAATTCTTTTACAAGTACAGCTTTTCTTCATACCTTTTAATAATGCAAACAACTGTTAGGAGTAAACACAGATTTTATCTGCTTGAAAGGAAACTCAGCTGGCTGGAACAGGCCTGTAACTTTTCCTGCAGTAAAAATGTTCAATTTACAAACATGTTTGGAGAGCTCTTTCTGTTTGTTTTCATGGAATACTAGGCAATCAGAAATTAAAAGCCCTCCAGGTGACAAGGTTAGTCACAGCATAATCTTACCAAGACATCCATGCAGATATTTCTGTACACTATTACATTTTGAATACAAATACCTCTTTCTATGTAATATTTGCATCAGAATCTATAAGCAATTAAGTACAGATGGCACACAAAGCAACAAAACTATGGAAGTTTTCTGTGGATTCTATATATTAGCTACATGCACAAGACAGAGTGATATGATGATATTAATGATATGGCTGAGTATAGTACATGGTTTTATAACAATGATTTATTACTGAATATGGATTTAAAAGTGGCTTAGTTCTAAAACAAACAAACAAAAAAATCCAAAGATCTGAAACTTCTTAGACATGGAAAACTGAGGTAAGCAAAAGTAAATTGTTTAAGCTGAAATATATTATGCAGTGTTGAACAAAAGTGTGATAAATCCACTTTATCATTTGCATACCAGTATAATTAACTAGCCACCCTAATCAAAACCTTAGCTCTGTGAAAAACATGAACATCATTTAAGTGCTAAGTAGAAATTACTACAGACACAGGAAAATAATTAGATCTCCTTTTCTGAAAACACTTGAGATTTCAAATCACATCTGATCCTTCCAAAATTTGTTTGACTTTTGATATTCAGCTGAGATAACAAAGTTTCTTCCGCATTTCAGTTAAACAATTTCAGCATTGCTCCTAACGCGGCCAGGTGTAGGAAAGTGCCACCTACCAGAGCTGGCCACGAGGTGGTGCTATTTGAACAGAAATGGGTTGGGTGTCGTTCGAAAGGAATTGGGGGTCCTCAAACTACGGTCCGCGGGCCGGATACGGCCCCCCAGGGTCCTCAATCCGCCTACCCCCCCGGTATTTACAGAACCCCCCTCCCCCTCCCACCGGGGGTTGGGGGGAAAACCAAGCAGCCACAGATGACTGCCTGCCACTTCATCCGTGTGCCAGCCCCTTGTTTAAAAAGTTTGAGGACCCCTGGAATCTGTGCAGAATAACTTTTTTGTGTAGTAACATTCAGTTTAAAACAACAAACGCAAAAGATCCAGGTTTCACGTGAAAGAAACTGGCTGATAATACGTAGCCCAGGTTTTCACACACAAAACTTTTTTTTTTTTAAGCTTTTTAAGTTGTTCAACACCGAAACTTTATGATAGTAAGCTTGCAAGAAAACCACAACAGCTGTAAAGGGGAAGTGCCCTGTGCAAAGACCTGCAAAGCATTGGCTTAAGCTACCTAGAAAGTAAACACACGGCGTATTTGCTTAGCCTACCTTGCCGTCACAGATTTCAAAACTAAAATAGTCACAAACCAAAAGATTTGTAATCCAAATATTCACTCAGGCTATATAGAAGGAAGACTTTTTTTTACATTGAGGGTGGTGAAACAGAAGAAGGGTTGCTCATAGCGGTGGTAGATGCCCCCCCCCCCCCAAAAAAAAAAAAATAAAAATTCAAGGTCAGGTTGGGCAGGGCTCAAAGCAACCTGCGGAAGATGTCCCTGCTTGTTGCAGATGGGGGTTGGATTAGATGACCTTTCAAGGTCCCTTCCAACCCACGCTATTCTATGATTCACAATGTTCACCAATACTGCAGTGTTAATGTCATTAAGTCATTTGTTGCACTAAGCTGATGCACCACCTTGACTAGTGCGGAGCGTGAAAGGCTACGTGGCACTGACCCCACACTACACCGACAGCTTGGCTCACATTCTTAAATTTCAGCATCAGTATAACTTTACCAGCACAGAGCTGAAGCAGCAACAGAAGTACCTGGGTGTCCAATGGCACCCGAAAAGGGGTGTTAGCCAGGTGGCCAGCAGCCCCCCAGACACGTGAGGAGGAAGAGCTGCTTTGGGCCCAGCAGCATCACCTGAAGGAGGCCAAGGGGCTCTGCCGAACCCCCACGGAAGGCAGGCCTGCTGCTTTCAGAGCTCCTCTCAGACTGGGCAAAACCACAAGGCACTCTGAATGGATTTTTTTTTTAAAAAAAAACCAAACAACTTGCAGAGGCCTTTACTTGCCAGATCTTGGCCTGGCGGGTACTCCCTGAAAGGGCCCAACCTCGAGAGGCTCGCTCCTGCCTGCCGGCGAGCCGCCTGCATGCCCCACCAGGCCGGGCACGCTCCGGGGGCCAGCGGGCCGCCCGGCGCCAACACCCACCGCCACCGCCCCCCCTCAGCTCCCGGGTGGCGCCGCGGCGCGGCAGGGAGAGCCCGCCTCCTGGCTCCCGCCCGCCTCCTGGCTCCCGCTCATTGGCGGGCTCCGCCTCTGCAGCGTCCAATCGGTAGCTCGAGTGGTCGCCGTGGCGACGGTGGACGCCGCGCGGCCCAGGCGCAGCCATGGCTGCCTACGGCCCCGGCGTGCGCATCGGCCGCTGGGCAGAGGCCGCGCGTCTGGAGGAGGTGCGGGGCCGGGGCCTGCGCCCCTCCGGCTCCGGGGGGGCTCCCTGCTCCTCGCCTCCCGCGCTTTCCCCCTCATTCTTTAAATCCCGTTGAAACTTGAGATTGTGAATGCTTGATAACATGTCTGTCCTTTGCCGGCAGGACCGCCTGAGGGATTTTCTGCATAAAAGGGAACGAGGAGAACTTTTAATACAGAGAATAAACAAACTTCAAGATAATCTTTTCAAGAAGGTAATTTTTACAGAGGATTATGTCAATCCTCTATAGCTCCGCATAGAATGGCATAGCTACTTCCTACTGTCCTTTACACCCTGAGAATGCTATGGATTAGCACACGTGCTAAAATACCGCTTGTATTAGGTTCTGATAATTCTCTAAGAAATTATGTATGTTTTGATTTAGATACAGCTGTCGGTATCTAAGGATGGATTTGCTCATTTTGGAGACACTGTGATGCTTTTGAACCCAGGCAGCAAATCTGCAGTGGAAAACTCCCCTGGAGCATGTGGCACTCTGACTTTGGCAATTAGCCTGGACGAAATACCCGTGTATTCGGCCGAATCCCTGCGAGCCCCCCGTGGAGTTAGCGCAGTCAGGAGTGTGGACCCAATGGGTCAAAATACTTTTTGTATTTTAAGGTCCGTCACTTTATTCTGTTACTTTATTCAATTACTACTTTAGCTTTCAGTGTCTTGTTTTGAAAAATAGGCAATGAAGTTGCCAGTATACAAATGAATTTGAGTAAGATTAATTTATTTAAGAAAGAGTCTTTAACTTGGCTCCTGCATTAAGCTTGATTCTGCTCCACATATTACTGTGAATAATTCCCAGGAAGTTTAAATGAGTTCAGAACTGGTGTGAAGACAGAATCAAGTTTACTGTATCATTTGGTAAACTCTGCAGCTGTTTTTAATGCAGTCATATTTCAGCTGTAGAATGCAAAACATGTCCAAATATCACTTAGTATTGTTACTCGTTCTCCTGCAAATAAGGTCTCTGAAGCAGAATTTTGTGTCAATGCTTTTCCTGTACACAAAGTGGACAGTGTTTCTGTTGTCCTAAATATACCCCTAACCAAACAGCATATTCTCTTTCTCAAAAACATATTTAATTTCAGCTTTTTGTGGGAGAAGAAACAGAAGAACAGGGTCCTGCTCAATAGCTGAAGGTTGTGCCTGAGTGCATGTATTTAACAATAGTAATAGTGGGTAAGAGCACAACCCAACCTGTATGATCCTGATTGAGCAAAACAGTTCAGGTTAGACCTGAGAAAAAAATTTGATGCCTAGAGCATAATTTAGACCGTCTAGAACTGCAACAAAAATAGTTTTGCTTAGCTGCTGTCTGATCTTAGTCGTTGGCACTGAATGCTATTGAGTCCCTCATTAACTGACTACTAAGTTCATCAGGTACCTAAGGTTTTTTATGCTAAACATACTTAGAAAGCCTTGCACTTAATTTAATGGTTCTTTAATGTAAAATACAGAAATCATTCTGGAAATAGGGATATAGCAGCCTGTATGTTGATGAAATGAACCAAATTATTGAATATCCGTTATATATATTATTAGTAACATATATTAAGTTACAGAAAAACATACACTGTTCTGCTTCCAGTCTGTGATTTTTCAGGCGCTTGTATTAAGTATATTTTAAAGGAGGCCTCAGTGCTGAATTCTTATTGGTTTTTCATTGGATGTTATCTTCCCAGCCTGCATGTTGATGAATACATCATAAAAAGTAATCAATATAGTCTATTTCCATTCTGTTAAATATTTTAACTAGTAAGTCTTTTATGACAAGTCTTTTTAGTTGAGATTTTAACCTATTTTTAAAAGTAAACTTAATACAAAGTGTTGCCTCGAGACCTAACTATAGACCAAAAAACTCAAATAAAAGAATAGTAAAGCTGACTATTTGAATGTCTCTTTCTTCCTTTTTACAACTTCAACAGTGTTGATGGAGGTGCAGTGGGTGAACCGATTAGATTTGGACAAAACTTTCGTCTTGGGACAACAGGAGGGTTTTCTGACCAAATGGTAAGGCAATAAAGTTGCAAACGACAATGGCAGCATTTACTGATAGTGTGCCTTTCATAAACATATATGTATCTCTAAAGCTATACAGCGGTTCAACACCTTAGCTTTACAAAACATATACAGAATCATATGTAGATCAAGATAAGCAATACCTGTTTAGAAAGTTTGTGCAACTTGCCTGAGATCAGGTGTGCAGGCCAAGGGAGCTGTCAGTCAGAATGACTGGATAAAGATTTTAAAAAAGACAAGAAAAAAGGAAATTAAAATTAACATGGGAATCATGAAAGAATTCATCATTAGAAGGTTTTTTTATACTTTAAATAAATCCCAAAAGAGAATATTTAATTTCTTGTGAAGATAAATCTATAGTAGGTATATGAGGTAACATTATTCTATCATTCTGAGGGAGCAGATTTCTATTAAATGTTGATGTTGTTTCCCTCTGCAGGTTAGAAGCAAATAAGACATTACATGTTACACATGCACTTAAAATAAATCACAACTTTGAAAAAATTTTCCCTCTCAGCAATCCCTATGGTGAGAATCTTTAGAATGTAAACTTGGTTTTAAATTAGTATTCATGTCTGTATATAGAATAGCTACTTAATGAGTTTATCAGCAGTATAGAATCTGTCTTGTGAGTTTTGAATATGTAACTTTAACTCGGCAGAGTGATTTTTCAGGAGCTGAAAGAAAATTTTTTGTGTTGATTTTTTTTTTTTTTAAATAGCATATCTTGTTTCTTTTCTATTTATACTGTCCTTTATATATATTTTTTTATTTACAGTTATATCTAGCAAGTGACCATAAATCATTTATAAGATTTGCTAAAAAATCTTACCTCCAGCAAGTTTTTTTGACAGATGAGCTTTCCTATTTGACTTGCTGGCAAGCTGCCTTCTTGGATCCACAGCTGCGTCTTGAATATGAAGGATTTCCAGTTCCTGTAAGAAATTAAAACTTAAAAAATGTTATAAAGATTTAATTGATGGTAGATGGTGTACATTTAAGTAGATGGTGTACTTAGGAAAAAGTTGTGTCCATTGTATTCACATATTTTCCTTATGTAAGTTCTGACCTGTAATTTTGGGAAGGGGAAGAGGGAAGGAACCATCTCTTTAACCAGGGAATCTGCCTCTACAACTGTTAGGTTCTGCTGTTCGTTTTGAGGTTGACTTGCTCAGTTTTTCTCATCAGAATTTTTTAAATGTCAACCTCATCATGTTGTGAGGATGCAGTACTTGGAATCTGCTTTTCAGGACTTCTGAGCACTGCACTCCTTTTCCAGTATTAGGAGCTGTGATTAAAAACTGTACGTTACATTTAGAAAGTATTAAAAAACACAGCCTCCCCAAGGCATCTGAGTAAGTGGATGCTTTTACAAATGTAGGTTTTAACCTTTTGTAAATACGTTAAACAGCTGCAGTATTTTCCTATTCCACATAACTTCCAGGCTTCCTGAAGTGCTGGATGTACAGCAAAATATAACAAGTATCACTGTTCCTCTACAACCTCGAGCTGTATGTGACTCGTTTACATGAATCAGATCACTAATGAACACAGTCAAAATTAGATAATTGTCAAAGACAACATTCTTTATTCACAGGCCCATTTCTAGGCTGTTTCACCAAACCATCTGGATCTCCCATGTGGCAAATATCAATTTGAAGAGGACTTAAGGCACAGGCCACTGGAATGACTCTACTACTTGCTTGCTTTTTTTTTTTTTTTTTTTTTTTTTGTTGTTGTTGTTGTTATTAAGTGCACAGCAGAAGGGAGTGGAATGGAATGTATTGGACAAGAGGATGTGTCTGACCTGAGGGCTAGAGCTTTTTGCTGGTATAAGCTATTAAGACAGTTATGTTAAGAAGTAATAGGGTGTAAAAATACCTCACTATACATAAATGTATAGCCATCTCAGACTGATACAGAGCAATGTAGACTTACACTAAGCAGTAAAGAAAAGCATTTAATTTGAATAACATTTAATTTTAATTAAAATAGTTTAAATTAGTGTAAAAATGTCTGTTAACTGTCTTCCTCATTTTTTTTTTCCAGGCAAACTCTAAAATTATTATTAGTCATTGCCATACTAATCGGAGCCTAGCTGTTCCAAGGAACTTTTGGACAACGTAAGAATAACTTAAAACTGGCAGGGATGTGCATAATGATGTGCCAACATCAAGAATTACTGTAAGAAGCAAGATAGGTGCTTTAGGAACACTGAGGAAATGAAAAAGAATGCAGAGTGCATGTTCTCCTTTCCAACAATCAGCTCAGTCTTATGTTGTGTTTGGTTTTTTTTTAATTCTTATCATATTATGCTTCTAAGCCTACTCTAGTTCATTGGTGGTTCTCCCATTGAATATCTTAAGCAATTACAGTTTTGGGTTTTTTTTTTTAAGGAAAAATGGTATACTAAGAAACATAAGGAGTAAGAGAACTAAATAAAACCACACTGCATAAAACTGCACATTGCTTATGCCCATATGAATAATTTTCTCAAGAAATTGAGGTTAAACCCACAATTGAAGTTAACACACATGCATTAAATCAATGTTGATTAAGCATTTTTAAGGAGTACACCAATTGTTTCCCATTAAATTCTTAGCAAGATCTGACTGAGGATTTGTGTCAGGTTTTTGAGGATGAAACATGGTCTGATAGTTTGAGTCTGAAATAGTTATTAAGTAGCCTTAGTCTTCCTCAGTCAAAGAGAAATGGTGATGTGAATGGATTGGGAACCCATCCAGTTTGTACATGCCGAGTTGTTGTATCAGTGCCTTATAATGATGGGTCTGCTTTAACTCTGAAACGAGAAAGATGGCATTTCCCTTTGATTTCAAATGCCTAAATTATTCATAGGAAACAAAGTGGACTATTGTGTTTCTTGTAAGGGTCTGATATTTGAAAGCATATGATGATATTTCTGAATAAGCCAAAATAAACATGGGAGAACCTTGAACAATTCACAGATAATGCAGATTTGTTGAATTTGTGTATATACTAATTCCTCCTGCCCATGCCCTTTTCTTTGACATTGCAGGTCTTATTTTGGAAAAGAATATGAAGTAATTTGTCACACTTATCTCGACTCCCATAAAGCTGAAGAAGATAAGAATTACTGGGAAATAGTTGCAGGAAATCCCAGCAATGAGGACAGTACAATGACTGACAGACCAAACCCTCACCCAAGGGGCATCAGAAGGAATGAGTTTAATGAAGAGACATAGAATATAAAAATCCCAGACTACAGCCAATACAGGTGGATGAGATTCTGATTCTTGTTTTTTCCTGTTCAATTTTTAGTTTTAGAGATGGAAATGCAAGTCTACCCGTAGTAATATTGCATAATCTCATTAAGTCATCAAAGGCAAAAACTAACAGAATTTGATGAACCATGCACAACATAAAAAATAATCTGGAAGGGTTAATTTTCCCATTTTCATGTACACTGATGGCAAAAACTGCCAGAATCCAGGAAATCTAATATATTGCCACTAATTACTCCTTTCAGAGTCTATTTTACAAGATATTTCAAAACCAAACCAGTGTCACACTTCTTAAAAGGGTGAGTGTACAGTTTTCAAAACACTGAAAACCAAACTCATGCAAACTATCATGAGATAATTTGACATTTAAAGTTCATCTGAAAGAAAGTTGGTTGCTGAGCTTGTTCCATGCTCTGTCTAGTACAATGTTGCCAATTATTAAAAAAAATCACAAGTGAAGTCACTTTATCTCGAGATTGGCTTCCAATTTATGGGCATTAATTTAAAAAGGTTTAAATTAAGTTTTGTCCATGTAATCTAAACATTTAAATGCCAAGTAATCAAGAACTTGAGCACAGTGATACAGACTAGAGATTTCCAACAGCCTTTTCGATGCATCACCATGTTTCATTTTCCTCTCACCCACAGAATTTTTCAATCCATAATCATTTCCACAAGTTTGACAGCAAGGTAAAATTGTTGAAGAAAATTAAGCTCCCACAAGTTCCATGAAAATAAATGCCAAAGTAGAAAAAGAATAAGAGACACAGGAAGTTTATCCAGTAAGAAAAATATTATAGTCTAAGTTCATACCTAAACAGACACCAGAGAATATACATGAAAAACATGGCCCAAGAATGGCAAAAATTTCAGCTGGAACTCACATTTGCTTAAACAACAAAATCAACAAAGCATAAGAGGTAAAGACATGGAAAACAGATGTCATTACTCCAGAAAGTTACCTCTCTTTATATGGAAACTGAAACAGCACCATAGAGAATCTTCTTAATATCTGATATTCCATTGTATCCATTTAGTAAAGCCACATGCATATGTATTCCATTTCTCACTGTACCACAACAGTGGGCTCTTTCTGCAGAAAGTGAATGTCTGAGTAAAATACTATACAAATCTCCAGTCTCAAAAAGGATTCCAAAGATCTTCCATGTTCATAAAGGTCAAATATATCTTTTTAAGTTTTACCCAAACAAACCCACTAAACTTTCACAGAAGGGACTATTCAATCCTATCTTCAAGCTGAATTTCCAGATAGACTATCTGTTTCAAACCCACTGGCAAGGCTTTAAAAGTTCTTGCCTCTATTCAATATCAATTAAATCAGCAGACTGCAGAATCAGCTAAGTAGCACCTGACACACAGAGCCTCAGAGCAGGAGACAGGTTGCGGTTCTGTGACATGCAGGTTTGCTTTGGGGGACTGTATCGCAAAGGTCAAGTTTTGAATCGCACTCCTCGTGCAAACCTTCACATGTCTGTTATAGATGGGGTATTGAAGGGGAAATTATCTTTAGGAACTTTTTCTTTTACTTTCTATGTAAAGATATGAAACCTGATGTATGGCAAATAACGCACATTTTTGTAGAGGCACTGCTGTTACTCCATCTTACAGAGATAAAAATCCTGCATGTTTTCACAATAGCTATGTATTAAACTAGAAAAACAGGCTGCACAAGTGTAGTGCAGTGTTTCTAATTTGAGCGAAGTAGACATTCATTGGTATTAGGGATAGTTATTTCAAATCTGGCAAAGTCTCTTTCCTCTGGGTTAAATGTAAGAAACAAGAGGCCTTAAACCAAAACTGTTGCTGAAACAAAGCTTTGTGTGAACTCATGCAGGAATGAGAACTGTGTGGGCAGAGTGCCTTGGCTGGCTGATGTGGATAGGAGTGTTTGTGTGAGTGTGTGTGCATTTGTGTGGAAGAGAAGTAATGCAGGCTGTACAAAAACAAGTTCTGTAAAGTCTTAGAGGAAAACCAAAGAGACAAATACAGAAATGAGAACAGATGCAGGTAATGCTGGAATTAAGTGCTGATTAAAAGTGGCTTGGAGATTCTTGTGTGTATTTTAATCAGTCTGTACTCATGGGAAAGGACTTCCCAAGCTGCTGGAAAATAAACAGGATTGAATCAACAATTCCTGATTCCATCATCAGTTTTTCTTCTTACCTAATGCAGTTTTAAAACTACAGATTTATGCATAGCATCTTATATCATATAATATATATTTATAATTCAGTTGATTCATGATATTGAATACAGATACTTGTCACCTAGTTTTTCTTTTAAAAACTGTTTTTTACAGTTCTTAATATTGTCCACTTGATGGCACCACATTTTTCTAAACAGCACAATTGCTACATACATAAAACAACTTGAAATGTTTAAATCCAAATGAGTCCCTGATACAATGCCACAGAAGCTAAACAAGTTAAATCAGGCTTGAACTCTGGGCTAGGAGATGTCATTAATGTTTTATCTTGGTTTTGGAAAATGAAGTTATGCAACAAAGGTAGACAGAAGAATGTAGAACATTGTGTTGCATACAATCAACATCGTAAAGCTAATTTGAACATTAAGTAATTTGTAACTAGAACATACTTAGAGGAAATTATCTTTAGGAACTTCCCTCACTTTCTGTCAAAGATATAAAACCTGCTGTTTGACAACCAATGCATGTTTTTATAGGGGCACTGCTGTTCCTCCAACTTACACAGATTAAAATTCTGCACATTTTCACAACAGATTGACATAATTCTGCTTTGATTTTGTAGGTATTAAATTAGAAAAAAAAAATCAGGCTGCATAGAATGCACTGCAGTGTTTCTAATTTGACCATTGTGGACATTTATTGATAAACTCGGAATTAATATAAAGAATTATGGGATTGAATATTAGCGCAGAATCTGAACAAACCTGCAACTGCCAGTTAGAGACACAATATAGTCTAGTGGATGGGGTAATGGAGATCTGAACCATGCTCCAGACCCGGCCACTGTGTAGCTAAGGGCAGGCATTATATTTTGCTTGTCCCAGTATTGCATATCATGAAATATGGACAGTGATGCTTCTCTCATTTGCAAAGCACTTTACCATATACCAACGAAAAGCAAAATCATGTATTAAGAAAGCTTTTAATGCTTCTTCCAAATTAGACCCAGTATGGATAGCTCTACAAAGTACATTGGGGGAAGATAAACCTCACTTTGCCTCCACTCCAGGCAGCTCAAAAGCTGTTAGCACGAAGCTGATCCTGAGCTATTAGTCCTTGCTAAGGGGCAGGGTGCATTAGTTCAGATTTAGTGCTGTGCTAATACAGTTTTTCATAGGCCTGAGGTACGGGGAGAATTCACATCTGTACCTTTTGCTGTGCAGATGTGTGGAAGCAGCACAATATTGAAGTAAAGAAGAGATATGGAGAATCCGAAGAGTCAGCAGAGAAAAGCTAACTAGTTAACTCACACATTGGTAACACTGGAAAATGAAAATCCAGTTCTAAATCTGCCTTTTCACTTCCATCTCCTTTGCATGCTTCTCCAACTCATATTTCACATCCCATCTCCTCTGCCTTGTTGCCTAGCTCAAACTTACTGATTTGCTGTGGTTATAAAGTGCTCTTCTAGCACTCAGTGCAAGCCCCTGGCCCCTCACCCTAATCACATCAGTATCATCAGAAGCTGCTTTTCTTTTTAGTGATTGTCATGAAGTATCGTTTTATCTCAGCAGCTGATTGCAGGAGGAGGCCATATGCAGGTTTAGTAACTGGATAAAACATCTGAGGTGAAAAAGAAAAAAAAAAAAAGAAAGAAAAAATCACAGAGAACATTACAATAAGAAAATCCACACAGCAGTGGAAGAAAATATCCAAGCACTGGAAAATTTGGTGGAGCTGGCAGGTAAGAGGGAGATTTTGATAACATCTGTGCCCCTTCACCCTAAATTACTGTTGCATGTCTTGTAATTAATTAATAAAAAATTAATAAAAAAAATGAGGGAGGGTGAAGTGTTCTTTAAAAGCTGTTGTTTTAGAAACACGTAAGATTTTTTTTTAATGCATGAAAACTAAACCGAGGGTTTAGTTTGCTAGATGTGTGCTATTTCAGCAGGGATAGGAACAGCCATAATAATGTCAACTACATGATTTGCATGATAGGTTAGGATTACTTACAACGAGAGGGAGCACTTGCCATAAAGACCAAGGAAGACCCCCTCCCATTTTGTTTTTGCTTTGGGTGTGTGTTTGTTGTCAACAGTGTGTATAGAGGGTATCTAATGTAACAATTGACATTTTTCTTCTTCTTTTTTTTTTTTTTTTCCACTGCTGGGCTTTTACAAGGCAACGCCTTTTATGCAAGAGGAAAGAATCATCAGTACAGCACTAGAAAGTATTGCTATAATACAGTCACTTAGCTTTCTCTCAAGAAGTTTCTATATTTTTTGGCAAGGAGGACCCAAAGTACAGTAGAATAGGCACAAACATTAAAAAATGCTTGATGACATCAAGAACCACATTCAATGATCAAATTAATTCATACACTTGCATCTCTGCTGTATGTTTATATGGGAAGCTCAGAGAGCTGATTTCCCAACATCTGTTAAATGCTGCTTTGTATAGTACTTCAAAACAAAACTAAACAGACCATCCAGTTACAGGACAGCTAGTATATATGTTTCTATAATGCTGGTCTTGTTTTAATTATAGGCTTCTTGGGGCAGGGACCATATCTTCATCTTTTTTTCCAAATACAAACTACAGCAGAGAAGTTCAGTAAGTAATAGCATAAAGCTGTTATTAAAAGTGGTTGTAAGATGGCAAGAAAATGAAGGAGACCTAGTGCAAATAACCATATGAAATCTACACATAAACCAGTGCCAAATATTAAACTCTTAGTGTGGGGTATGAAGATATAGCTGCCTAAGTAATTCTGATGTTAATGGGGGTTGCTAGGAGAGGAGCCCACAAAACACAGTGCTGTCCCTGTGGGTATAACAAACCCAAAGAGGGGAATAAGAATTATACATGGCAGTGTTTATTTATATATATATATATATATATATATATATATATATATATTTAGTTATTTAATTATACAGCATATTAGTTAAAAATACCTAACCAACTGTTAGCACAAGTCCCATTTGCAAAAGCGATACCAGTCCTGAGAAATTTAAGACCTGTTTCTGCAGCTTGTTCACATAAAAACTCTTAGGAATTAGGTTGTACATACATTTGGAAATCTTGGTCTGACTAAGAAAATCACTTTCAAAAATGGTTTTTAGCTGTTTCTGAAAATGTAACCTGTAGAATTTATCAAAACATTAAATCCCTAAGCAAAATGAAAGCAAGAAACCAGTGAATAAGCAAAGCACTGAACTTAAGTTTGAGTTATCTTTCCTTTATGGGTAAAACCTCTTAAAATTCCTAAAATGCTAATTAGTATGGATTATTGTTAAAGTGTCTGTAAAAATTGAACGCAACAGTTTGTGAAATCCACATCAAACAGCAATTTCTGTCCCTCCTCCCTGGTTTCCTACCAACCCTCTTGCTTGGGCTTTCTGCCTTTTCTGTATCCTGAAGAAACAACTCAACAGTTGTTTGGGGGGAAGTTTAAGGTTCATCAGCTTTTCTGGTCTTTTTGCTGACAATTTTGGCAGCATCAGTTTAGCCAGAACACCCAAGATGTGTTATAGTCTCACAAATAACCAGTGGATTTAACTGACCATGAAAAGACACAGATTTTGCCATATAAATATACATAGAAATAAAAATTAACTGGCACTATACACACATACACACACTGGGTACTTTAAAGCCAGCACAGAAACAACATAGTTCAGCATATGCTGGAGAGCAATCTTTCCTCATCTAAAATTATTAATTGGTTTCTTTTGAAGCTACCTGAACTAATTAGTTCTTTCAGTATAATCTTAAGTGGTCAGGGACACATTCAGGTCTCATAATAAATGGCTGAAAGGCATCAAATGGTAATCCAGAATAACACTCTAGCTAGACTTACTGCTTCACCATGCCCCCTTTTTCCTGATCTATAATCATTCCCCTTTCTGCTGGCTGCACAATTGTGTCCTCAGGTTCTACACCTAGTCTTACAGAGAAACCTAAAAGTTGCCTAGAGATGGGTCAACTTAGGAGCTGTGCTCTTTGTTTCTCCTAAGCCAGTCAGTGTGATAATTCTCCCTAAAACATGTTGAGTAGAGGACCTAGATCACTTTACTGTGTAGCCAATCATTCATAATTATGACAAAAGCAACTTTTAACCTTGGTAGTGTAAGTTTCATGATGAAGTCCTAATTTATTTTACTGCGTTTTGTGAATTTGCTGCCAAAAGGGCAGGTGAAATTTGCTCTTCAAAACTTCCTTATGGAAACTACAGCTTTGGATCAAACCAGGCATTCTGGCAGAAGTCACCATATTGTAAAGAATATTTATGACCAATAAAATATTTAAGGACCTTGAACAAATGTTAAAAATTTGAGTAGGTTTCTGTCATGTTGGTAAAACATTTTTGGGAAGTCTCAAGCAGGCATAGTTGAATCCATCAAACATCCAAACTGTAACAGAATGGGCAACTTGAGAGGTAACTAAAGAGTGCCTCCTGCCTTGTTTCCTGGAGAAGGGAAGCCAACCAGCATAAAGGGAAGGGCTGAACATGAACCTGCAAACCTTATAAACTTGGTGCAGTTAACTGGCCTAGCAAGTTCTCAGAGAAAGTCATCCACTATGGTAAGCACCGAGACACACATCAGAGGATGAGGCAGTCACCCAATGATCAGGTAGTCACATAGCTGCATAGCATTACAAATTCATGCTTATCCCTATGGTAAAGTAAAATGTATAATAGATCATAATTACAAAAATAGGGGGTGGGCTAATTTCTTATTACCTGGTAAATTCATGAGCTCAGGTGTGAGACAGTAACTATGTCTTTTGTTTTTATGATAGCAACGTAGATTGGTCGCCATAGTAGATAGAGGTAAAGAGCAAAGAGACTAGCCAGGCCAAAAATCCCCTACATTCAAGCCTTCTGTCTCTGGTCGTTGTTTCAAACAAAACTCCTTCCATTTCCTAGGTAATACAGGCAATGGTATTCTGTTCTGCACTTTCTCATACATGTATCACGTGCCTTTTCATCCCTCATTTACCGTATCTGTGCATCAGCATCCCTCTCTCAAATAGGCGTATCTCTTTCCTAAAGAAAGATATAGGAAGTATTTTGTGGGTGTTTATTAGATGCTCATAAGAAAAACACACAAATATTACAAAGAAAATGTTATCATTGCTCTTCAGTGTCTTGGCATATTAGCATTTACCATAAAATTTGTCTGCATATATTTGCTCTCAAATGGCACCAAATTTCACAGGCTGAATTAATAAAGTTACCAATTTTGATTAAATTATCAATTTATCCAGGCAAAAAAAATCTCTGGATCTATTCTCTTTTCTCCACATTTCTTTTTCAGACAAAACCGACAATTTGTTTAAAAGGGATCTATGTAGCTATCTCAGCAATTACAATATACGACAACATATGACCTTTGATACAACACAGCTTATTGTTCTCACTGCTCATTGGAAATGTTGATGCTTCCAGAAGTACTTGTAATTCAGCGTTTTCCTCTGTCCTGTGCTAATAAATATCTAGCTATACATCAGCTGATTGTACCATGTTAGGCGGTTACGGAATTTTGTCCTTAAGTGTGAACTGATTTTAAACAGTGTCGCACTTTGGGACTTGTGAATGGTTTCTGCTGAACACTGGGCTTTATACAGCATTCAGAAACATCAACGCAAATTCCTGCTTCCTATGAAATTAGTTTAACAAGGATTTGGGGAGTAATTATTTGCACTATATGGTTGATGTGTGCAGCCTTTTAATCTAAGCAATTATTTCTGAGAACAGAATGTTCATTCATCACAGAAAGAATTGAGGCAAAGTTGATTTATACCAAATATTTAGCCTGTTACATGACACAACCATTAGCTGTTTGGTTTTAGTAGTTAAGCATTACATATAAGCCAACAAGTGATGAAGGGTTTTTGGTCAGCCCATGTAACCTACAGTAATTTTAAGTGTTCTGCAATAACACAAGGTTCATATTGTAAAGAAAGGTGTTGTCAGAATTGGCATAAATGCACAATAATGATTTTTCAAACATATTTGAAGCTCTTCTACAATTTTTTCCAAATTTGCAGCAATTTTTCCAAATAAATGGTGCAATTGAGCACAATCCTGCTGTGTAACTGTCACAAAGAGAGTATTCATTACCTAGAGTTCTTGTGTCTGCAACGCAACAGCATTGTTGGCTTAGACAGGCTTCCTGAGGAACAACAAAGCTGAAATTAAACTGACAGGCAATGAGTTAAAAAATGCACCCATGAAAACAAGTTACAGAGAAAAAGAAGAACACAAACTAAACCTGTTCAAAACTGAAGTAATCTTGCAGAGCTATCTGTCCCTGGGGAGAGTCCAATATGACATTAAGCTTCTGCAGGTGAACATAGGTTATTTTCCCCACAGGAATAAACACTGATCACCTTTACAATTTAGTAGTCAAAAATAGCCATAGTTACATTCCTCAATAACAGTCTATGAAGTTTTGGGTTGATACTTTTCTCTATTGTTGATCAAAGTTTATAAAGTTCACTTGAAAGAGAGTTTTAGAGATACCCCCTCCCCCCTAAACCAAACAACCCTTTTTCACAGTTAAAACCACTTTGCCTCATATGGTTCCTGTACTGCAGAAAGATCATGGTATGCCAAAACCACTGGTTATGGGATAAAAAGCGTATTGGGTTTGCATCTCAAAAAACATTAATCTATGTAATGTTTGCATGTTGAGTACAATCAGGGCAACACCTGATTAGTTATAATAGCTTCACTTAGTTAAACAAACCATTGCGAGGTGAATCTATTTTACCTGATTTTGCCAATTGCTACATTACATTCTTCCAACCCAGGAGACTAGTGATGCAAAATATAAATGGCTGAGCAGGCTTTTGAAAAAAGAACTAAACAGAAATGTAGCTCCCAAAATTGGTTATGAGAGCATTACTGTTGAAATGTGATTAGCCACCATGCCCAAAACAGTACATCACTATGGTGGTAAATTGCATAGAGCAGAATAAGCATTCCAGGAAGTTCTAATTACCTTATTGATGAACTTTCATTTAACTGTATTTCTGATTCAAATGCATCTGCCTTCACAGCCCAGTCCTCTAAATTCTGTCTCACAAAGGTCACACGGACAGCAAAGAAATCACATTGCAACAATCTGCTGGAAGAAAATAAAATAAATTCTTCAGTCTCTTACTGCAAAACACGCTCCTCAGACATCTTATAATTGCTTTCTGAACTCTTCCCACCTTGTTAACATCTGTGCTAAAAAGAGCAGATGCCAGAATTTGACATAGAGTAGCTTGTTTAATACTTTATTCAGTAGTAAGGATGCTGTTACTCCTTGATGCTTTTTGGCACATGCATCCATTTTCAAGGCTACATCCAAGGCCACAGTGAGGGTGGGTGGCCTGAGTGTAGGTAAAGTCTTGCATCCTCCACCCCCCTTCCTATTCTCACTTCTTTTTGCTTGAGCAGTCTGAGACCAGCAGCAAGGAAGCAGGGAGGGGAAGATGGAGAAGTGAGATGCATAGAGGTATGTGCTGGGGCTCAATAGTTAGGCTAAGGACACCTGGGAGGTGCTTTACTGAATTCAGCTGTTAGTGAATTACTCCACACTGCTCTTGCAAGACCAGAAGGGACTCTGCTTACACATTGAGATTACGATTTTCTCTCCTCACCACTCTGCTGCTCTTAGGTAGATGCCAGCTTTGCCTATAACTACTCTGGCTGTACTTGCCCATACAGACTTTTAACTGCCAATTACCACTGAACTCTTTAATAAAGAAATTAAGATAATGGATGAAAGTATAGTTTATAGGGGTATAACCTACCCATACATTTTGGATGACATAAGGTGCTTAAGGGTAAAGAATAGCTGAGGACTAAGAAAAATACTATGATTCTGAAAGTAGTGACGACCAAATTAAAAATACAAGTTAATGGCTATTTTCAGCTGCGAAAGATTAACAAGCGGAGATCCCAAGACCTACACCAAAACTGGCATTAATTTAGCAAATTTACTACTTGTCTGAAAAGTAAGCATGCAATAGCAGAGACAGCATACTTGGGAAATCATATGTGATCATTTAGAAAAGCCACAACTTGAAAAGAAAAACACAACCTTGAAGGAAGGGATTGGACAAGATTGCAGCTGAAATTTAGCGTAGGTAGGTGTGAGGTAACATGTACTGAAAGGAACAATTTGAACTATTCATATACACTGATGGTTTGCAAAATCACTCAAGAAAAAGTTCTAGGCGTTACTGTGGACTGCTTAGTGGAAACTTCTGCTCAGTGCACAGTAGTGGTCAAAAAGCAAACAAGATGTCAGGCTGTATTAAAGATGGATTGGAGAATAATACTGGAAATAACACCAACACCATCAAATATATCAATAAAGTATTCTTCATTTGAAGATTAGCTGATTTTGCTTTCATTATGTTAAAAAATATAGGAATCACCCAGGAAGAGAATTAAAAGGGATCCAGGGACACAGATAAAGTTCTATAAAGTGAAAGATTTTTAAAGGCTGTCAGAATCATGACTTTTTTTTTCTCTAAACTTCTCTGCCTCTCAGTTCATCAGTTTGTAAACAAGGATACTGGGAGCCACTGACCTTTGTCATATCTACTGAGACGAATGGATGAAGTGTGGCATACAGACTGTGGATGAGCCTCTTTCAAGCACAAGGACTGAATATCATTTCCCTGCAGTTCCAGAAGAAAAAGGAAAAGGTCGGTTCCTCCCCAGACCTCTTTCCTGCTCTCGTCTGAGCTCAGTTGGCAGGGCCCAATCCAGCATCACGTCTCACCCAGCTCAGGCTGTGCTGATGTCTATATCCAGCACCTTCTACTCAGTCTTTACCCACTTCCTCAGATTCAGCTTAGCACCCTAGCTTGAGAATTTTCCTCCTTTAATCCCTTCTTTCCCCTCATGCCCTGCCCTTACATATCTGAACTACCCTCCGCTGCTTCTACAGTCTCACACCAGTTACCCCCTGCTCCCCATGGCTTTTTAGCCCGCTGTCCCCTCACAGCAGGCACAGCCCACCAGCTTAGTTCCTTCAGTGCCTGCTGTCAGGATTATCAGCACTGTCGGACACCCATTAATTTGCCTCCCCTGCAGCACCCACGCAGCAGGCCGCTTCCCCATGTTCTGCAGGTCACTGATAGAAGCGCATGGTTCTGTGGACGTTATGCGTTACTATTCATGGTCAATGAGAAAAAGTAAAATCAAAGGTTAGTTTACAGCAGAGGAACACCCACCCACACATGCACGCCACCCAGCCTATGACTATAAGAATGCCTCAGTGCATATATTGCTTAGATATTAATTAAGGCAGGAGGTTTCTCTCCTAATTACTTGGCGTGCCAGGCTGAAAGCTGTCCTGTGGATTACAGACAATTATATACACCAGCCTCTGTGGTTCCTAGGGTAGAGTGCTTTCTATAAATAGATGTCAGATTTGTAAATTTAACATTGTTTAGTCTGAGGATAAGTGAGGAAAATGGGAAACTCATTTGCTCAGCAGCGGAAGGGTGTGGAGTGTTGTTTTCTGCTGAGGATTTTTATTTTTATTACTAAACTCTTGAAAGCCTAGAGATGTCACAAGGTCCTTTTGCTGTTCTGGGCTGTGAAACCAGTAGGGGAAAATATGAACCGATGCAGTTTTATATAACTTACAAATGCGTTAAGCATTTTCTGTGACAGTGAAGGCAGTCAGAAAATTTAACCGTTTCTTTTGTGAACTTTGTTTTGTTTGTTTGGAAGTTTTCTCTGTTCCAGAAGAACTGTCAATAGCCTTGTCTAGAGCAGAGGCAGTATGTTTCCTCCCATAAGCAAAATACATTCTAATTACAATAAAAAGGGGAGGAAAAAAGAAAAAATTGAGTTATGCTGTGAAATGGCATTATTACCTCTCTAACAGGAAGCATATGGAATAGTAGCATGCACATAGGTCTGAAAGCCAGGAATAAATCAGTGCTAGTCTAGACATGCTGATTCCAGCTGTGGTCCTGAAACAAGCTGTTAGGGCTAGAATTTGATTAAGTCTAAACCATCTGGCGAGGATGATGAACAAAGGCAGAATAACACTGCCCCATCAGAGTTGTGCTAGAGGTACTTATATTATGGCTGGGACACAGGCAGGCTTACCCATTGTAATTCCCACTTTCTAACAGTGACCGGATTAACAGCCAGTATCAGAAATCAGGGTGTACATCCTATGGAATGGTTGTACATAGCCCAGTTCTCTCCAGTATAGAAAAATTAGCAGAGGAAATGTCTTTACTCAGTCCTGTTTTCCACTTCTTAGAATGGCCATCACTCATGATTTCACTTGTGCTTTCCTGGCTGTGGCTATAACATTTAGTTAACTAATACTTATAAGCACCCAGAAGATGGAAAGCCTGCATATTATCTATTTAGGGTGAGGTAATCACAAAAAGACTTAAATAAATCTTGACTGATGATGTAATTTCAGAGAGCAAAGCTAGCAGAGTCTTACAAACTCTCACAAAAACACCTCCTTTTCATCCTGCCTCCCCTCACTTCCCCAAAACAATGAATCAGTCTCAAGTGATCTGATATGAATAATATTTGCACCTTCTTTACTATTATCTTATTTTCACACAGCAAAAGGATCCTAGTTTGTGTTTGTTTACTTTAGCTTGATTTCTGCCATGCTCAGACAAAACTCCTCCCTCCACTACACAGGCTTTATTCACCAAAGAAAAACCTCTCAAAGCCCTTGCAGACCTTATGAAAGGTGTTTTGACTCACTTGGGTTAAGAGCACTGTGTGTTTTCTTTTTTTTTTTTTTTTTTTTTTTTGTGTGTGTGCATGTAAAAAGTAATAAATGAATCATTTCAACTTTGGCTGAGAAATTTAGGTGTTGTATTTGTACCATGCAACTACATAAACACAGAACCAGCCAGTTAACCAATGAATTGCAGGAATGAGAAGTGATGTGATGATATAAAACATTTTAACACATTTTTCCATATATTAGCCCTTGAACTAGTTGTGTTTTGCTTTCTTACAACAGACACAAGTCAGTAAAAGTCCAAAAGGAAAGTCTGAGGTTTTACATTTCTGTTTGTGGTACAGGAAAAGGGTTACGATCTCAGTGGTTGATTCAGTGAAATAACATCTCTTTTATACACATCTGCCTAGCAAGTAGGGCGGTAGTTGGAAATACCCAATCTAAAGCATTAAAGATTTGCTGGCAAATAGCAAGGCATTTTCTGCAGAGGAAAAGTTGTTATACTGAGTAGTCACTTTGAATGCTTAGGAGTTACAGTCAAATATCCAAACACTGTGGAGTTACACTGCATTTATTATTTTGTCAAGTATTTAACACAATGGGAATTGACTCTGCTGCATGTTTCATATCCAAGAAGGCATGATAATAGTGGACTTAAATAAGAAGATACTTGGCAATGGTAAGTGATATTTTTATAGCACATTATTTAGGCATCATACAGACAGCTCTTTCTATATGTTAGTATGCATCATTTTCAGCTGTTTTAATTTCAGAATGTGAAAAAGAAAACAGAGAAAAGATAAAACCAGAGATGCTTCACAAGCTATGTTTTTGTCTGCCTATTCACTGTCATCACTGTTTGGTTTTTAAATTAGATAAGAAATTTGAAGTAAATTATTGTTTTTCTATAATCAGCATTATGGCTTAAAACAGATGCTCTACATGGAAGTACCTTTATTTAGGACACTTTTAGTTTGCTGTGTATTCCTTCTGTTTCTCATGACACACATAAAAGCCAGAAGAGTGGACCAGGGACTTTTGTGTCTTGGTAGCTATCTTTGGTTTTGAAGGCCTTTCTAAACCTGTGATATTATAAGAGGCAAAAGAGAGACAAAATCACAAATCAAATGTTTCATTACTCAAAAACATTTAAAATCCACAAAACCTCTCTCAGTGGCAATTAATATTCATATATAAGATAAATGAATTAATTTCAAAACCAGATGAAAAGAAGAGGAAATTAGATTTATTTTTTTTTATTTAGCTTTTGCGAAGTCCGTTTTGTTTCTAACCCTTTCTACTCATTTCAAGTCTGCTGTGTAACTGCAGACTATGTTCTTTAAATATTTTATTATTCTTTAAAGAAACAATGCAGAAAAATGCATTTCTTCATGGGAACTGGATAGGGGTAGTATCTAATCCTCTGAAAACACATATACATTTCCAAACCCTTTTAAAACTAAACATTAATATGATTAACTACTACAGTTTCAGAGCACAGTTCCAAGCAAGACATCCAAATGCACTATTTACTTGAATCTCTGTATGAACTAGCCTATACAGGAAATCAGTAAATTGCTCCAGAGTCTCAGCCTCAAAGGGGATATGTATTTGTCTAGTCATATACTATAAATAACATCTGTAGACTTGAAACCTTGCCAGCATTATTAATGTAGTGTTCACTTAATCGTATCCTTTATTACAAGCCTCATTAGTAACTGATTCATACAGTACGAGCCTACAGAAAAAACATGCAGTCTAGTATAGGACACACATATTGATGATATATTATCTCTACTGCCAGTGTAACCTTATTTGCTGTAGAGCTGGTATGCTCTGAGCTGAGCATACACCTCCTGGCAAGTAGCCCCTTGGGAGACAGTCAGCGTGGGGGCTTTGCAGCACCCCTTGCTGCTCTTTTGCAGGGGGATTGTTGTCAGGATGGAGTTTGGGACAAAACGCTCCCCTCTTCCCCCACTGTACCACCCTGTGGCTGTGAACAGATGACATAAAGCTGTGGGGCTGTCAAATTGCTCCAATTTATGCCGAAGGGCTTACCTAGCAAAAGATGGCCTTTTCATCACTTTTATCGCTCTTTGCTATTAGTGAGCACCAGTGATGTGTTCTGCTGCTTTTATTTGCCTAGGGCTGGCTATAACATAATATTTATGTTGTCAATATTACAGTATGACACATACTGTACACTGTAAAATAACTTGCATGCTCCATCATATGCAATAAGCTTTGTATGCAATAGATTCTGCATAATATGAGATGGGTTAGTGTAGGATGTCATTACTTACCACTAGCAAATTCTTATTGTTTTCTAAGAGTAGTTAATTGTTTCATTCATTGTCCCATTAAAAAAAAAAAAACCAACAAACCCACAACACCCACATTTAATTATCTCATAGTACTTTTCATCAAAGAAATCCCCACCCCACACATCCACGAAAGAAGATGACAGCCACAACCCACTTTCATTGATGAAGACAAGGATTCAGAAGTGCTGGAAAGTAAACCTACCTCAGGTCAAACAGAATGTCACTATCAGAATGGGAAGATCTCCAGACTCAATAGAGTGTTCTGTCAGAAACTGAGCTGGGCAGATTGTTACTGCTTTATAGTGAGTGGTGTATATTAGAAGTGGTTGGTAAGATTCAGTTATAGGTAGTTTATGCCTTTGCCCAAGATTAATGTGGAGCCTAAACTGAGACTGTCAAAGTCTTAACATTTTTCCTCTACTATTTTATGCATTTAGGGTCCTCTGTTTTAGCCAGAAATAGGTAAAAAACAACTCTAAAACTCCTGTTCTTGTATGCAACCTTCAAAAGTCTGGGTATTCTTACCTCTTGAACATTTAAGTCAAGCCTTTTAAAATTCACTCCACAAATTAAAAGTAAAGAATCAGTTTAAAAGATGTTGAAGAAAAAGGAAAGAACTAGAACAGAAATCCTCGGCTGTGGATGAGAAGCTCAACATGACCCAGCAGTGCATGCTTGCAGCCTAGAAAGCCAATCATACCCTGGGCTGCATCACAAGGAGTGTGACTGGCAGGTCAAAGGAGGCGATTGCCCCCTCTTTTCTGCTCTCATGACACCCCACCTGCAGTGCTGCATCCAGCCCTGGGACCCCAACATAAGAAGGACATGGACCTGTTGGAGTGAGTCCAGAGGAGGGCCACAAAGTTGATCAGAGGACTGGAGCATCTCTCCCGTGAAGAGAGCCTGAGGGAGTTGGGGTCATTCAGCCTGGAGAAAAAAAGGCTCCGGGGAGACCTTACATCACCTTCCAGTACTTAAAGGGGCTTGCAAGAGAGCTGGAGAGGGGCTTCTTACAAGGGCAGGTAGTGACAGGACAGGGGGAATGGCTTTAAACCAAAAGAGGGAAGATTTAGATCAGATATAAGGAAGAAATTCTTCACTGTGAGGTTGGTGAGGTGCTGGCACGGGTTGCCCAGAGCAGCTGTGGATGCCCTGTCCCTGAAGTGCCCAAGGCCAGGTTAGATGGGGCTGGGAGCAACCTGGGCTGGTGGGAGGGGGCCCTGCCCATGGCAGGGGGGGTGGAACTAGATGGTCTTTGAGGTCCCTTCCAACCCAAACCATTCTGTGATTCTATGTGTGGTCATCTTGGAACATGATTTCGGAGAAGTACTTGGGACTCCAGAAAAGGCTGCTTCTTTTGGTAAATCCATACTGAGACAAAGGATATAGCTAGCACCAATTATTTGGGAGGGATGGCTAGATGTTCTTTGGATCAAAAATAAGCATACATAAGGAAAGGACGCTGGAAAATCTGACCTCCCTGAGCACATCTCTGGTCCAGAGTCAGGGTCATTCAGTGGCTGCCCTCAGGAATAAGCCTATACTGTAGTACCTGGCATTGTGTAAGCCTCAACACACTGTTTTACACATTCACAGACATACCAGCTTTGTGTACATACCCAGACAGACTTTCCACATAGTCTACTCACAAGACAGACTCAGTCTGGAGGCAGACAATCTGTCACACAATCCAGTCATATAGCTGCTCTTGTCCCCTCCCTCAGCTGCAGAATAAATATAGTACCCGTGATCTGAGTTATGTCAATCTGTTATGGATTAAGGTATCCCTTCCACTCCCTAACGCTATGGAGCTTAATTACTATCTGGTAGCCCTGGACTACAGACACTGTGGAGCTAACAGTTATTTTTCCAATGTTTAAACTGAGGTCATCACAAAACCCCAAAAGCAATCAAATATTAGGTCATGCAATAAAGTTCCATGACACCACCCACCCCCTGGTCCCCCTTACTGATCTTCACAAAAAATGCTGGGGAAATGATCATAGGCCTTTGCTGGGCCATAACAGTAATAGTCAGGCTCTTTTGGACAAAGACAGAAATAAAAGCAAATAAGCATCAGGATGCAGCAATGTTTGAAAGAAATGGTAACTAACCAGCGTAACAATCTATCTGAGGGTATAGCAACTTTTCAAGACTGGCAGATAATGTCTTTACATTCAGATTTGGTGCTTATTTTAAAAGATATGCTTTCGCTGGAGCAGAAATTACTGCCATCAGCACAAGAGTTACAGGTCAAATTTTTCTCTTTGATAGGTCAATTAGACAAGCTATTTAGAATAACTTTTTCTGGGCTTGAAACCTGTGATTCTGTAGGAAAAACGCAAGATCAGGAATTTATCTTTGGCCTCTTCAAGGACGTACTTGGTGGAATCCCATGGATTAGGTCTCTAGAAGGTAGGGAGGTCAAGAGGGTGGTGTCAGGCCCTTTTCAGTAGTGCCAAGTGACAGGACAAGGGGCAACAGGCACAAACTGCAACACAGGAGGTTCCATCTGAACGTGAGGAAAAACTTTGTTACTGTGAGGGTGACAGAGCACTGAACAGGCTGCCCAGAGGGGCTGTGATGTCTCCTTCTCTGGAGACATTCTAAACCCACCTGATGCAACTCTGTGCAACCTGCTCTAGGTGAACCTGCTCTAGTAGGGGGTTGGATTAGATGATCTCCAGAGGTTCCTTCCAACCCTGCCCATCCTAATTGGATTCTGTGAATCCTCAGCTGAGAGCCATTCAGTCACTAGCTCCAAGCTGTTTAACATTAGATACCACTCTGAAAGTGCAGATGAATTTCAAAACATGGAAGTAAAGTCATCTCCCAAAGACACTAGATCCTAGGCTGTTTAGGATGCTATAGCTGACTCCGGCACCATCTATCACATTACGAGCAGGTTGTCATCAGATCTCATGAAGCACCAGCAGCATTACATTTTATGTCTTACCAGGGAGCTATTTATGTGATAGATTATACTGTTTCACTCATGAGATACCCGTAAAATAATCTAGTCTCACTTTGCTGTCCACAATAATGCTAGTGAGTAACATACATAGTGCACGTTACACCCAAAGTTAGTGTTAAAAGCTACAGTATTGCAGAAGTTAAGAGCAAGAGAGCTGCTATTGGAGCTTTATACTGTTATCTTCAACACCACAAATAAAAACCATCCGCTCAGCTTCATTCTGATTGTCACTGCCTTAGAGATAAACTAAAGCAGCAGAAATGTGAAGGGTCCTCAAGACTCAACACGGAGTTAAGCAGCAGCCTGTATTAAGTAGCTTTGCCTCTGCCAGGCACCAGGAATGACAAATACTCAGAAGCAGCTACTGCTAAAGCCTTGCAGTTGAAATGACATCCCTACTTATAAATGTGGTAAAGTCATCATATTCAGGCATAGATATCCAAGAGAAGAGATTGCATAATTCCTCATCAATCACTGACAATGCTAATTAAAAAAAAAGCCAAAAACGAAACAGAACCTCCCCACCCAAACCCAAAAAATTCCCCCACT
>JAVJGJ010000060.1:13029257-13078933 GCA_035590215.1 Microhierax caerulescens
AACCCCACTGAAGAAACCAAACCAATAAACCTAGGAACCAAGTCAGGACCATGCATGCTGTCTGTGAAATCTGAAGGATAACAAGCCCCTGACTTCAGTGAGACTGAGATCAGGCTGCTGTGGAAAGTGGTGCCTGTACCAGAGTGTAAAATATGGAGCAAATTCTGCCACTGGCACTCAGATGGACTAAATATATTCACCTTTCAGTACTTCCATTCAAGGAGAAAGCAGTAGCAATGAATATGACAGAATCCAGCACAGATTCACTATAAAATGTAAAACCAGATATGTCTAAATACACTTTTTATACTGAAG
Source organism: Microhierax caerulescens (assembly GCA_035590215.1). Lineage (NCBI taxonomy): Eukaryota > Metazoa > Chordata > Aves > Falconiformes > Falconidae > Microhierax > Microhierax caerulescens. Next base: position 13,029,573 of record JAVJGJ010000060.1, read on the forward strand.
TCATGAAAAATACAGAGAATTTTTTTAATGATTTTTGTATGAAGAGTAAGTTCATATTTCTTTTGCCTTTTAGTTTTTTTCCTGATAAATCATAGTTTTAGCAATTGATAATTCTCCTTTCATTCAACCTAAAGGGCCCCTTACGTCAGCCTACAGTTCAGGGGAATATAAATCAAAAGGAATGCAGTCACATGAAAAAGGAACATTATGTGACTGGAAATGTGGAAAGAAGAGGTAAAGTCATAACTTTTTAAAATATTTGTTTTAAATTAGAATGACACCATACAGGGGAGCTCACAATGTTTTTACTACTCTGGTGCTGCAGTAAGTTATAAACTGCGTATGGACCAATGGCTTTAAAAAAAATTGATGGACCTTTTCTTCAGTACCAGGTATTTAGCAACTTCATAGCTGACACAAATATTCTGTAGTGTTTCTCGAAGCCAAACGTAATCTCTTACACAGTCTATATACCCAGTACAAAAATATTAAAATAACAAACACAACCCACAATACTTCATTAAAAGGGTACCATTCTCGCTATGCCTCATATATCACACCACGGCTACAGCCAATGCTCTTTACATTGATAATGCTGTAATTTTTCAGTCACATACTCTTAACACAATACTTTTATAGATCACATAGGCTACCTTTTTCTGTCAACAAAGTATGGTATGTATACAGTAACATATTCTTTATAAAGTTCCAGGATACCTTCTCAAGATGAGGTAAAAATCCTTTTTGATGGGTGTACACTTGGTATTAGACCCTCTTCCATGGAACTATATAAGCAATATTTTACAGCTTATGTCTAAGGCAGTGCAACAAGTAACAATACTAGAATAAGGTCAGTAACCATGCAGAGTATGAATGCATGTCATGCAACACAAAAGTTTTGGGGAAGACAAGGCCTGGGAACTTTTATTAACTCACAGGAAGGCAGTTCACTGGAAAACAGACTAGAAGGCTGCAGAGCTGCATACCATTATGAAAAAGTCAGGTCACAAAAGCAAGTGGATTTTTTAAAAGCGATCTGAAGAAAAAGGAGGAGATCCAAAGATATGAAAGCAGAATGCAGCTGAGAGAAAGGAGGGACAGAAGAAGAAAAGATAGAAGTTTGTAGAAGATAGAGGATGACATCAGTATAGAGATCAATGAGAAAAGGATCCTACAGAGACTTGAAGATCAGCATACTTTTCATAGTACAAGAACTGAACAAATCTTAGAGGAAATAAAATTAAAACAATTACACATGAAACGCATTGCCTCTGGATACTCTTGAAATCAAAAGCTTAATGGGAGCCAGAAATGGATAAATTACGGTTACATTACACAGGATTCATTTCTTCTGTAGAAGAACAAAAATTTCTTTGTGCTTCCTGGCAAAAGTTAGGTACTAAGTGATGAAAAGAATTAGAAAAAGATTTACCTAATTTGATATAATGCAATACTTATCCGTTATGGGGAAGCCGTAGCTTCTGCTAAAACGAGACTAGCCAATCATAATGTAAAAAGCTCTAACAATTTTGGAATACATACAAAACCTCAGAGTGCCAGCCTAACTCTTAGCAATAAGGTAATCAAAAAGAAACTCTTACTGAAAGTGAGCTCTCGCTGGATTATTTTTTTTTAAAGGTAATCCCTTTGAAGCAATTGCTATTAGCCATTGCTGAAGAAGGATAATGGATTAACTGTGTTTATAGGGTGACTCAACATGCCATGTTGCTATGTTTTGATGGATAGAAGGATAGAGTGAAAGTAGCAAAACCCAAACCAGAGATGACTAATCCAGTCCTGGCTTAGCAGCAATAAGGGGATGGATTGTACTGTGCAACATAACTGTTGTCCAGAACATGGCAAAAGGTGAAAATTGTGACTGTGTTTAAGGCAAAAGTAATTAATCAGTTTGCTAAGCAATATAAGGACAGGGAAAAAACTGGAATACTCCAAAGTATTGGCTTCCTTTCCTATTAATACAAGCAGTCTTTGGAGCTGGGTGGAGATCAGGACTGAGGCTAGGTTCTATCATTACTTAGATTTGCTTTGCCCAGTACTAATGTTCTGTTTAAATTTATATGCTCTTTTTTGGAAAAGGTTATCACCAGTAGCAACAGGCAAAATATTTAGTACTGAATAGTCTGCATATTTGTCCTTTAGAATCCAAACCTTTGGATATGGAAAATAATTTTGGGAAAAGAGGGATCAGTTCTTGTATCTGTTACGGTTCCAAAGACATCCTGATTTTAGTCAAACAAAAGAGAACTGTCATAAAAAATAAATTCAATGGCTTCTCTATTTCCTTTTCCCACCTCCAATAGACACTAACTCCGTATGTCAGAAAAGTCACTCTGTTTTACAGTAACTAGGACCCTGTCCCACAGCAGAAGTATCACTCTACCTGTGAGTGGCACTCTCTGACTTTTATTCTGAAGCAAGAATTGCTGCCCCTTCTGCATGGATAAACTACAGGTATTATCTTCATCAATTCAATTCTTGGGGTGAAATCTCTGCACTACTGAAATCAAAGGCAAAACAGCTCACTTCAAAGTGCTCATGATTCTGCTGTCTTCTTGTTCCACACATTAATTATGCTTTAGGGTTTAAGTACTTCCTTTTATTTGTCTGAACTCTCTTCATTTTACTGCATTCTTCTTTCCTGTCCCTCACACGAGAAGGTGGTAAACACACACAGCTGATTTTGCTTACAGTACCTATTATTTCATAAACCTTTACCAATGCAGCTCCTTTCTGCAAAGGAGAGCCCACATAATTCCAATCTCCTCATACAAAATTCCAGCCTCTGATCAGTGTTCCTTGCCCTTTTCCTCATACAATACCTTTGAGCTAAATAATGAAGATTGACCACAGTATTCAATATCAAAGCATACCATTAATGCAACATTGCATGCACAGCAGAGGTTCTCCCTCTCTCCTTTTCCTTATGGCTTCAAAAAACCTGCTTTTCTGTTCACCACTGGGCACTGAACAATTACTGTACAGAGAAGATGGAAAAAACTGCAAAAGGTTAGAGTGAAACAACATGAAAAAACAGCCCCTCCTTGTGATATTTATGTTTCTGCTGCTGGCCCTGGCAGAAGTCCAGATTCTGAATGAACAAAACTCCCAGTGGTTTAGGGACTGGAGTATTCAGCCCATAGTCAGGAAATGCAATAGCATGTGACAATGGGAAGAAATAAAAAAAAAGCTTTCCAAAGCTTTTGAGCTTCCAGCTCAACCCGTTTGGATCAAAACTCAGGGGCTGTTGAGATTTTGTTTGAATGAGCTCTCTATTGCTAAACAAAAACATGTGTGTTACAGTGTAAGACAGTTAAGTGGTAAACAGTATGTGGCTTTGCTTCCTCATTGATACTTCATTTTTATAGTACTAACACTATAAAACCCCATTTTATGTACAAGGCCACTGTCCTTGCTATTCAAATACAGTGAGGAACTCTCCCAAAACACAAAGTCAGCTGCCTATTTCTCCTCCTTTCCAGGGAAGCTACTTGGTAACTGTTGTTCACTACTCAAGTGTCAAATCTTGGGTCTTCTACAAGATTAGAATTTAAGAGTTGGGTAATGTTCCATGTTTATTGTCATCCCGTGATCCAGGTTAAATCCATGTCCTTTATAAAAGATTTCCTTTGGGGAACTAATATCCTAAAAACTTAATTGTTGGGAAAAGAGCATCAAATTCTCTTCTTTTTGTAAACATTTAAAATATAAATTAGTCACATTTGTATTATCAGGGATAGAGTGTTTTGGAGCTCCTTTAGGCAGTGTATAGAGTTTTCATCTTAATTTTTTCTCCTAGTACATAGATGATTCTCATGGGGCAGATACTTGTCTTCACAGGCCAAGTTTAATCTAGAAGTCACAGGACCACTAAACATGATACCATATCAGTGCAGTATTTTATATCTGGTTTATAATTTCTCTCTCTTTTTTAAGTTTAGTGACAGACCAATAAAACCAGGGCCTCCAAGCCACAGAACACAGAGGGCAGCAGGTGTCTAAGCATTCTCTTGTCTGACCATTTCCACGAGCAGACAGGGCCACATGTAAAATTCAGGTTTATGATTACATTTATATTATACTGAAAAGTATAGGATTTATAGTTTGTGAGAACATTCCAAAGAGGCCTCATGATTTCAATAAACTATCATTAACTGCTTCAAAGACAATTCTTTCTTTTATGGAACTTTTTTTAAATTTTATTTGCAAACTTCCTATGTATCTTATCACAGAAATTCATCGAGAGAAAGTAGGTTTCTACAGAAAGATTGCTATTTATCAGTGTGAGCAGAACTGAGGATTGGCAGGTAGGATCTGTGTGATCAATGAAAAACAGCTAAACATGCCTAGGGACATGGCAGAAAGGTGGCTGCCTCTTCCCACAACGGACGGTGGATGCAACTCAAGCAGTGTTTTGTGGGGGGAGTTGCCACAATAGTAGAATAGACTGTGAACAATTTACTTTGCAGCAAATGGAAGGTGTAATAGAGGCAGTTCGGCATCCATGGCATAGTTCTCATTTCCCAGATGCTCTATCGAAAAAAAACCCAAACAATTTACTGAGTCCTTGATCAGGTTGGATCACAAAGCTCAGTCTAGCCCATAAAGAGGAGAATGTATTTAAGAACTGGTAGGTTAAAGGGACAGTGCCACATCATGATAAACAATACAAGGGCTTGGCATTCAACAGTGGATCCTATCACGTTTTGTTCCTGGGGCAGAAGTGGCCTATGAAATTCTTACTAGCTTAATGTTTAAAATATCTGCTAAAAATTACAAGAAACATGTTTGCCATCTCAGCCTCCAGCAGGAAATCCTGCACTTGATTAGCACAGATTCTGGCTGCCCCCTTGCCTCCACCCAAGTAGGTTTAATATGCCTGAACCCTATCAATCCTAGGACGAGAGCGATGGGTAAAAACAAATGACAAACTCCTTAAATGGTCTTGCCTTCTCGGGGTAGCTGGGAGCCTGCTGGAAACAGTTTCCCCAATACTGCATCCCATTGCTTTTGTTTATCTATCCTTGCTGACATTTTCTTCAATTAGGAAACAATAGCTCCGTTCCAATGTACTGAGCAGAATTACTGAAACTGAGTCACGTGACACCATGAGAGTGTGTTTTCAATTATTCACTCTGTCTTTTTTTGCCAGGCCTATGAAGAGGAACAGCCTTCTGCAGGAGTCAGGTTTGTCTGCCTCGCTGTTGTAAGTTCCTCATTTTGACTTTTTATTTTACAATTAAGTATTTTTTATTTTTTTAAAAAATTAACAGTAAATTCTACTGTCCAAGAGTTTCTTACTCTTTATTAGAAAACTTCCAAATGTCTAGCTCTTCCTAATGCCTGGAAATCCTAGACATCTGCAATAGTTCAGTGCTAATAGTACTGCTCAGTAATGAATGTGACAAAGATCACAAGATCTAGATTAAAATGGGATGCAGGATATCATGCTGTTAGCACTTGGTAATGTAAAACTCATCTTGTACTTGCTAGTAAAGAAAAGTTCTGTCTTTCCTGCTGTCTGGTTAACAGCAGAGCATTCGCTTTCAGCCTGGGAGCTACACCAATTTATTTGCATCTTGTAAATGCTCAGTTTAATATCCAACAAAAATTTGAACCAAATGGATACAGCTCAAATCATGTATTTTCTTTGCAGAAGACAGGCTGAGTTAGGGCTTTTTAGACTTAAAGCTGGAAAAATAAAGCTGGGGATGGGGGATGGGAAAGAAACAGAGAAGGAACATTTGGTTTGCATTACAAACCACAGACAACTTCCATCAGGCATGCTGGAGGTATAAAAATGGCAAGAGAAAATGACAAGCAGTGAGTGCACTGGAGGAAAAGATGAACGGTCTAGGGAATTGTCTTTGAAGTAATTGTCCATGCCACCAATACCTTGAATTAAATTTGGTGGAAGATAGCAATGAATCATAAAGCTTCTCCAGACTTCTGATATTGTTACCTGTGTAAAATAAAATTTCTGGATATTTTTATTGGAAAACTTATAGACTATGTTTTTGGTATCTCCTATATTTCTGTCACTTATGCAACCTGAGCAGCAGCTCTGGGAAGGATGTTGCCTTGGTTAAGACTTGGGCTGTGATCTAATGTTTAGAGCAAGAGCAAGGATTTAGCTGGAAGTCTTCAGGTCTACTGGGTTTTATTTTCACCTCAGCCAATGGCTTGCTTTGAGATATTAGGTAAGTCATTTAGAGTTAAACTTGGTCTTTGAGCTGATGGAGCTCTCATGGGGTTGTGGGGGAGGAGGAAATAGCTGATGCAGCAGGGCAAAAGAGATGTTTTCTCTGCATAATGTAAAATTCCTCAGGAGTGTTGCAGGGGAGTGGGATGGAGAATGCACTTAGAGCAATGTTTCCTTCACTGTTTCAACAGGTGCTTCTGCATGTTCCCTGCATCCCAGATGCTTAGCATAGAAAGGCAGCTCTTGGAGCATTTAATACTGATGGCAGTGCTCTCTTAAGCTCAGCAGCTTCAGGCAGAGTGAGAAAGGGCTCCTGCATCTCTCCATCCCTCATTCTAGTATGTCAGTCTCCAGAGAGCTGTATTTTGACCGTTAAGCTATCAAATCCTCTGCTTACCCAGGTGCTTAATAGCTCTTTTTTTACTTCTTTCTCTTTGGGGAAGTAAAAGGGCAATTAAAGTTTGTACAACATTGAAATCCTTGAACGAAAAGTGTTATTTCTTCTAATTTCCTTCCGTAGGCAAGATTGTTTAGGTCTGAATGTGCAACATGGGCTCGTTTCTGACATTCTTATTGCTAGTGCCTAACAGCAATTGCCAGAATTACTAGGGGCACCAATCCCTATTGCAGTATTTCAAGTGATGTGTATTCCATGTGCCTTCAGCAAGCAGCTCAGTTGCTTCCTACCTAAGTGCTGACAGGAGGCACTTGCAGAAGCTCCCCTTGTCTTAGCCATCTTTTTCAACGCTACATTCTGGTCTAATGGGCTAGACTGCATTTTTACCTACCTTGAAACAAACTAACAAACAAAATTTCTGAAACTTGAAAATCTTTATATATTAGTAGGGATAAATGTCAGTCAGCTTTTAACTAATCAAAAAAGCGTACTAAAAATTGCTAAGTTGTGATGCTGAATTACATGACCAACAATGACTTATTTCAGTTCTCAAAATTATATTGTTCTAACATAATTCATAGCAATTTTAATCTCTGTGCTCCAAAATAAATTACCACATACAGGCTCTATAAACTAGGTTCTTTCAATAGTGCAGGAGGGAAGATTAATCCTAGAGAAATAAGACCCCATGTCAGCCATAAAGCCCATGTGTTGAAGCTGAGCTTCATCTATGTCATACCTTTCTCTGTCCCCTCTGGCCTCTGTGTCCTTATACATAGACTTAGATGCCCTTTTATTCAGTGTGTGCTATGCATCATAGGAAGGGAGCGTGGCTGTGCTGTTGGCCAGTAGTCCTCCATTCACACCAGGGCTCCATTCAGCCATGATTGCAAATCTTGTTATTCATAAGAAGAGAAGCTACTCTGAAAAAAAGAAAAAAGTAGAACATTCTATGTATTGAAGAGAATGGAGAATATGCCAGTTCGGTTTGACCCCAAAAGCTTCCTCTGTGTGAGTGTGGGGAGGCTAGGAGCCCAGTGATTTTGGTTCCAACGTTCCTGTCCAGTGGGGTCAGGCTCTCCCGCAGGAGCAGAGAGGAAAGAGGAGAGGGACAGAAAACACACCAGCTTTGTGGAATGTAACATGTTCCCTGGATACTTTCAGACTTAAACTTTGCCCTGGAATACTGTCCTGTTAAGAAATCAAATGAGTTCCTGTACTCATGGCATAAGTTTCTGAAGTGCTAGGGATTTTTAATATTTTTTTTATTTATTTTTTTTTTAAAGAGACATCAGGGAGCAGAGCAATATTAGGGCTATTATGATGGAAAATAAGGTATGGTGGAAGGCTACAGGAGCATTACCTATCAAAAATGCCAGAGAGGACTGCACAAATAAACATCCTTCTCCCTGGGAGATGCAGGGACCTCTTTGGTGATCCTGAAAAAGCTACATGCAAAATTTTTTTCTTTTTCAAATCCAAACAAATTCAGATTCACACTGAATTGTATATTTATCCAGCAATGCCATATAGCTCCTTCAGACAGGTACTCAAGTGTTTATAATAGGCATAGTGTTTATAATCTGGTTTTTTTCCTGTTTTTTTTTGTATGGGGGGTGGGAAAATAAAATAATCCTGTCAATTTATTCTAAGACTGGCTTGCATTTATTATATGAATCTGGCTTGGTCAGAACTTGCAGGCCTGTGTTGATTGTTGTGACTGTCAGGAGCCTTTGGAAAATCTGCCTTCTTATATTTCTGTATCACCAGTGGCATTTCAGGTAAAAGGTGCATACGTACCTACCTAGTTCTGAATAGAAGTGGCAGGGGCAGGGGGGAAGGAACAACCCAAAATAAACACAACCACCCAGTTTAGAGCACAATGTACACATTTTTTCTCCCAATAATATACTTGAGAAGTGCTTTTGAAGTTACATTGATTTTCAGTCTTGTGTATAATACCTACAGCATCTTTGACTTATGCAAATCCTTTAGTTTCAATAGGTATTTTCTCTAGAATTACAGCATACAGTCTCAGTTAGGTACTGTGAAGAGAATAGAAAAATTTGTGCAATAAATATAACAAAAATTAAGGAGAAAGTCAAAGTAATTAATTTAGACTTGCTGTTGTTGAATTCTCAGCACTGGTACATACCTACCAAAACATTTCTAGAAAACTTTTTCCAATATAAAAAGGAAACAGTTTTACAAAGTTCTCTTTTGTTATCTTAACATGCTCATCACTTCACTCATTTTACAAAAGCTCCAACTTATGCCACATTTTGATTGTATAGTATTTCTTCCATTTTCTCTTACTTGTGTATGCTGAATCATATGCTGAAACAAACCATTTCTGTAATGGGATGCTTTTTGATTGATATATTGGAGCTGTATTCCTTTATAGAGTTAAATTCCTAATCAGATATTCACATCTTAAGTGCTTCACTGGATCTCTCTGTTACTTTTAAATGCATGGTCTTAAGTGAGTTCTGATCTGCAGAGGTAGGCGTTTTATAGCAGCCTGACATTCCTTATTCTCTGCTTTTGCTAAACCACTTACAAATCAGATGTGCCAGGCGGAGAACCTAACCTCAACAATTTGATTAATCTTTTTTGAATTACAGTGGTTTCATGAATCAAACTTCAGAAGGAACTTCCTCTTTCCAAATAGTGTTAGGAGGATAGAATAATGCTTCTAAAGTATCTTCCTTTTCAATTTGGGATTTCAACATGCAAATTCAGCAGAAGCCCAAAGGAAGCAGCACAATGGAAGCATCAAAAACATTTATTAAAAGCACTCCATTGTGCTTGGGGAGCATGAGAAGAGAATGAAAAGGTGAAGGAGAATTTAGTAGAGCACTGCACAGAGACAGAATTAGCAAGTCATGAGATACCACGTGGCTGTTAGCAGACTGAAAGGCTCTGTTGATTCGATTTATTCATTAGGGCTTTTCAGTAGTGTAGGTTATTAAGTGGGAGAAAGTGGGGTATATTACAACATACTTTTTATGTTTCCTTTCCTGGAGGATATTTAGCACCAGAGAAGCAGAGAAAGTTACTGAAAGTATCATGCCGCATAAATGGGAGAACGACAGGAAAAAGAGCAGCGCCACCAGCTCTCTGAAGATGGATCGAAAGAGTGATGCTGGGAACAGGAAGTCAAGAAAGTTTCGCTCCATTTCAAGATCACTTATACTTTGCAATGCCAAAAACAGTGATGATGGGTCAAGTCCTGATGAGAAGTGCTCAGATCCCTTTGAGATCTCTACCAGTTGGGGTCAAGAGGATTTTGACTGCTGTCCTAGAACACAACTACCATGCACACCAGAGACAGAAGACAGCCCACCTGATCCTCCACGTGTGATCACCAACATGGTCCAGTCCAAAGCTGCGGCAAATGAGAACTGCAACAACATGAGAAGAAAGCTACTCATCAAGGTAGGCAGCTCGGTGCAGTATATCGTAATGTTTCCCATTGCAGTAGTTCCTAAATGTATTAATTCATATTTCTCAGAAACACAGGATTCTACTTGGCTTTTTCAGAGCCTATGAGCCTGCAGTGCTCCTGCCCTGTATAAACAGCATGAAAATGTATTTGCTTCCCTGCTGTGCTGTTGCATCCCGCTGATTGATGTTCTGCTGAAATCAGTGACTGCTAGGCCACTCTCAAGTGTATTCAGACTAGCACAGCTGGTGCTTTCTACCTGCAGTATAGTATTCGGCTCAAAATAGAAAACTGTCACTATGGTGTAGTACATTTGTAAAGTGTGATAGCATGAGATCTATCGAGCTATGCAAGTATGAATTATATTAATACGATAAAAGACCTAGGAAATTCAGCAGGCAGATTGTTCTTTCTTTCTGATTCAGGAAGGAGGTAGTGATAGCTCTAAACCTACTAGAGATGTTACTTTTTCTAGAGATGTAAGAAGTCTTAACAGCCTCATATTGCAACATTATTCTTTAATCAAGAAGTAAGTACGTTAACCCTAATGATCTGAGCAATTTTTCAGTCAGAGCAATATACTTTAGATTCCTTTAGAAAGTTCCTTTTCAGTGATATACCCTAATTTTCCCACTTCCACTCTACCTGTTGGCATGATGTGTAAAAGGGACCTCACTGTAAGTATGACTTGTTCTAATACAGTTTGTGTCCTTCTGGCACTTTCCTTATTATACTCCTTTTACCTGTGCAAATAGTGGCTTACGTGAAAGAACTGATCCTTTCACCTAGAATATTTTTCTTGTATATTCTATTTTATTTTACATACATTCAGTAGAAATTGGCTAAAACTAGACCTCTACAGCTAAACACACGGTGGTACTGAAAATGAGAATCTCCCCTTACCCTTGGAGTTTCTTGCTAATGAACAAAGCATGCAGCCCAATATCGCAAAGACTGCAGCAGGACAGAGCTCCGGATGTGAAGTGTCTCAGCCCCTGGCAAAGTCCCAGCATGACAACAAAAACAAGCCAACTTTCTATTACATTCCGACAGAAAATATAAATAGCTGACACTGACCCAAGTCTCAGAATACACTCAGTCACCTGCAAAACCATCTACCTCCTCCCTTTTGGAAACCAGTCCATATGCACTCTGCTGATTTCCTTCTGCAAGCAAAGTAGCTGGCCTCTGTGGACTCCCCCCTCTTTTAACAAAGCTGAAGCACTTTCTTAAGTGTATGTCAAATGCCACATTCTACTTGATTCCATACCTCCAAAATATGCAGGGCTCCAATGATGTTGTGATCCATATGTATATGAAACTACTCAGTATCTGTAAGTTTAGACCATTTGCTTTTATAGTTGGCAAGCAGCTCAAATAGGCATCTGGGGAGCAGAATAAGTCTCATAACTAAGGCTATTGCACAGATAAAATATAACTGCTAAGGGTATAAATCCACTGTTAGGCAGGAGTGTTAGTGTCCCTGAACAGGATGGGTCAGGAGCCTGGATGGATGCTGACATATAATTATTCAGCAACTGGTTGATTACAGCAGCATTTGGGTTGCTTAGTGCCATTGTAGACACTGGGTACATAAAATTCCCTCTCCAGCTGTCATACCAATATCTAATCTTCCATACCTCTCGGAATCATGGATCAGTGAGTGATTCTAAAAAGTCTTATCATAACTTGATAAACAGGATGAACTTTGGTAACAGCTACACTGACCTTGTCTTGTACTACTGTTGCTGAGGCTTTGCTCTGTATTAGGAAAGCAGTGATCTCTGTCTTCCGTATGGCATAAGCCTGTCAGAACAACCTTCCTGTACAATATGTCTTAGAAAGCTTAAGCTTAAAACCTCTCTCTTTAAAAAAGAAGTCAACAACCATTTTTCAAGTCCCAGTGTGACATTCACTCTCTCCACGTGACACTTCAGAAATTCACGATGTGTGACTCAGAGCTGAAGGATCCTTGTCTTTGTTCAAGAAAATTGATTCCATTCTTTCTGTGGTGTTGCTAAGGATATTCCACTATTATTCTGCTCTCCAGTGCCTGCAGCCCTAAGCATGACTCTGAAGGTGCTAATAACTCCCACAGAACTGGGGGGAGTTATTAACTGAACAACTTAATTTTTGCTGTCACATTGTAAGGAGAGAAGAATGTTTAAAAGTGCTGTGTGATTTAATGTTCCCCATGTATTTCCTCTCCAGAGCTAAAGGGGAACCCGGAACATCAGTATTCCAAACACTAGTCCTCTGTTCTGTTCAAGAACTTAAGTATCTCTCTAAGCCATGCTGTGCCAATTGCATGGGACTGACTGTAAGCAGTAAGCCATGAACATATCAGTGTTTCAGGACTTCTGCAAGTGCATGAGAGGCATGTTTTCCTGATTCCAAAATCTTTAGGACCCCAAAGAATAGTCCTATGTCCCATTACTAACAGTACGAGAAACTGGATGCTACTTACAATCAGGATAGGAGAGGTAAGAGGAAGATTTTTGAAGAAAGGGCATCTATCCATCATGACATCTATTCCTTTCACTTCAGTCTTCAATAGAAAATGTTGCTGTAGCCATTGAGGGAAGCACAGCACGAGCACAACCTATATTAAACTATAGCAAATCCCCACAGAAAGACTTAGTTCTCATTGCACTACTTGTAGAAAAGACTTTGAGCTGGAACTCAGACCTTATTATATATATGCCAGAGAATTACAGAAGGCTTAAATTCTGTTGATACCAGGTTTTACTCATTCTTCTTTTCAACAAAATGTACATGAGTTTTGGTGCCAATAGTACTACACTGATTGAGGTGGGACTACAAGTTGATACTCCTTTATCATCTAACTCACAGCACAGTGCTTCACACACATGTGTGTGTGAAGGGACCACATCCTTGTATCTCAGGTAAACTGGGCTCGTGTAAGAAGCATTGAAAAGATTGGCCCCAAATACAAAAAACTGACTTGTACCCTGTGCAGGTATTTTTGTTTTTAACTGATGCTTCCATAGCCTGCATTTATGCCACTAATGCACCAAAAGGGCAGAGGATGATGACTATTTAACTGTACTGCTGCCTACCATTTTAACTGTGATGATATGTGGGCAGCACCAGAAGAAAGGGGTTTCGGTTCATAGCTGCATCTTCTAGGCAACTTCTTTCCAAGAGTATATGGCACAGTGGAACACTCAACAGGTGAAGCTGCAAGGATTGACCTTTCATCTTCTGGTTTAACCCCAGCCAGCAGCTAAGTACCATGCATCTGCTCACTTTGTAACAGGTGGAAGGAAATAAAGTTGAAACAAGACTTAAACAGGAGACCATCAACAACTCTTCAGTGGTTCATTACATTCAGGGCAAAAACCTCAGTCAGTGCTGTGTCCATGTGAACTATACAGTTACCTCAGGCATTTGGGTGACCAGATGGTCATTCACATCCTGCCAAGACATGGCGCTATATGTCACATACCACCCCCCACCCCCCTGTGTAACAGTCCTTAGCAGTTATATCCTTCTTTGACCTCAGCCTACCCTACTGTCACAGATTTCTCACTTTGCTGCTGGAGTCCTATTTCCAGTCATTTTTTTGTCACAGAAAAGCCACTGCCATGATGTGCAGAGAGTGGAAGAAAAGAGGAGATAATGTGGGAAAAGGGAAATGGAGCAGGAAGAGAGAGTGTGGAAAAGAGGAAACAGTTGACCATGGAATACTTTAAAGAAGTGAAGTGAGGGGAGGAGAACAACAACAGTCAGGAGCAGTGAAGGAATCAGACGTGCAGCAAAGCGCATCAACTATCTGCTCCCCAATTCCTATCAAATGACACATTGTTCCTTCTTCTCTGTGTCCTCAGCACATTTTGTGCATTGCAACAACAGCTTCATTCATCTACATCAGGGGTCCTCAAACTTTTTAACCAGGGGGCCGGTGTGCGGATTAAGTGGCAGGCAGTCATCTGCAGCTGCTTGGTTTCCCCCCCAACCCCTGGCAGGGTGGTTCTGTAAATACCAGGGGGCTGGATTGAGGACCCTGAGGGGCCGGCCCATGGGCTGTAGTTTGAGGACCCTGCTCTACATATTGCTCAACAGAAAGGCAGGTAGAGACATTCCCACTAAGGACTATCATTTTATGAACTTCCAAGCCATATCTCTCCTGCCTGGCTGATTGTACAGACATCTGTAGGAGCAAATAATACGTCACCATAAACACCTAGGCAAAGAAATTTTGTATCAAAATCCTACAGCACATCACAGTTTATGGTTTGTGAGATAGCACCTCACAGTCTCAGTCTGATCCATTAATCTCTACACTCTCTTCAAAGTATCTCCTTTCATTATATATTCTAAATAACATATTCTCCCCCTCCCTTCTCTGATGTACTGTCAGCAACAATAAAAGAACAGTCTTTTAAATAATTTGTTTTCTATGTGCCAATATTCAGTCATATTGTCTATTGCTCATTGCATCTAGAGCACCCAGGACCACCTGGGTGTCACTTGTTCAGCTAGCTCCCAGACCACCTAACTTCCAAGATGAGATGCACTTGGTCTAGTATGGACAGAGCTGGAAAGCCAGCTTGTCAGTGTAAAACCAAGCAGATCTTTGCAGTTTGCTTCTCACAAAATCAGCAATTTTTAGGTGAAAGAAAAATAAAACAAAAAAATTGTAAGCAGTGTCTGATTCCTTGCGCATTGACACAGCAAACACTGTGGCAGATGGCCTCGCCTGATCAGGTCATTACAAGGTCTGAAACTATGCCAGTTATAGGGAGACTGGACAGGACTAGCTTCTATCAACTATTCTTCAGCAGTCTACTGGGTCTGAGCTACTTCAAGAAGCATTCCATTACCTCTTTCCTGCACCACCTACACCCTGGGAAGCACCCAGAGTTACCAGCCAGCGGGCTGGTAGCAGGGTTAAACATCATCTAGAATAAACAATAACAGGGAAGAGCTGACTTTATGCAAACATTGGATCCAAGCTGATCTGACTGCATGGCTTTAGAAACTTCTCTATCCTTGCTTCCTTTGGCCCATGACCCTCTGCTTGAAAGGGAAAAAAGCAAAAGGTCATTTTTTCTTCCTTGCTCATCACCAGAATACATTAACTTGCCTTTGTGCAAACACCAGTTAGTTGGCCCTTTGGTACTATGACAAGCGTTATGGCAACAGACTGTAATGTCTCAAACATGAGCCTATGGGCAGAATGGAAAAACAAAGCCAGAAGAGGAGACTGCATTTATTTAGACATCTACGTGTTCTCCTCCCTTTTCCAACTTGTTCTATCTTTCTGTCTTCCCAGCCTTCTTGCTTTTGTGACACCAGGGCCATGTTATCCCCAGAGCAAGTGGGGAAAGAGGCTGTTATATTAAGATAGTGTGTTCTGCAAAATGCAGGACAGGGAAAAGGCTCCCAGGAAAACATAACAAAGGCCAGATGATGGGTGGAAAGGTCCATCTGTAACATCTGATGTGCTGAATCGTCTATCTAGGGA
This sequence comes from Microhierax caerulescens, assembly GCA_035590215.1. Classification (NCBI taxonomy): domain Eukaryota; kingdom Metazoa; phylum Chordata; class Aves; order Falconiformes; family Falconidae; genus Microhierax; species Microhierax caerulescens. The sequence goes on from JAVJGJ010000060.1 coordinate 13,045,126, forward strand.
AGAACCTTCATCCCATGCCCTGCTTCTTGCATCATGCAAAGCTTTCTAGCTTCTGCCATTTTATTAATTGCAAGGGGAATATGCTGCTGGGAAAACAAATCACATCTACTATAAATATTTTGAAAAGACCAAGGCATCATCTAGGGTAAGTTAGAATCAGTGGAGTCATGTCAGTTTATGCCAGAGAGACTCTGGCTCTTTCTCTGTTAGAACTGATGCAGAAAATCCTCAAAGACTGTATTCTCTTAATCTTCCACTTGGAAATCCCAGCCATTTCACAGTCAGAAGGTCAGAAAAGCTAAATATTTAAATTCATTATTGTACTGCTGTTCATATTTTTTTTCATTTTATTTTTTTGCCTTCTTTAAAAAAGTAGTCAATCACCTCATTGTCATATGCTCGGTTAACTGAGTCAAAGACCTTACTTGAACTAGCCTTGTATAATACTTTACTTCATTTCAGACAATCCAACTACTGTGTCTTACGTTAAGAGCACACAAAAGTTTTTCAGTTTTCCACAGATGCCATGGTTACCCTTATTTCTAAACAACATCTGGAATTAAATGTTTTGAAATAGGACTCTGGGCTAGCAATATCTAATATAAGCATGAAAGAAAATGAAATCTTTTAAATGGCAGATAGAAGAACATCTTCAGAAGCTTTGTATCTTGCATGACAAAAAAAAGGGGAGCAGGAGGATAGAGCTGGCCTGGACCTGCAAATTATTTTTCCAGAGCTAAACACAAGAAAAATTAATCTACTCTCACCTGTGACAAAAATGCATTCAAGAAGGCTCTTGAACTCCACCTTTGTTTTTTATCTCTCAGCCAAACAGATAAAATTTAGACAATTTTTGCTTATAATGCACTCCCACAGACTTTCTTAATTTTGTTTTCACCGTGATGAGTGGATATTATGATGCAGATACAAGTTTCCCTGGTGTCTTGAAGTGTTTCATGGCAAAGCCCCTTATAGGCAGAGAGATTTTATTCCCTGGCAGCAAACACGCATTTTGTTTTAACATATGTTCTAATAATGAACAGGCAAGGTTGACCTGGAATCCACCTGCCAAACCTGCCAACCTTATTTTAGCAAATTTTCAGCATTCACTACATTCAGAGCTATAAATCACCTTTCAAAATAAGCAGGACAGTTTAAAACCAAGGAGGATACAAAATAAACATTGTCTTGACTCTTGGAACCATCAACAGTATTTATATGCATAAAATAGTAAGTGAGACAGGAGATAAAAGATACTAAAGAACAAAACCCAAAGCAAATGGACTGCTGGCACATGAGTTGGTCAAATATTTATTTTTCTAAAGAGCAGCATTTATGATTTTTCTGTCATGTCGCAATAACTTGGATGTGAATATAGTCTTCTATATCCAGGACCCAAAAAAGTGCAGATGCTGACAACATACAGACATTTTCCACATGTCCCTACAGCTCAATAATTATTTTTTTTTAAAGTAATTCTCATAAATGAATTGCAGAAACAATTGACACACAGCTTATTTGAAATGTAGCCAACTTGGTAAGATAACTACAGATTTAAACAAAAATTGTTCTCAAGATTGTTCTGCAGTGCACGATAAATTTAACCTCTACTTTCCTTCCAACTAAGTGCATGCAACTTATTCCTCTTGGAAAGAATATTTGTATCAGGTTTTATTTTGTGTAATTTCACATGTATGTCCCAATACGACCCAGAATTTCCAGCCTGGCATGTGTCCCATTGTATAAAATACAATGTCTTCCCCAAAGGACTTACATGGTGCTGCAATGCAAAACTGCAGAGCCAAACCCACTGCACTCTGCAGTGTCCTGTGAAACTGTTGAGAGCCATATAACTTTTGGAAAATTAATTACGAGGATTTTTATAAACACCATGAACACAGTAGCTGCGTACTGTGAACTAGTTATAGGAAGGGCATAAGCATGACTGTAGTCTTAACAGAGATGAGTTGGGGACAGTCTGAAATGGCCCACCATTAAGTTAAAATCAAGAACAAAATGAAGCATGGAGAACAGCTATGCAAAGTTCTCTGTGTGTGCTTGACCAGTATCTGTGAGAAGAAATATATATATTTCATGGGAGCAGTACACAAGAGTAAGGACTCCTAACGAGATAAATCGGCAAGTCCAAACCTGAATTCTGACTACAGAAAAAAAAAAAAAAAAAAAAAAGTAAACGATTCTTTGAAAACACTGACTCTATAATACAATTATTCCTTAACAACAACCCAAATCCACAATCAGCTGCTATCTCAAAATACTTAACCAACTAGCAGAATAATTTCCTACCTTTAATATCTAGCTTACATTTCTCATGTTTTGGAACAAATACACTACCATACTGGAAATGCTGTGAGTTTAATGGATGCTTCATGTATGCAGAATCTGGCCTGTAATTTCTTACTGATACTTAAACAAAAGACCAAACAGAAAAGGTAGCTCACATTTTTTGCTAGTAAAGATCTGAAAGTTTAAGACATCGGAATTCTAATCTTTATTTTGTTATCATGCCAAAGACTTCAAAGCACTGCCATAAGATTAAAAAAGAACATAACGTAGTCCTGGTTTCAAGTATGTATTTCCCAAGATATTTACCTTGGGTGAAAAGTAAATATGGAAGCTCCAAAACTAATATTAGACTTTGAACAAACTGGTTTAAAATAGAATTCTGTCCATGCTTATACACTTACCCGTTACTTACTAGAAGCACTCTTCATGAACAAAAGAGTCTTCGTAAAATGCAGACACTCCTCATTAATGGCAGACAATCTGGAATGCAAATAAACCCAGAATTAGCAAGTCAGTCAATACAAGTACAGCTCTTACCCATTACCTACTGAATTCAGCCTGAAGTGAGCCTAGGACAGGTTAAATATTTCATTTACTCACAGCCTTAGATTTATTATAGCAGGTTTCAGAATGGGAGCCAGGCTTCAACAGTCAGCCTGAAAGACAATGACTTTTATTGACATTGCTGTAAATTCGAAGTTTGCATTTTCTGTCAGTCAGGTATGATGTGATCCCTATTGATTTGTGGTGAAAGGGCATAATGATTGCAACCCTCAGGGCTAGATGAACTCTGCTTAGGGCAGAAATGAAGCCCTATGGATGGTAAAGAAGGTGGTTACACAGCTTTCCTTGTGCTGTCAGAGGACTACACATTGCTGGCAATAGTTCATGCCACTCTGACCAGGGGACCCAGAAGCAATGTAGACAGTTGACCACTGCTATATTTTGTGGCCTGTCCTAACATATGAAATTTGCCTCTCCTTCAGAAATCTATACCTCAGTCATACAAATCTCTTGGGAACAAGCCTGGATCCAGGATACACTGAGAGCCCTCTTCACTTTGTGGAGTATGGAGAGGCTGGCGAGGGCAGAGGAGGTGGGTTCAGTTGGGAGCAGAATGAGTGAATATTTGAATCAGGAGATTTACTAAGCAAATAGAAAATAAATTATGTGCTAACTTTCCAGCTTTCCTTGTCTCTTTAGAATGTTTAAGTGTCCACGTTTGTGCTACAGCAGTGTATTTCCTAGACAAATGTGCTGTCCTTCACGTGCTTAGTCAATCCATTCTTTGCTTACTCATATGACTTAATAAACTGTTTCTCTTTCTGTATGGCCATATGTTAATGATTCATAACTGTGTCAAAAATGTGCTTACAATTAGTCCTCCAGATGCAACACACAGACTACAGCAACCTCAACCAGTCTGGGGTGGACGAAGAATCCTCCAATGTTACAGTCCTCTCTGCTTCCCTACCCCCACTTAACAAGTCAGCAGCAGGGGTGGAGCTTCTAGTGTTTTGTATACACTTATTTTCCATTCAGATCTGTTCTGTTTTCCAGAGTATTTCCTTTTCTGACATATGTTTATTTTCCTCCCTGTCTTTTCTTATAGTAGCTCGCATAGGCAAAATTTATCCAGTCACTATGAAAAGTCTGTTATTTGTTCTCTTCCTCTCTATGCAAAAGGACACTCTATTCTAATATCTATTGTAGCCAGAAGCCACTGAAGTCCTAAGGAAAACAACTTTTTTTAAACACTGACTCTATAATACAGTTATTCTTTCACAAGTGCACACTGTTAAAGACCTGTTCCTGTTCTACTTGGAGGCAATCTAAGAACATTTTCTGTATTTCTTAAAAAAGGCTCAAGATGAATGGAAGTAACTTTTAATGTCTTTGGTGCATTTTCTTTCATGCAACCTTTCATCTTCTGAATCAGGACAGCTGCATCTGCAGGCTGTGTACAACCACAGGGAACAGCAGCTCAGGAATCAAACTCTCTAGGAGTCCGAAAAGTGCATCTCTCTGGAAAGGGTTCACAAGCAGTCACATGCCTGCCGGAGGCACAGCAAACAGGTACAGTGCATGTGGAGTCCACAAGCTTATTAGGGAGCCATTTGTCTGCACGGATTTTGCATGACCTGCTTTCTGTGACAAGCTATGCCTTGAAGCTCAATTTCAAAGAAAGGCAATGTTGTTTGGGAATCATTTCTTACAATGTTTCCAGTTGGAGAGACAGGTCAAGATTCTAGAAAAATAAAACTGCAACCATTCAGGAATCTAATGGTTCTCAATTACACTAAGAAATAAAACCTGGAAGATGAAAAATTGTACATAACATCAAGTTTTCAGTGTTTTCCTAGTTGCTCTATTAAAGGGCAATGTAGGATGTCACCAGCCTAGCAAGACCACTGGAAAGCAATGTCAGCCAAAGTTCCTGGAAGGGAGCAAAGCATATAGTCTCTGATCAGCTTGCACATGCAAGATGGTGAGAGGGGAGAAATATTTTGCCTGGATGTAAGATATATGTAGACAAGCAGCCGTTGATCATCAGGACTGAGCAGAAGAGAGCAGCAACAGGGAAAATTCTTAGCAGGCTGCAGCTTTTTCAAAAGCAAAGGGAGGGTTGCAGCAGACTTCTCGGTTAGTTAGATACAGCACAATGGTGCCATATTGTTCTTTGTAAAACGATGTGAGAATGTTCCTTTTTTTCTTTTTTTTTTTAAGGGATGGTTGTCTAAGCCCAAGGGATGAACTGTTAACGCTAAGTGGACAATCACTTAAAAATCTGTCCAGCAAGGAGGCTGAATCTCTCATTCACCCAACAACACGGCTGGTGAACATCATGATGGCTAGCAAAGTAAGCATGAAACTTGTGGTCCCCTCCCACAGCTGTGGGGTGATTTGGCATTTACTTGAGTGGGAAGGGGAATTTGTGCATCAGACATTTAAAGATCATGGGTTTGCTCTTCCTGACAAAACCCCAGACCTCTTGTGGTCAGACTCTGGTGACTTTCAGCATAGCTTTTCCCCAGATAAATAGAGGCTATGGGAAGGCCAAGGCCCTGGGAAATTCTAGCAAGGGCTGTACAACCCTTCCTTTTAGACACGCATAGCATGCCAATGTTAATTTTCCATTTGGAAGTTGAGCAAAGGCAGAGGTGGATTTAAGGGAAGACCCATGAATCCAGAAGCCAGAGAGCAGGCTCTGTACTGAAGTTGTTTCATGGATCTAGGATCTATAGCTAAAAAAGTCCCATGGTGAATGTTACTGGAGTTTGCTACAGAAAGAGAGAAAGAGGAGGCAGCATTAACAGGCCATCAACCCCAAATTATCACCAAATCTTTCAGTGGAAAACCCTTTTGATCTTCCTTTTCACAGAGTCCATTTCATTGTATTAGACACACTTCATTTCAGGCTTCTTGTCCTCTCATCTCCACCAAAACTAGATGACACCAAAGGCTTTTCACTTGCAAATTCTGGAGGAAACTTGAGGATGAGGGGTGGACAGTTAGTCCCCTACCATACATTTACCACTTTAAAGACAACAGAGCTCAGCCAGAGATTTGTTGCAGGCTTCAGATCTTGATATTAATGGAAAAAAGCACTTTCTCTGCTCATTATCTCCAAATGGGTCACATAGAAAGCTCTGCTGTAATCCTAGACTGAGAAAACACCCTTGGCTGGAGTGGCTATCAAGTCTGAATGTACCTCTTTCTAGGACAGCAGTGAACTGTCTCACCCAGATGTCTGTTGGATTCTGCCAAAATTTTTGTTTACTTTCTCTCCTTTGAAAGCCTAAATGTCCAGAGATGAACTACATTACATTTTTGCAGCATAATACCACCCACGAGGCAGCCAGGTGAACTGTGCATGTAAACATAAGCCTGTGCCCAATTAATTAAGGGTTAATAGCAAAGGCTTTTCACGCTAGCTAGCTTCATAAGAGAAACACTCCAAAATATTTTTCAAAATGTTTAAGGATCTTCTCTGCATTTCTTATTCTGAAGTGTTGCCTAGGGCCATGGGACTGGAACGCCCTAGTATGATTTTGCTACTTGGCAATGCCTCCACCTGCTGTCGAAGAGGAAAATTATCATTCATTAATTCTTGTATCCCCAAATAGCACTACTAAAGTCAGGCTTCTGGAAGAAAGTGTTTGTCTTGTCTCTCCAGACAGATTAGAACATAGAGATCCTGCTCTGATGCTGCTCTTGTGGCCTTCCTAGCCCCTGCAGAATATTGCTGAGCATAATTCTTACATAAATATATATATGTATATAAGCCTGTCTGAACCCACTGGGGGTGTGCAATTAATTTTCCATCCATTTTCACTAAAGACCAGAATCTATTTCTATGTTATTACTTTGGCAAGTTATAACCATTTTTATAGCAAAGTTTTAAGCTGCATCCTTTATTATCCTATTTACTTTAAATAATTAATTTTGCTCCATGTTTTTTGATTCAGGTTGAAATTTGTGCAAATCAAAATAGGAGAAATTTTGTTTTAAGCTTAGGCCACTTTTGAGAATTTCTTGCATTGCAATAGTCTTTTTCTTTTTAGGAAAGGCCAATCCAAAATGGTTTTCTGCACAGTAAAGCTGTATGTCAACGGACTCGCAGTAACTCAACCAGTAAGTTGCAAAGAAGTACTTTTTTCTTTTGTGACACTCAGGGAGTGCACAGCACAGCATGTCATCATGCGATGGTACTGCACTGTTGAAAGAAACTGCAGCTGTTGTCCCAGGTTAGTCTGGGATCCTTAGCTAAGAATTTCTGATGCATAAAAGCATCAGCTTTTATATTCACCATACCCTACAGTCAGATGTTTTGTGCATAAGCATTCAATTTTATGTTTTTTTAAGATGTATTCTAAGCAGGCCAATGCTCTTTTGGGAAAGAACGTTTGCTTTTTACTATATTTAACATTGATGGGTATCTTCACAGTGAGGATTGAAAAGATCACTCCCTCCACAGAGAGATTTACAGGAAGAAAAAAAATTTCTAAGTAACATTTACCTGAGAAAATGAATGTGCAGAAACGTCCAACACTTGAGAAATAAACCAGCCTCTGTCCCCACAACTGACAGGTGTCAACCCATACTGGATCGGGGAGATGGACTGCGCCGCGCCGGGGAGAACCATGCCCTTCAGAGACCGGCAGCCCCACATGCTCCACACCAGCCGCAAATCTCTTTCCCAGCAGCTGGACTGCTCTGGAGGGAAGACCCCAGTAAGTGCTATGGGAAATCATCTGAAAAACAGACAAAACTGTCGCCAGTAAGAATCTCTCAATGACCTTGGCAGTCACTTTCCCGCCAAAACCTACTTTTCCTTGCAGGCCCTGCCAGGAAGGTGACACTGCCTCCTCAAGCAGGAGAGCGGGAAAGCCTCTGTGCCAGCAACACCCAACACCAGCAGCTTCTCCCTCCCGTTGCCCCAGCAGTTTTTATGGTGTGCAGAAATCCTGCTGTGTGCTTCGCACCTCCTCAGTAACCTCCCGGCGCCACCTCAGAGCTCACCGCTGAGGAGGCTCTTCCCAGGCATCTCTTGCCGCTGGCCCTGGAGACACTCTGTAGACATGACTGACAAAACCCCGGCCCGAGCTCTGCGCCCCGCCGCCGTGAGCCTCCCCAGTCACCTCCGCTGGCTCGGCCACGGCCACAGGCAGGTCTGGACTCACCTCAGGGCTGGTAGTGGCTGCCCCTGGCTGCACGAGGCATCCCGCTTTCCGCCCCACAGTGAAGCAGACATATTTAAAGAACTCATTAACGTAGGCTAGAGACTGATGGTCTCTTACATTCCAGATGGATGCCAGCAATTCACCACTGGCTGGGGGAGTGGAGACTGGGCAGGGTGGAGAGGGTGTGGGTGTGCATGGCTGAAGGTCCCATGGCTGAAGCCTGCAGTGGGGAGATGGAGGTGAAGCTCCTCACACTCAGCTGCCACCCCCTGCCCTGCCTGAGGGACTCACTGCTGCTCCCCTGCCTTTTCCCGGCCAGTCCCTCACGCCGGGGCAGCACAGCCCAACCTGGGGCTGTTAACAGGGTGTGGAGGTGGCAAACTGCAGCACAAACCCCAACCAAACACCCGTGCAGACAGACCGACCCTCAGGGATTTGCTGTGCTGCCTCCTGCTTGAAGGTCCTGCATGGCAGACACTGCCTGTTGGTAGAGGCTCTTCAGTGGCATCCTGGGTTTGGGTATCATCACCCGCCACACATAGAAATACAACATACACCCTCTCACACAGAAGCAAAAGAAACCTGAAGGCTTCCAATTTCAGATTCAGAAGCAATGGAATGAGCAATCATCCTCATCTGGCAGAGGTATACTTTTTGGAGAGTGGGCTTTTAGTATGGCACGGACATTTCCCTCTTAATCATGTTCCCAGTCCCATGTTGAATAAATAATCTTGTTTTCATGTCAAACCTGAGGCTTATTTTCTTGCATATACAGAAGCTGAAATTTTGGCTGATGTTTCACATGCTTCAACACCTGTTGGTTTCACTTTGCTGCATTAAAAAAAATGTGTTGAACTCTCTTGGGCTTGTAATGAATGCAATTAACTTTGGCCCTGCTGAACTTCATGCATAGTTAGCTTTAGGTAATGAGTTTTGCTAGTGCTTAGATTAGTTTTTAATACCCAATTCTGTGTTCAGGTAGGAGGTCTTTATTAAATATTTAATTAAAGGTTCATTAAAATGAGTCCAGTCTCAGGGACTGGAGTTAAGAAATCCACTGTCTGTGGAATGGAGAGAGGAAGAGCACTGAGAAATGGCTTGCCTTGGTTATCAAGCAAAAGAGATGTGCTTCACCTCTTTCAGCTGTAGAAAGAAGCCTACGAGGTGGCTTAAGAGAGGCAGCGCAGGGTAGTTCACAGTCTGAAGAACTTTTTTGAGCACTAATTCATATTTTGGGGGAAATGCTGAAAACAGGATCTGTTTGTCCCAAGATTATTTAGTCACAAGATGAGGGAAGGAGCTAGAATTTCTTGTTCCTTAGTTCAGTTCTTAGAGGCAAATATGATACTTGTTTAGGAACCCTAATGGCTGCAAATGGGATTTTGGCATGGAGAATCAAGTGAGAGCAGAAATATACCTACACCATGGCACTACTTCAAGGGCCAACATTCTAGTTTAGTTTTAGTTTAGTCACTGTGGGACAATTTCAGTGAGCAGTGATTGAGTAACAAGTGGCTTCTGAAAATTAGAGAGAATTGATTTTTTCAAAAAAACTTTAGTACCATCAGTTATAAGGAAGAAAATTTGAAATAAACAAGTTGTCTTAATGTATGTCCAAGAATTTCTGGTCCTGCTTTAAAATGTTTTTTGTTTTGTTTTTTTTTTATGTTCACAGGCAATTTCAAGGCCATCTAGATCACTAAGTACAGCACAGCTAGTGCACACATCCTGTGGCTCACAGGCTTCAGTCATCTCAAACATCGTATTAATGAAAGGACAAGGGAAGGTAAGATTGCCTCTGTTGATTTACCAGAGAGTTTTACTTAATTTGCAATCTGTAAAGTGCAGAGTTGTGACTTCAGGTATTGAGGTTGCTACTTCTGGATTGCCAATTCACATCCAGGCTTTGCCAGGAGTGATTAGTTTTTGTTCACTTGCTTCTTAACCTTCTGAAGTATCTTTGCTAAAGCACAGTCTTCAGGCTGTAATAACACAACCACATCAAGCTAGCAACACCAACACTGACATTCACTGCTACCCTTTTGGGCAGCTGGAGGTAGGCTAGAAATCATAGACTGTGTATCATCCGTAAGCTGCGCTAGCACAGTGACCTTAGAGCTTCCTTCAAGTCAGATTTGAGTCATAAAGACAGTTTTGTTAGGAAGGAAAATGAAAGCTACCAGGAACACACAGGACCTCAATAAAAAACAATAAACATTTGCAAAATCCACAGTAAAGTCTGGAGAAAGACAGAAGATAGTTGTATCTACAAAAGTAATGTCACTGAAGATGATTAAAAAGAGATACAGGAACTATGAACTTAAACACATAGCTTTTGAACTTGATGAATAAGGGTCTGAATTTGTTTGTTAATAACCTTCTCAGTTAAAATATTTAATATTTAATTTATAACTATTTAACCTGTGAGATGACTCTCAGATGTAATTCCATGAAGTATGACCATTTCCATCATTTACAAAATAATGATTTGTTGTCTGTATTTTGGGAGGCTATGAGGATGCCATCAGCACAGTAGTTTTACTTTTCATTTGAGGGATGTTACATGGCTTGAGAGGTGACATTCAGTCTTGTAACATCTTTCTAAGTGCAGCAGGTAGTCTTTGACTTTACAAAAGGGGAGGATGGGCAAAGAATAACTAGATGAGAAGTATCTACCTATGAAGGTCTACTGGTGGTGTTTAAATTTACAACACACATTAACTCTGTTTGGTAGAAGGTGAGAGAAAGCTATGTCCATGAGACCTCTGTCTGTGTGTCTGAAATTAGTAGTAATATCAAGATCTTATATGGTGTTTTTTATCAAACTCATTTATGGGAAAAGAAATTAAGGAGAAGAACAGATAAATTAATCTTTCAAGGCTGCTTATTGATTCAAGAACAGACACAAAAGGAATAATTTAGACACCTTCCTATATGTTTATAATAGTGAATGAATTGATTGCAACAAACAAAAAGCAAATCACAAGGGTATTCTGCTGAAATTTTCGTTTACTTTTGCTACTGGCACATGGCTGACTTTTTTCATGGATTATACTACTCTGTTGACTATGCTGTCCATGTAGGTAATGCAGAAGAAACTGTACATGAACTATCATGAGACCTGAAAATGGGCTGTCACACACTGTTTTTCTTCCATAAATTAGGGTTTGGGCTTCAGTATTGTTGGAGGGAAAGACAGCATTTATGGACCAATAGGCATCTATGTCAAAACCATCTTCCCTGGTGGAGCTGCTGCTGCCGACGGAAGGCTACAAGAAGGTGGGAAATCCCCCTCTCTCCCTTTTCTCATTCCCAAAGAATGATACCTGAAGGCAGATTAAAGTGAAGGTGAAATGAACGATAACTGACTTTTACAACTGCATCCATTATTGCATTTGCAAGAGTCCTTTTGAGTACATGTATGTATCATATAACTTATTGCATGATATAGTAGTAGTAATATAGTACAATTTTTCTTTTTGAAAACAGGTGATGAAATCCTGGAACTGAATGGAGAATCCATGCATGGATTAACACATTACGATGCTTTACAAAAATTCAAGGTTACGTACTCTCCTTCCAAATCAATATCTGTCTTTACACACAACATGGGTGTGAACTCAGCCCATTCAATCATTCATTCATTAATTCTCTTTTCTCTTTAGCAGGCCAAAAAGGGTCTTCTGACACTTACAGTCAGGACAAGCTTCAGCACACCTCATTCTGCTTCCAGCTGTCTGTCACCCCACTTGTGTCAGACACTGAACTCTAGTACATGCATAACTAAAGAAAACAGCTCTTTCAGTTCAGAAAGTGCAACATTCTCATTAAATGCTACAAAGCCCAATGACAGGGTCATAATGGAAGTCACCCTAAACAAAGGTAAGTGCTAAAATTAACTGAGCACTGAGAAACAAAGCACTGTTCATTTGCACTCTGAATGTCTTTCCTCACTAACTTGATTCTTTTCCTGAACTCAGTTTTTTAATACACAAAATCAGATCTTGGTGCCTGTCAGTGCTAACAGCTATCTATCAACAGCAGGATTTTGAGGGCCATCTGTCCTCAAGAGCCAATCATTCATTTTCATTCAAGCATTACAGTCACATTCATATCCTCCATGTGAAAAAGTAAACCTCTTGGCAACAACTACCAATTATTAAGCAGATTATGCAACTCTTACCCATAATTATGCAAGCAGTTAATTTAATTCTTGAAAGGCTTAAACCCAAATAAAATACATATTTATACCCTGTACTTCTTTCACCTCCAACTGCCATCATCTTCTATTTATAAACAACCACTTGCAGAATGAAATAAAGTTTTAAATATGGGAATATCAAAACAACAAACAAAGCAAAGTCTTGGTGAGGTAACAGTATGATTTACCAAACACACAGTATGGGATCTGACACCAGAGTGATTGTCCAGAGCAAAAAGGGTAAACTCACAAAGATCTTAAACTGTAATATGCAAAACAGAAAGGGGATTGAGATGATATAGCAAACTATAGCCACACATCCTTAATTTTGTTTGGTTCCCCATTCCCCCATTTAATTTTTGTTCCTCTTTTTTTTTTTTTTTTTTAATTCTGTCTTCTTGTAAAGTCATTTGAATCCTTTTGTAATGACAGATAAGTTTTCAAAATAAACTTGCATTGCATTGTGTCTCTGACACACCACTAGTGAATTGCAAATCAGATCTTGGAACCCCAGAGGCAATATTCATGTGCGCTCACTTTGATCATGAGGTGGGGGAAAAATAGAAAGAAAAAAGAAAAACCAAACCAGTAGGAACTGCAGCTAATATTGAATACGAAGCACTTCTGAACACAAGACTCTTTCTGGTTTGTATAGAAAAAAATAATAAATCTAAGTTTTTAAAAAGGTCTCTCCAATGGTTTCTTTTGACAGCTTCTTATGTCTTTTATTATTATTATTAATTCTTTCAGAGCCAGGTGTTGGCCTTGGAATCGGTTTATGTAGCATCCCTTACTTCCAGTGTATTTCAGGGATATTTATTCACACACTCTCACCAGGCTCAGTGGCACATATGGATGGGAGACTCAGGTAGGATGAGAAAGTGTCTTGTGTCACAAGTTTTTCATTGTTCCATTTTATAGGTTTATTTTTGACCTGTTTGGGTAGGAAGTCATAGTGCTTTCTGGGATTTTTGGGTTTAAAGCATATGCACTATTCTGAGGGTATGAGCATGTGTATTTAGGGTATGTGGGATTTTCAGATATACAGCAACCTGGTGAAATTATTGTCTCTTGTCCAGGCTGGGCTAGTTTAGAAGTTCTTAGACAGGCATATACTATTCTTCCTGGAGAAGATTTACGGATGAGAAAGTATCTGGAAAAACCCAAACATATGGCATAATCTGGCTCGTTTAAGTCCTAGCTTTTCCAGATACAATCTCCTCTAATTCTATCCCTCCAATAGAAATACAGATTTACTGAAATAAGCTTTAGTGGGAGTGTAGAAATTCACCTTGTAAGATTTATGACCAATTAGTAGTGTTGAATGTATTTAGAATTTAACAGAACACAGCATTTTCAACAAAGTATTTTTGATTTAACTTTAGATCCACTGTAATGCTCCTCTCTACATGCCTAAGACTTTAGTTGAAAGAACAGTGGTCTTAAACTATTTGAAAAATTATATTATATGAATCAGTGCCTTCAGTCAGTCTCTTAAAGTATGTGAGTATTTGCAGTAGAACAGAGAAAGACAGTCTGAGTTTCCATGTGGGCCAAATTTGGACTTCAACTAAAAAGTCTAGCAGGATTACTATAGTTTGTCATCAGAATTTTTCTATTAACAAGTTATTCACATGTAGCAGAAACATAACGTCCTTTCTGAACTTAAATAACACTAGCAGACCATAAAGATGTGAAAAGCAAAGGGTTAACTTGAAAGGAAGGAAAGATGTAGGTGGAAGCAGCATCTGAACTGCATGCAACAGAAAGATCAGAGCCACAAAGTGTGCATAGCTGAACATTAAAAAAACTCAAAGGTTACATGCAACAAGGCAGTTAGATCAAAAAACCCCTTGATGTCCAACTTGTTCCCATTCCATTTTCTGTAACAGGAACGGAGACATAGCCGCTTAATCTGTGATCAAATTAGAGATCAACCACATGAATTTGCTTTTTGTATATTTTCACATGGGTGAGACAAGGTTGGGAGAAAATCTGTTTTGTTTACATCCGCACTTTTTTAATATCTTTGTAGGTGTGGAGATGAAATTATTGAAATTAACGAAGCTTCAGTACAAAATACAACTCTTAATGAAGTTTATGCTGTGCTAAGCCATTGCGATCCTGGTGCAGTGCAGATTATTATTAGCAGACACCCTGAACCGCAGGTAGTACACTTTGTATTCTTTCTGACTTTCAATAAAGCACATATTGAGAACTAAGTCTAAGTAAGAAAACAGGTTCCAATTTAAAACAGGTGGGAAAATGTTGATTACAAAGATGCTGATCTCTTTATAAGCATTGCTGCACACAAACAAATGCAAGACATGCACTGTCTTAAATATAATCATGTAAGATTTGCAGATCACAGTCTTGCATGTTTCTGTGCTGTGAGCAAGGAAACCACAGAAATAACACGTAAGTAATAAACCAAAATATATTTCTAATGCAAGAAAATAATAAGAAAATAATTTGAAAGAGGGAACATACCCCTGCAAAAAAAAAAAAAATGTTTATATACCTATCTTTCAGTAATTAAAATGTAGGTCTTGCCCAGCCACTATTTATAATTAAAGTAAAACATATTATTCTTGCAAGATTTTTCTACGAAACACTTAACACCAAATGCTATATAAATGATTATCAAGTTTAAATCATTGCATAAATTATCATGAAAGTGTGATATTAAATTATCTCATACTGGTAAACCCAGAACTCCACTTCTAGTGAAATATGCAAAAGAACATTTATCTTTGAAAGATCCCACTTAATCTAAATAACCAATATAAACAGCATATCTATTGATGTACTTCACCTATACTGGAATATATACAAATATTATGGTGTGCACTTAGCTTTAAAATTAACTGATATGTGATATAACTAGGTCTATTCATTTCCATTAGATGACCTGAAATCTTTGTGAAAGGAAAAATTTTTAAATGTTACTCATGACTCCACAGCAATCTCATGATAGTATAATGCCATGGTATTTCCTAGGTGTCTGAGCAACAACTAAAAGAAGCTGTTGCACAAGCTGTAGAAAACAACAGATTTGGAAAGGAGAGACACCAATGGAGTACTGAAGGTAAGGGAATAAGTGCATTCACTGAGACATGGCAATTTTGACTTAAAGATATACAGAATCAGTACATGCTTTATTAAAATCCTTGGTAACAGTCAAGTAACCCAAAGCAGAAAGGAAGAGGAGGAAGCCTTACAGGACAATGCTCCTAACATGCCTCCTAAGATACATTATCAGAGGGATGAGAAAAGACACCACCTGTCTGATCACCAGCAAAAAATTTTCTGCAAACTTCCTCTCAGTGTTGCTCACCCTTTCCAATTCACAACCCCTGCTTAAAGCTTTTCAAACAGCTGTCAGTAGGTGACAGGACTATGACACAATGTAGGTGATGTCCTAGGGACAAACAGCTTGTTGATCTCCTCATGAAGAAGGTCATATGCAGTCATGCTTAGAGCTATTTGCCCAGTTTAGATATGACACTCTTCCACAGTAACATATTGCAATGGTACTCCCTTTAAGTGTCCTCATTTCTTCTAAAGAACCAAAGGTAATGAAATCACTGTCAACAAAACTGTACTGCTGAGATTATATAGATAGATAGATAGGTATAGGGAAAATGTAACATCATTTTGCTGTCCAAGAATGTAACTGTTGACTTTTTGATCTACAAGCCTTTAGTGCATAAAGTATATCTTTGCATCAACTGGTGATGGTATTTAGCTGCAAATTTAATCACCTGATTTTCAGAAGCCAGCCCTTTGAATGTATCTGAATAGACATTTTGAACATGTTCCTGACACAGGTGTTAGAAAACTGGAAACCAGTTGGCATGGAAGACACCCATGTGAAAAACATATTGAAAGGAATGCTGCTCATTGCAACCGCAGGACACAGAAGCTAATGACCCGCTCCATCAGTGACAGCAGCTACAACCCCAGGTCCTCATGTAGTAACGGTGCTGCATACCAACTGACTGACTTGAAAGCAAGAGTACATAGCATTGATGTACCAATTACCAGACAACCTGGCCTGCTGTACTCATTGTCTGGTAATAATTCAGAGAGAAATTCCCCTCCTACTTGTAGCGAGGGAGGTCGATCCTTGCAAAACACTAAGAAATCATCAGAGATCCTTGTTAGGAAACCTAAATCATCAAAGCCCAAACCTCCACCAAGGAAATATTTTAAACAGGACTGCACATGTAATGACCAGTGTAACACAGACAGAAAAGAAAAGCTTGTATCGGAAGTGGCTGTATCACCTTCTGCAAGTGTTCAGGTAAAGCAAAATTTGCAGAATTTGTCTTGTGTTTGCCTATTGATGAGGCAGGGGAAGGAGGAAGGCAAAGTGACTTTGTATGATGTCAGGAAGAAGGGCAGGGAAGAAAGAAAAAATGTGTATAGAAGGACTGGGGGAGAGGGATGAGGCTCTTCTGTTTTGAAAATAACAAATGTATCTTAGTGAAACCAGTTTAGTTCAAAACATGATGTTCAAACTAAGGTCAGAAGGCACAGAAGTGTCCAAAGGAAATTTCCTTCCATACCAGGAATCTGAGTTAAAATCTCAGTGAGAGCAGCAGCAAGAATGAATTTGAGTCGCTCACAGTCCTTGCTCATGAACACATGACACTGGTGGTATTGAGCACTTTCTGGTTCCAGTGAGACCAGGACAGCAATGTGCTCTGGGATGGGACTGGATGGGTTTGCATAGCCTCTGAAGTCAGACTGGTATGGTTCATCATGACCTCAACACTCACAGAGTCAAATCATTTATGAAGTAGAGAAGTCGTGAAACTATTTCTTTGTTTCAGTAGCGGATTTTCATGGGAAGAAAGCACTAACGTTATATATAGCAGGTAATCTTAGACTCATAGACATTTATTGAGACTAGGAGGTACTAAATAAACTAATTTAAATAGTTTGGCACATATATTTGTTGATGAACCTCAGTATTTGAAAATTGAGTGTATATTTGTACCTTACCGATTTCAGTTCCCTCTCTTATATAAAGTAAAACAGAAAGTGTTTCACATTTGCGTGGGTCTGAGGGACTGTGAGATCTGCATGTTGAAACGAAGTTGTGGTTTGTTTAAAAATGAAACCTCTTTCCCCCAGGTTTAGTAATACGCCAGTAGAAATGAACTGATCTCAATGCAGTGCAAAAAACCCAAACCAGCTCCCAAGCTGCAGAGACAAAATGATACAGCTCAGACTGAAGTCCACATATAATGCTAAAAACAACTTCCTCCAGTAAAACAAGTCTGTACATCTTGGGGTGATAGCTCCTTTAAGCCCCCAAGAGAGAGGGTTTCTTGCCAGAATGTATTTCAGATCATTAAGAGAAGGTTTAATTAAAAAAATAATTATTTTTTTTTAACCTTTATTCCCCAAATGTGGCATTAGTCAGTTTGAGGTCTGCATACCACAGTTTTATGGGGGGGTTCTGTGGACTGTAAGATCGCTTTTTCATAATGAAGAATGCTTAACTGATTATTTTTGACTGCGCTTTACATCACATCAGTTAGAAGGTAAGTATAACTGCCATCAGTAAAGAGTAAAATCAAAATGTATGTTCATAGTGCTACCAAATTGGCTACTTCACTTACTGAATGTCTGATGTCCATGTTAACAGCAATAGAACACCAGGGCAACTTTCTAGAAGGCCCCTAGTAAACAGGGGATGGAGAATGGAGGTAGGTTTTCCTAGAATAAGAAAGTTGTATAACAAACATGACCCCATTACAGAAAAGCTAAGAAACTGTTAAATTACTCATTTTTTTTCAGGACAATCTCATTTTTCCAGACCTTCACTCTCTGTCCTGTTTGGTTTTGGTTCCTCTTAGTAATCCTGAAGCTTAACTACATAGCAGAAAGCACTTCCAGTGTCACAGCAGAGCAGGTGGTATCTTGGTATCATTGCTTACAAGGGAAGCAAGTAATACCAGAACATGTGTTAATGATGTTGAAAATGGCATTTACTGCAACTTCAAACTAATCCTCTCACCCTATGTTTCCAACCAAAAACAAAAAAGGGAGAGCTCTGAAACTGCAGTAATGATTTAGCTTGCCCAGCTTGTGCTTAAGGTCAAAAGGCTTCAGAAGAAAAGAGTGTTTCATATGAAGCTAGAGGAAATTTGCTTGACTAGTTCACAAAAGTCTACTGAATTGCTGATTTTACAAAAATTGAAAATTATAATAAAGTAAAAGACTGACTATTATAAAGTTTACTTTATTATTTTTAATTATTACTCAATTTTTTGAGATGTTAATTGCATTTTTTCACAGTCTGCTTACAAGTGTAACCATAAAATATCATGCCAGCACTCTTGAAATATAGAATAAATTAAATCCAATGAGGATTACATGCCATGCAGAACTGAAAGCTTGATTTCTATTCAATATTTCTTTTTATAAGAAATTATTAATTTCTTATTTATAAATAAGATTTAATAAGATATAAATAAAAATTATAAATAAATTTATAAATAAATAATTTGTAAGATTAAAACTAAATGAAAATAAGGGTTTTTTTTTCAGATTCATATATAGTGTGGTTTGTGTAATTACATTCTGACACACTTCTATTTCCTGTTTGTTCAGGAGGAAGCTGAAGAACCAATGCTAGAGGGACATCAAACTGATGTAACCCACAGTGTCTTTACCACTTCTCCTACAGCACGTGATACTGAACACATAACTGCTGTTCCACTGGACAAAGATCAAGAAAGAAAAGCAAACTTAGGTATGTTTAATTCCACGAACTTTTCTTTGCAGCTAAATGTAGCACTTAGTTTGGATTCCAAAATGGGTATGGAGCTGACTTTATCTTTTTCTTTCAACATAGACTTCAACACATATTCGTAAGTTTTGGGGTGTTCAGGTGAAATTTCAAATTATTGATTAATCTTTGAAGAAAGGGAAACTATATAAAAAGCAGCATAACAGATGATTTATTGTAAAAAAGTGTTAATGGACAGGTACGCTATTGTATTTCTTCAGATGAAACTATTTAGATCGAAAAATTGATATTAAAGGTTAGTTTTAGCATTTCTAAAGAACATTTTTATAGTTTCAAGGCTGGAGTATTACAATGGTACAAACCACTGATGATAAGTTAATATTTTGTTGTGCTAGTCAGAATTAAGGAAAGAAACTTAGTGTTAAGGGAACTCGACAATCTCAACAGGTCTCTTACAACCTCTCTCTGTAGTTCTGCAACACCTGGCTCAGATAATTTTTAAAAAAAAGCCTTAATTATTTTTTTTTTAATTTACACTAAAGCAGATAACAGTAACTGTGCAACTGCACAAAGGTTTGCTGCCATTCAGCACTACCATGTCTAATACTAAAATGCTTAATCAATCTGTAATGTAAAAAATATTCCTACATTAGAATTAAGTTTTTACTTACTAGAAAAATACAACTGGAAATGCCTGAAAAATTTAAGGAAGCATAAATATTAATCAAAGATCTTAATGGGAGAGTGTTTTTAGTGCGGGATATAGTTATAAAGTTATGAAAGATTTTTTTTAAAAAAAATAATTTACTTTAACGCCAGCTTTTTCAACAGGCTGCAAACAACATTGTAATTTTAGCCTTCTATTTTAACTGTTATAGCCTGTATCATGACTTCAGCACCCTAGAATTTCAGGTTACCTTTAGAAGTTGCAGGTCCTTTAGAAAAGGGATCTTGAATATAAGCACAGAAGAGCCTTGGTTTTCAGTTAATTCCAGTGTCAGGGATTGGTAGATCAAGAGTCATTAATTTTAAACAAGTTTAAACTTTTTAGAAACTTAAAAAAATACATATTGGAGGGTTGAATGGAATTCAAATTTAATGAGTTAATAACAACATGTATATGTTTCCCCAATACAGGGAATCCACTTTCATCAGTACAAAGGCCTATACTTAAAAGACAAACACGGGTAGATTATAGTCTTGATACAACAACAGAAGACCCTTGGGTTAAAATTTCTGACTGCATAAAAAGCTTATTTAATCCTACCATGAGCGAAGAAAACGTCCACTTAGATTTGCAAGCTGGCATCAACACAAAGAAGGAGAATGAAAATCGAAGCAGCTCAGAGACAGTTCTGAAGAAACCAGAATCAGAAACAGTCAGTTCAAAAGCGCTAAAATCAGATGAAAATGACAGTATGAAAAAGGGTCCTCCTGTTGCACCTAAGCCAACCTGGTTTCGCCAAAGTCTGAAAGGATTGAGGAAAGCAAGTTCAGATCTAAAACAGGCAGATCAAAGTCCTCCTGACCTTGACAGCATTTCCAGCAAAGAACTGCAATCCAGTTTATCCCGTATCTCTCCTAGGGGATCATCAATAAAACAAAGAATAAGCTCATTTGAATCTTTGAGTGCTCCACAGTCACCTGAAAAAATACATCGAAGGTTTAGCCTGAAACCATCAGTCCAGAAAGAACACTCTCCCACTGCAACAGGGTCAGAAGTGGCTCCAGCCCATTTAGACCAAGCCTATCTCCAACACTGTGAAACTAGCCAGCAACAGTCACATGTGGTCACGGGTACAAAGAGCCTAGACAGATCCTCCTCTCCCAGGAAGGCCCTTGAGGCTAGTTCAGAGAAAAGCAACAACTCCAACACGGAAAATTCCTCGTGCCTCTTAACTACAGAAGACATTGCAACTTCCCGTCTTGTATCCGTACCAAAAGCACATAGCCTAAGATCACGAAGCTTTCCACTTACTGCTACTCAGTCTTGTGAGATGATGAAGGCATTTAATGAAAAGTGCAGCAAAATCTATTCCATCAGTAGCCACGTGTCATCTGCTTTAATGAAATCTTTGCTTTGCCTTCCTCAGTCTCCAGCCTCTTCTGGAAACAATGCATGGGAAACCCTGGACACGTCATCTCAGTCCTCTGTGGAGGAGGATGGGACTTCTCTCACACCTGCAATTGAGAACCATCACCTGAACACTGGGTTTTCGCTAAAGTAAGATACCATATTTAAAAATCAGATTTACAGATCAGCATTGGTGAGCATCTCTGCTGATCTGCTGACAAATTAACATTTAAAGGTAGGAGTACACAATAGTATAGCACAGACTAAGTTAAGAACTTTTTAGAGCACAAAGGCTAAATGACTCACACGACAGACTTCTTTTTAATTTGTATTATATAAGCACATGTATAATTCAAACTCCCTCCTACTTAAGGCGGAAAATTTTTAGCATCTCCATGATAAAGGAAATTTAAGTACATTTTTGCCTGCAGCCAAGAGATTATTCTTATTCTTTTATGTGATGGATCCTACTTCTGTTAGGCTAACAAGACTAATTTATATTTGTATGTATTTGTAATGCTTATTGTAGGAGCTCCCACCTCAATTAAATGCTAAGATCAAAAGATGACTGCTCCAAAATTGTCTGTGCTATGTTTTTGTAGGTATGTTCTTTCATAACTCAATGTTTCTTTTTTATTCTTGTCACAATGGGACAGCCTCTCCGAGTTGAGAGAATATACTGTCAGCCTAGCAGACAACGAGAAAGAGGAACAGGAACACGGCTCACCTCAAGCATCCGGTGTGTCAGGGCAGTCTGTCATCTCTCTGCTCTCCCCTGAGGAGTTAGCAAAGCTTATAGAGGAAGTCAAATCGCTAGATGAAGAAACTTTAAAGGTAAATCCTGCTTTTTCTTTTTCTGCATGATTTCAGAAAGCTGTAGAGTGAATGCACCTGGTTAATCTTTGCAACTTGATATTATAATAAAGAAAACAGTCATCTCAATATATACCACTAGTAATGTTTAGCTCTTTTGATCAAAATTCTTGAAGAAGTCTTCAAAGATAACTAAGCAAGAGTAATATCCGTTTAACTAATGGGGTGACAGTTATTCAGCCAATAAGGTGAGCATATGGAAAAGTAGGCACTAGTATTTTGGAGGCCTTTCTTTTTATTTGGGTTGCCAGTCTGTGACACTTAATGCCTCATTGTTGGGACCTTTAGTCTTAATGGATTCATATTAAATTGTGATAAAGCTCAGAATAAGTCAAAATCAAGGTTTAAATGTGTGTATTCCAGAACTGTAAAGACTTTCAAAGACAGCTCATGCTCAAAGAAAAAACAGATAACATCCAGAGCTCTGCACTGAGAATAGTTCAGCTTCTGCTGGCAGCTATGCACTTGCTGTGTTAAAACACTCCAAGCTGTGCAAAAGCAGCATTACCTGCACCAACGAGCCTAAGCTAATGCAGTTTTTCCCTCTTAGCTAACTGCAGTGGCACATCTCCCAGGTTAGTCCTGGTTTGTGTCTGTACAGCATGGAGCATGGGTAGTGAGTTTATGTCTGCCTATCAGAACACCCAGTAGAAACATTCTCATGTCAGAGACAAATTCTTACAGACATCAAACTTTGCTAGTATGTTGCAATCAAAAAGCAGTTTGACAAGCAGAATTTATGAAAGCCAAGTCTGGTATCAATTTGTGTTTGTTGTCAACATCCCATGTCAATATTTTTGGTCTGATTAGCAGTATAAGCTGTGTTGCAACATTGCCCTCAACAGGACATTAGCCTCTCTCATATCAAGTGGTCTGTTTTCATGGAATTTTCAGGACAATCTCTGAGAAGCATGTACCCTCTGCCTGGTTGCAGCTGGCGAGTGGATTCAGTTGTGAAAGGAAACAAGATACAATATCAAAAGATAAAACTACAATTGCTCACATACTGAACACGATCATGAATGAAATTGTGGTCGAGAAAGCATGTTTCCTTAGGAGACTAGGTTAAACAGGAGTTGTTGCCCTATACAAAGTCAACTTTTGGATGACCCAGTAAGATACAGCTTAGAACACATAAAAAATAAAAATGAGAAGCAATTTTTAAGCTGTGACACTTGTATCCATGTGAGTTGCATGCCACGTTCTTTTTCCACTTTTTTTATGAAAAGGTCCTCTAACATGATTAAGCAGTATTTTCTGTTTCTACAGTACATACACTCTTTAATATTATTCAGTCTATGGTCCAAAACCAACTGATAGCCGGTTTACCAATCCAGAACAATTTCAGACACAGAACTACATTTTAAAAAACAGGTAACTGGTAAGTCAATTTGATCAAAACCAAATACTAAATGTGTCTCAGTATTATGCTTATGCCACTAAATTTCATTATAAAATGCACAAAGGGCAAAAAACCCCCAACATGCTGATTTTCCAATCATCTTGGCATATCTGTTGGGAAGTTCTTGACTCCTATTTCTTTCTTTGCCTAGGAATTTGATGATATCCACGTTACAATTTTGCATAAAGAAGAAGATACCGGGCTTGGATTCAACCTGGCAGGCGGTATTGACCTAGAAAACAAAGTGATAACAGTAAGTAGCATCTTAAAAAAATACTTCCAAACCAATACCACTCTATCTAAAAACATGTAACTTACTGGTTTTCCACTACAACAGTTGGCTTTTGGCATGATCGAAGTAGGCAGCTGTACTGATAGTCAGGAGAATGATCTTAATGGGTGAAAACAGGATGCTTCTGCAGAGAGCTGCCCTCTCCAGGTGACTGGCAGTGGTGTGCTGTCTCCTTGGATGCCATACTCCCCAACAGCTCTGAAAGCCAAGGCAGAACAACACACAGCCCTCAGGGGGAAGTAACCAACACCTAACTGACATGCAGGGTGGTCAGGAGGAATGAGGTGAGCACGTAGACATGTAAGGGGTCTCGAAGTTGGAGACTATCTTTACTCCTTCCTCCCACTAGCAGAGCAGAAAGAGGGTCGGGAAGTAGCAAACACAAGGTACGTACCACAGGCAGTAAGGTTTTGGCCATCTGATTCCAGGGCTAAACAGATTGCCTAGCTGCTTGAGGAAGGTTGTGCACAGTGGAACTTCTCTGTACAAATCTATTCAGCCCTCAGTCCCAAAAAGTGCTAGAAGCAACTTGTTCCTGGCAAAGAATGAAAAATGCACATGGTGAAGAGTATTAATTGAGCGATTTAATGATTTGTCCTTTTTTTTTTTTTTTTTTTTTTTTTTTTTTTGTGTCCGTGTGTGGTGACTGGGTTCTTCAATAGGTTCACAAAGTGTTTCCCAATGGACTAGCATCTCAGGAAGGAACTATTCAGAAAGGAGATGAGGTACTATCCATTAACGGAAAGTCTCTTAAAGGTGCAACTCACAACGATGCCTCAGCAATCATGAGACAGGCTCGACAACCCAGACAAGCTGTTGTTGTCACTAGAAAAGCTAAAGATGCAGAAAAAAATCTCAGTGTTTCAATCAGCTCTAGTACATCTTCAGTAACAAGTGATGCCACACAAGAGTCTGGTGAGTAAGTTCAGTGGCATTACCTTGCAGCCCCCATTTGCTGAGTGTTTACTCATGAAGTGAAGTCCAGGTGTTCATAAAGCAGCTCAGCATTGGCTGTGTAAATCTGAGCACCATGATTAAAGACAGCATGCTTAAGAGAATATTCCTGAAATAGACATTTGGCATAACTTTGTTGGAAAGGGAAAGAATTAATGGATTTCTAAAATAAAACAACCCTCTGAAAAAAACCCGTGTGATCCTCTCTAAAAATGTCTGTAAACATACAAGGGTTATTATTTTAGTAACACAACCAATTGAAGCTGTAATAACAACTCAGTGAACATCAAGTCCTTAGTAGTATTAGATTCTAGTTTACAAGGCTTTTTCTCTGTGAAAAGACAATTTTGGTTTGAACAAACAACATGCTATTGTTTGATACAGCAGGTGGCTACATCTGAAACATAGCAAGGTCAGATTTTTGCAGAACCTTTCATTCTTAAGATATATTTGTGGCTTTTTTCTAAAGTATGATCTGGACATCTGTAGCTTCATTTACATACTGCAATAAAAATTAGCAGCTTTGTAGTTGATAACAATTTCAAATCAAACATCAAGTCAAGTATGTTCACCTTAATTTTTGTTCATTGAATGATTTTTCTAATTCTAGTAAATATCACCAGCTTTCATCTTTATATTTCCATTCTGCTATGAATTCCAGCACAGCTTCTCTCCCCAGCACCCCAGAGGGCCTTACAATGACAAAAGGAGGAATTAAAGGCTATAGTTTTCTCTTTCGTTTGGCAGTTTATGGTGCCTTTGCAAACAAAACAGAAGTTCATATTTTGTGGCAGATGTTTTAGCTTTTCAGGCTATGCAGTGTCCATCTGCTAACCTTCCATTTGTTTCCAGCAACTGAAGATACAATCTGCACTGTAAGTCTTGAAAAAACACCTGCCGGTTTAGGATTCAGTCTGGAAGGAGGGAAGGGCTCTATTCACGGAGATAAACCCATCATCATCAATAGGATATTTAGAGGTAAATACACTTAAATATGTACATGGCAGGTTCTTAGCTGATGCAAACTTGAGCAGTTTATAACTGACTGCTGATTTATAGACATGAAAATGGTATTTTTTGTAAATGAAGCATTATTCTGTGCAGAGCCAGTAATTTGTTGCCTGCTGAGACCAGGTGGTTTATACTAAACACACTGGTGATACTTAATAAGTGAAAGATATATTAAAGCCTCCTCCACACGCAGAATTAAAGGAAATTCATTTTCTTTCTCCAGGGACTGCATTAGAACAAAGCAGCCTTGTTCAGCCTGGTGATGAGCTATTACAAGTGCACACAACTGCCATGCAAGGACTCACTCGTTTTGAAGCATGGAATATAATCAAGGCATTACCTGATGGGCCCATCACAGCTATCATCAAGAGGAAGAATCCAAGCTCTGTTACCACCAAGTCATCTGAAACTTTGTAAGAGGAGGAATTAAACTACTGCCAACATTACAAACAAAAAAGGATTTCATTACTTGCAGCCATTTGGTTAGCATTGCAAGGTACTTAGCGCATATGAAAAGTACACGATTGTACTGCCAGTTAACAGAGCAAGCTATCTGGGATAAACTACAATGTGCACAAAATATGCATGATTCTTATTTCAACATTCAGAAACAGCTGTTACAAAGTGCAGAATTATAAAATAACAACTTTATTAATAATATACTGGTTGTAATAAAACATGTGACAGCTATAATACTCTCCTATTTCAAGCCATTAACTTAAATACTAGAAGAACATTCTATGCTAAGTCTTAAGTCCTGCTCTACAAGTCTTGCTCCCTGTCTTACCTTCCCAGGAGGAAGAAATATGTCTACCAGCCTACAGCTAAACATTGCCTTAGAGAATGTGTAAGGCTTTTGAGAATGTGTAAAGCTTTAGAGAATGTGTAAAGGGCAGAGCAAGTGGAATGCAACTTTGAGTGTCAAAAGAACAACATGCCCTAGAAAACTCCAGCTTTTCTATTCAAACCCACAGAACATCCAGGACAGCCAAAACCTGTCAAGGTTTGTACTAGCAGCTGACAGAGCCATTTCAGCTCCATCAGGCCAACACAGGGTGGCAGCAGGAAAGGAGTAGCTCAGGGTATTGCAAGGGTGAGGCAGGAAGCTGAGGGTAATTATAGTCGTTTTCCTAACCTTCCTCTGGCCAGAGATCTCAGAGGACTACAGCAGGAGAGTAACAATTTAGAACCATTTAGAACCAAGTCTTACTGCCTAACCACACAAATTTTTTGAAATGTCTTTGTGTTCATTTTGTAAGGGAAAGTACTAGTGAGAGTATTTGGGAATCAGAAGTTCTGAATCCAAATGTTTATTTTGGAAATACTAAATAACTTGGAGAGAAATCTGTACTTCAAACACTGCTGTCGGCATTTTGGCAGTGCTCTCTAAGCACTGTATGGAATTCTACCATGCATGTACATCTGTGGCAAGATGGTCTTTTGCATCCATTTGGTCTTCTCTGATGCACTTCACACTAAAGGGAGAGATGAAACATCAGGACAGAAGTAGTGACTCACCAGCTGAAAGTCAGATGACTGCACTGGCTTATTGTTCTTTGGCAGTTCACCTTCCCACGGCTGGGAATTTGCTGCACCCTTCTTCAGTTACTGAATTTCACCAAACCATAAACTGCAGGAGTTCAGAAGCTACCTTCCGTGCACTTAACATGATGTCACAGAAACAGCAATTGAAAGAAAGCAAAGTAGGATGGACCGAATGTATTATTTGAATCCAGGCATACAACTTGCTTTCGCCTTTCCTCCCAAGACAATTCTATGTTAATTCTTGAAAGAATATTCTTGACAAGCCATCTACCCCCACACTTCCAAACCCCTCGTTGACTGAGTTGTCTTTTCTGAAAAGCAACCAAACTATCCTCAAAATATTTATATGAATTGGGTAGCAACAAAAATGGGAGAAAAATATTAGAGAGCATCTTTATTTTTTAACTGGTATTTACATGAAACTGATTTTTTTTATTATTATTATTATTTAGATTTTTTTTGTATTTAACTTAACCTGCGTTACTGGCTTAGGCTTAACGAAGTCTAAAGGCCCGGTGCATATAAAAGATTCTAAGATTTTTCAGCCACTTGCCCATACTACCAATATAGGAAAAACATGATTTCCATACAGGAAAGCAGGCCTGAACACTTTAGCACTGTTAAAGCTATTTCCTGTGAAAGACAGATCATGCTTTTTAGTTAGTTGCTAACTTCAACACCACAGATGGGACTAGCTACAGCCATAGCGCAGAATGCCTTAATTCCTTCAATGCCATCCACCGAAGGTGTCCTTACCTGAAACAGCTATTGAATTTCATCAATTTAAGAACTGACGTTGAACCACCAAGACAGGTTTGATCTCTATTTTTTTCCAGAGGTGCTCCTCTCACTTCACTTCCAAAGTTTTTCAGGCTTATTTGCATGCCTCTTCATTTCCTGGCATCTGCCAAGATCAAAAGAAGTCAAAACATGCTGTGTGACAGGCAGCATGTCTCACTAGAGAGTCCTCCAAGATCTTACAAGATGATCTTTGCCAAGACATTTCCATCTCCAATTTGGCAGGGCAGAAGGCTGAATGTTAAGGGCTCTTAATTCCTTCTGGATAGCAAGTGTTGAGCACTCAGAAAAAAAGGATCCTGAAGTTATTACAAGGAGGGCCTCACCTACCACCTGTTTTGCTCAGAGCAATAGAACAGAAAGTATTAATTTTATAGTAAATAGCTAATAAAAAGCCCCATTGTTTGAAAAAGGTTTACTTGGAGGAATAATGAGTGCTGACCTGAGCTCTGCTCCTTGAATGTTTTGCTAAATTAATCATACCTGCAAAGAATTGCTGAGATAGTACATTTCATGCCTAACAACTTCAGTGCATTTAGATAAATACGTACAAACCTCTATAATATCAGGGCCCAAATCTCTCCTCCATAGATTTGTTACTCTTCCTAAGTATAGAAAACAGCAATTGGAAATAAAAGACCAACTAAGGGCAAAGAAGCTGGGACAGTAAGTGCTCTCGCCAAAACAGCTTTATCCCCAGTTAATGGGGAGTGTAAACAGAAGTGAAAGCTCTTCCCTCTCGTTGGCTTGAAATTCAGAGAAATGCTGGAAGTCTAAGTCGCTCTTACATTTCCTTGATGGAAAAGCAGGTGCATGAGGAACCATTTTAAAGGATGATACAGGAAAAACAGCAAGATGTAGCAGAAAAATATTTATTTCATCACACTGATAAAAGCTTTTTGTATTTTTGTACACAAAGGACACTACATTAAAAACCATTTCCTTGAAAAATCTGTTCCATAGGGTGAGACTGACAGTGGGAAACTTTGTATGCAAGTCCATGCCCTATACCAAATATAAACCAAATACAGGGACAGAAAGCAGAGCATATTAACCTCGTTAACTAATCAAGTTACAGCATTAAAACCACAACCTGCATTTAAATTCCTAATTCAACAATTATTTTTCCTTTTTTAATTATATGTAATCTATAGTAATGTCTGACATTCCTGCAGTAACCAGTACCATAAATATTTTCTAAAACTAGACACAACATTGCACACAAGATCAGGAGCTGATTTCCCAAGATAGTGCTATGAGGCAAATCAGTCTTAGAAAAAAAAGCAATGTCCTCATGGCCTGTTGACAAAGCTACAGAAAGTTTCTTTACCTGTTAAAACCTCTCACTGCAAGAGACCAAAAAACATTAAAAGCACAGTTGAAAATAGTCATTTCAAGCACAGTTTAAAAAACGGCAAGTAAAGTGCTTCATTTATTGCCACTATGTCAGTGCAGTTTGTTTCATGACTTTGTGGAAATCACTGGTTTTGGTACAAAGTGGAGAAAAGAAGAGTGTCTATTTGCCAACCCACAGACCTATGAATGGGTTTGCACTGCTAGACCTCAATTTAGGTAAAAAAGAATTAAGACATATTTACCATTAGTACTGCTGGAAAAAGCAAGTGGGATCCTCCACACAATCCAGTTTGTTCTGGCTTTTACATTTGCTGGCTTGGACCCACTGAAGCATCTTAGCAGCTCTACAAGTGCTGGCAGCATAAGAGCTACTTCTTTTTCTGGGGAAAGAACATTGTTCCACAGGAGCCTACGGGGAGCTGCAGAGACAAAACAGGGCTGACCTGCACCTGGCTAACGCTGTAGTGCTAAGTTAATTTTACCAGTGCCCTTCCTCACAGACCCTGACAAGAATATGGCCAAGAACAGATCCAGTATGTGCATCTTCTCCCTGCAGACAGCCACCAGTGCTGCCTCCAGGATTATTCTGGGCTCTGGAGTGGTATTTTTCCAATAGTGAAAATGAACGATACATATTAGAAAAGAATGTGCTGGTTTGCATAAAGACAGGTAGAAAATGCTGTTTTAAAAGTTTACTTTACTCAAGTCATTGTTCACCTTTCACCTTTCCTAAGTATCTTTGCTAGCAGAACAGTCCTGTAGGCCAACTTTCTATTTCTATCCTCAAGCTGTCAGATTTTTTCCTTGGCTGGTGAGGTCAGCAATTGGTCTTTTCACGCTTTTAATGCCTTAACAGCTTTGGTCAGGTTACTGTAAAATCCAGCTATGTTGGCTGGAAAGAAGGAATCCACCACCGTCTGGGGAAGATAGCCACCAAGATCAGTCTGAAAGAAACTGAGGAGTTCAGTCCTGTCTGGCTCCCTGCAAAGACAATGCAAGTGTTTTTATAGTCAGCAGTTTAAAAGCATTAAGAACTTTACAATAACTCTCATATGTATAGTCTGAGGATTGATATTTCGGAGTACTATTTTTTAAATCAAACAACAGGCATTAATTCCAAATGTCAATGAATGTGGCTATCCCTGCATGTCAAGTTAAACTAGGTGCATGACTGTTTATAAATTATGGTAGTGTAATAAACAACCAGATACTAGTTTACCAAAAATTAAGACCAAACTTGTATATTCTGCTGAATCTCTGCTTAAGAGGTCAGCAAGAATCCTACCATCATGATGGTTCCTGTAACATTAAAGACTTCTCTCCAGGAAATGGAGACTAATGCATTCCACAAAAGAAACAGAACAAAAAGGGCACTCAGTCATAATGATTATCAGTCAAAGGAAGACAGAAACATGCCAACTCCAAGAGCCTATAGATCACATGTGGCTACATATGCATAAACACACCACGAAGTGGACAAGAATGGCTTTAGAACACACAACATTCAAATGTATTGTTTCTTACCCTGGAAGAGGTATACAGAAACAGCCACAGGGATAATTAAAACCTCTCACAAAATCTGGTTGAGGAGGACACAGTGGGTGTTCCACGTTGGTGGCTGTAAGAAAAAGCGTTCAAGAAAAGTGTCAATTTCACAGAAGATGGGAAATAGTCCTTGGTACCCAAAGCACCAGCTGAGAAGCAAACTCATTATATGAGAATATATTTCAGAAGAATGACAGCATAACCTTTTTAACATGGGGCTGTGCCACACAACTGGTCAGAAAAGATCATTAAAAGAAACCACTCTGGTCACTGAATAGAGAAATCAAAGAAGTGTTTAACTCAGAAGCAGTTGTCACTGAGCTCTACACTAAACATCAAGACACTTGAGGGAGTTTCACTGAACCCATGTTGAGCAACAACACTGCTTTTCTTGAAAGGTCATTCTAGCTACTTCCAACAAATCAATGCTACAGATGTATATGCCACTTGACTGCTCAGAAGCTGAACTCCAGCAACTACGTAAATTCTTGGCAAGGCACTCCTGAACAGGATGGGAAAATGGGACAGCTGAACAGTGGGGCAATAAAAGCACCGATTTGTAAAAAACAACAGGATGAAAGTGAAAAAACAAAGAAATGTCCTTCCACACAGTGGCAGCCCCTTCTATGGTTTCACAAGAACAATTATGTCCACAGGAGTGGTACATTTATTCAATACTTTCACCAAAACCTAGAGGCTGTGCAGAAAATGTTAAGCCAGGATTTAGCCTAAATGGGACTCCTTTTAGAAAGTCCTGTAAATTCTTAAAACAACACCACCACCACCCCCAAAAAAACCCAAACCCAGAACTTAGTAGTAAATTAAATACTTATTCAATCTCGAAAGCATAGCAAGGAGAGAAACCATAGATCAACAATATCATCATTATCTGAATGTTAAGATGACTTACATACTCTGACAACAACAGCGTAGAGAGACCAGTAATATTTTATCTTCTGATCAAGATCAGATCAACAAGTACTGAACAACATGTTACTTATTATTACTGGTAGCTGCCAGTTACCTCCTAACATAACACAGTGACATTAAGAACACAAGCATATTACCAGCAGATAGCATCATCCCATCTTCATACTGCTTGATTAGTACCACGTCCACAAATTCTCTTGGGGAAATAATCCTCATGAAAGCTGAAGGTGTTGTGGTTCTGCATACAGAGACAGTCTGGAAATCACAAAACAGTTATGCCAGTTGATGCTTTAAAAAGTACAGCAGAAAAACCCCTGTAACTTTCTGGTACTCTTTCAGTTACACTTTCTAAACTTATCAAGGAGTTCTGTTACACCCTTTGTTGAACAAAATGCAAATCAGCACAGTCAAAAGGCACCACCGTATGTTGACCAAAGACAGTTTAATGGAGAAAACCAGAGTGCTGTTGTGTTGCTTTAAGATTGATTTAAGGTTGATTAAGAACAGATATCACAAAGGATGCTGAAAAGCAAATCTGACACATCTATGCTCACAGACAGTTAACAAAGATAACTTCCTGATATCCTATCACAGGGAATACAACTTGATACACTGAAGAAACCTTAACACTACCATCCCCTTTTGTGAGGCTCTGCGATGACAGGCTCCCCAAAACAGAGGTTTCCACTACACTGGTAGTGCTGGCAAGCCTGGTAAAGTCTACAGATTTCAACTGGCAGGCTGCAACATTCCTGAAGTTGAAGTTGAAGAGCCTGTAAGCCTCCCCCCCAAAAATAATCTTCCCAGAATTTCCACTGAACATTCCTGGGACTGGCTATGTTTGCACCCTGGCTGCCTCCAAGCACCTACATTCACTTCAGAATTGGGGATCTAAATCCAATATGCTTTCAACGTTCTGACACACTGTACAAAAAATTGGACTGCGTAACTATAGCAGCAGAAACTACTGCTCATACATAGCCATTTTCATCTATAATACTCTATGCACAGCATCTCCATTTTAATGATAGACACTGAGGCAAAGTGCTGGGTCCCAAGGTCAGTTTGCCAGTAAAAGGCAGAGTGCGGCATGCGCAGTGCAGAGCATTGCATGCTGCTGTGGTGAAAGATGGGGCCAGAATTAATGGCTGATGACATGAACGCTTCACTGCTTATCTAAATGTATGTATTCACTAAACCTTCTTTTCCCTCACAAACAGCTTGTTAAAAATAATCATGCTTAGCTTGATTTGCAGCATCTACAACCTTGTGCAGGAATCTTTAATGTTACCCATTTGCGTATTTTGAGTATACGGTATTCAGCCAATATGGCATTAGTAGCTCCTTTTAGAAAGATAAACTATTATTAAAAGAATATATGGAATCTGGGGACACACACTAATCGTTCCTAACCCCAGTATCGTTGGCTTGATCCAGGCAGGTTGTACGATTTCTTGGACCTTTTTAACTCCCCGCACACACATCGGCTGCCTCACGCAGCACTACAAGGGGAAGGTCTGTGCAGCCCCGGTGCTGCTGAACACAACGCCGCATCCATCACACCAGAACAGCTTTTACAGAACTTACATCGCAGACGGCTTCGACGACCTCAAAGTCCTTCACGTTTTGGTCCCACTTGGTCCTGAGCCCACCGGCCACCGGCTTTATGCATTCCCAGACATCCCGGGGGCTAGCAGGCAGGATCCCCTCCGCCCTGTACCTGCGGCGGCACGGAACGAAACCGAAACGAGCTGTTCTCCGCTGCCCGGCCCCCGCACCCCGCGGTGCAGCGGCCCCGCACCCGGCCCCGCCGGGCCTACTCACAAGTTGCCAGCGAACTCCACCGAGGGCCTCCAGGACACCGAGACCTCGCTCTGCGGGAAGGGGGAGCGTTCAGCCGCCGCGGCGAGCCGGCCCCCGCCCCAGCGAGCCGGCCCCCGCCCCAGCCGCAGCCCCCCGCCCCGCCCGCTCACCGTACGCCGGCAGCCCCGCCAGCCGCCGGGGTCCCGCCGGTAGCGCCCCATCTTCTCGGCCGCCGCCTCCGCCAGCCCCGCGTAGTCCATGGCCGCG
>JAVJGJ010000060.1:13079006-13101925 GCA_035590215.1 Microhierax caerulescens
CGAGCTGACAACGGCCGCGCGGGGCGGCGGGCGCGCCTCGCCTTGTCTCGCCTCACGGCGGCGGGGCTGGGTCGGCTCTCGGGCAGCCGGTCGCACCGAGCCTCCCATCCGGGCAGCAGCTTGAGCGGCAACGAGCCGCCGGGCGACGGGCAGCTGTGAGGGCGCGTTGCTCGGGCCGCCCCAGCCCCCAGCAGCGGCTGGAGCCAGGGCGGAGGCCCTGCGCCTCCCTCACCTCAGGATGGCGCCGCCCTGCCAGGTCCGGCGCTGCGGGGCACTGCTGCCTCTTCTACCCGCTCTAATCCAAATTACATGAGGGAAAGAGATAAAAAAGAGCAGCCTTCGGCATTTTAGGGAGGCGTAAAATCGCAACGGTGTGCGAAAAACAGGAGGAGTAATGAGCCACATCTAATTTAAAGGCCATAGGTAGGAAGTTTTCCACAATGAAGCTCAGTGTGGGCTGAGGAGGCTCACCAGGAAATCCATAGCAGCTCCAGGATTTCATCTAGAAGTCTGGCATGCTTTACTGTGAACAAATTCTTGCCCAGACAGCACATTGTAATGAAACTCACTAAGTTATTGCTGATTTGTTTGATCTGCATCATATTCGAACTAGGCACATCACAATGTCAAACGTTATACTGAAAATAGCAACTTTGTACAAAGCTGACTACCCACCAAAGAGACGGAGAGAGCCTCATCTGACATTTTTGTACTGGTTTAATTAAAGTGCCCCAAGTACATAGCTTTTGCGTTTCCAGTAGGTGGGGTTTTTCTTTTTTAATAGCATAATATTTTAAGTAATAAATTGGAAAAATTTTCTCTTCCAAATTTCACAGCGTATCAGTCGTGATATTAAAGCAAGGTACAATTAACAGTAAAACACAAAGTTAACTATGCTCTTCCCACCTCGAGTAGCTGCATACACTGTTGTTGAAAAGACAGGCCT
Source organism: Microhierax caerulescens (assembly GCA_035590215.1). Taxonomy (NCBI): domain Eukaryota; kingdom Metazoa; phylum Chordata; class Aves; order Falconiformes; family Falconidae; genus Microhierax; species Microhierax caerulescens. The sequence continues at coordinate 13,079,953 of JAVJGJ010000060.1, forward strand.
CAAACGGCCAGTACAACAAATGCACGTAGGCCTGCTCAAAACACAGAAAGAAGGGAGTGCTTCCTTAGACATTTGAGCATATCAGTTCATTAGGCTCAGACATATTTAGATCAACACTAGCTTTTGATTTCTTTTTGGTGAGTTTTGTCCCAGGTTTTGGATATTTTTCCTTGCTGTGAATGACCTGGATATACTGGTCATTGCTGCTGTTCTGTGGATCACTGCTGGATTCAATGGAAATGGAATCAGATTCTGTTAGAGATTGCTCCTGCTTTTGTTTTGATTTTGGTTTCACATGTGGCTCAGGGTAGTTCAGGTGCACTTTCTTGTAAGCGTATGGAGGCCTGTCCAGGTCTAACTCAAAACCATCACCCCAGGATTTGTAATGCACTCTGGCTAGATCTTTGCTCATAAGAATGTGGCCATCGGCATGTTCCCCAATGTAAAATCGTGGTGCTGGGCGAAGATCAGACAGTGAGCGAGGACGATGGTATCTGTTCATTAACTGTCTCCCAAGTTCCTCTTCATCCTCCTCATCTTCACTAGGATGAGGGGAATACATCTGGTGTGGCGTTCGAACCACGTATCTTCTGACATTGTGCGGATACAACTCAATAATGTCTCCTGATTCATCCTTTCTGAAGTGCCTTTGGAGTCGGGAGGTAGAACGGAGCGATTTTTTGCGGGACTCATTTTCATTAACGAGAAAATACCTAGTAGCGTATGGTCTACGTCCCACAAAAACGGGAGCCCCTGCCCCAAGGGCATCCAGATTTACCTGCCGAATGCCTTTTCTGAAGAGAGGCTCAGAATGAACATCTTCAGTGTGCTTTTTGAAAGTCACTGGTGTGTAGGGCTTTGTTTTACAGAGCTCGCTAGCACTCCTATGTGCAGCACTTGGGTACCTTTCGGAAGGGGGGGTGGGAAGAAGGAAATGTTAAGACACACACTTATATTGCTCTGTTCATTGCTCTGGAAGTGAAACCCTAGGATTGTAAGGGTACAGATTACAGTACAGTATCTCCATTGCTCCAGATTTTTGGGACCAGTTTGAGAAACATACCCTAAACATACCCTAGAAATTAGAAGATATATTTGTTCTTCGCTGGGCAGCTGAAAATTGACCTCTAAAGTTATGCTCCCATTCTGTTTTCTCATTATTCTGAGAACTGTTCTCTATCTGATCACCTGGTAGAAAACCAACTGGTAGCTTAAAGCATCAGTCTGCTGATGTCCAAAACTGCTTGTCCTACAACGAGATCTGCAAAAGCATTCCGCATAGAGTTCCCTCACTCTTACTGTGTTTGTCCTGTTCATGGAAACCATATTCTGCACAAACTATTTTAGTTACATACTTGAAAAGAAGCTTAGTATTTACCTTTGCTTGAGGTTCATGTAAACTCCATCAACTACATAATTTCAAAAGTTTTATAATCCCATCTCAATTAAGGCAGAGTTAGGGAGGTGGTGTCACCTCCACTGAATAGTACTCAGGAATTAACTTGCTTTTAAAAAATTCATTAGCTGTTTTACTACCCCAAACAGTCTGAATACACAACTGTTTTATAAATAAAGACAGGTGTGTCATGGAGCTGTAAAAATTAATATCATTTCAAAACCAAAGTAGTCTTGCCTGTTTGTGATTTGATCACTTCTTGGTTTCTGTACACTTGATGCTGAGGGAGCTGGTGTTAAAGAAGTTGAAGTTGTGGGAGTTGCGTTGACAGGTCTTGCAACATCAGTTGAGGGCACAGTTTGGGGCACAGACTGGGAAATGGTTTGTATTCTGGTGCCTTTGCTCACGGGAGATTCAAAGTTCAAGACGCTTCCATTCTTTCGTGGTGTCGAGGACCGAACAGAAGACTCCTGGCTGATAATATCACCTTCTTGCTCTGGTCTCTTGTCATTCCCATCCAGATTTTGGATTCTGGCTAGAAAACAGAAATTATTACAGGAACTGTCCAGGTCTGTAAATTTAGGAGATTTAGGAGACATCATAGATGTCAGATGCTCTGTATCATCAGAGGTGCCTCTCAGGTTCTGCCCTATTGGTGATAAAAACGATGCCAGCAGAATGCAGATGTAAACTATGGACCTTGTCTTTCAGTGTTGCCAAGATTAGGTCAAGCGGAGCTCAGAAATCATCTAAAAGGAGGACTCTACAGGACACAATTTTTAAAATGTAGTTGAACTTCCCTATGTGTATGAGAAATCAAATTGCATCCAAGTGCAGTATCAATAGTGACATCTCTAAAGCTCACCAACTTACCTACTGCCATCTGAACCACCTTTTTCTTATCTTCAGTTCTTTCCTAAAATACATTCAGAAGAATGAAAAGCAGTATGTTATTATGGATTAGAGAGTAAATCCACAGTTGTGTAAGGATGAAAAATACAGTATTTGTTTTACATTGTAAAACACTAACAGTGACTTTAGAGGTTTAATTAGGCTTGTACTTTACTAATGATCCACCAAATTGCATGTAGAAGTGCTTTGTGCTGTACTTACTGTTTGGATCTTCATTCTCAGTTGATTGTTGGTGAATTTTAATGATCTTGCAATACTTTGTAGGTAATAGATTAGCATGCTAAAAGTGAAAGAGGTGATTATGAGTCACTACAAACGTTCTTGTTAATTTTCTCTTTGAGGGTTTATAGGTCATCAAAATGGTGTACACGTTCAGTTGCTGCTTTGTAACATTTCCTTTATACTGTGATAATGGATCCCAGCCTTCTTACAAGCAAACATGCATAAAAGAAATAAACGGCACTGAAAACAGATGTAACAGCAGTTCTAATTGTGCTTGTGTTTTTTTGCAGGTCTTTTCATAGTGTATATAACCCTGAGTGCATTACTAGCTTTTTTTTTTTTGTTTAAATTCTGGACATGCTCAAAATAAAAAATTTGATAAATATTTTATTGTCTTTTATTTCCCAGTCTGTGGTTATGGAACAGAGGCACCAGAATTACAGCTGAGTTTGCACACTCATACCTATGTAATTTTGCTGATTGACTGGAATAACACCTTGTTTACTCTGGCACAGCTGAGGTCAGATCTGGCCTGACATAATATATTGCACTGGCTTTCAGGTGAAGTCAAGCCTTATAGCTAGATTTCATGCCACAAACATTTACCTATGTGCTTAGCCATCAGTTTGAAGCAGTCAACAGATCTACTTAAATTTGTAAATATGTTTGTATTTACATGGCTGGTATTTTAGGGGAAAAAGTTACAAATAAGAATTTTTGATTTGGTCTTTGATTAATCTGGAAAGCCCAACGATGGCACAAACTGCATTCATCTGTAGTTTATGGGGGGTAGGTGGGGTGGGTGGGGGAATGATACAAAGGTACATGTAAGACAAATGATACTTCATAGAAGCAAAGTGAATTTCAGTGGCTCAAAGTAAATATTAATTCCCAGCTGTGAACAATTACTTAGAAACTAGAGTAAGAAAGGACTTCCACTGGAAAGTCTGCAACAAGTTATATTACATTAACACTTAAGAGCAGACCTCCATAATTGATTTATCTTGCCAGAAATCAGGATGACTGAGTAGCTTCTTTGAATGATAGACTGAGCCCTGTTCACAGTCATAAACTGAACTAATGACCATGGGGAAATGGAAAAATTAATTTCTGTGGAGCTCAAGAGGGAAGAAGGATCTTAAAACTTCCTGGAAGCAGCAGCACTGCAAGCCTGGGCACGATATAGTGAATTTGCTCTAACACAGTATCCCAGAACAAGAAATTCCTTTTGAAAACATGATGATAGTCATTTTAACATACTCTTATTCCTGTCTGATCTGTATACCATATATTCAATAAGGTGGTTTCTTTTTCAGATATGCTTAATAAAATCATAATAATGCAAGGGTTTGTTCCTCAGTATCAATACTTGACTCTCCAGAGGTAAGGCCAGTATTAATATGATCAATTTACCCTTCCTGTGAAAGCCAGAGTACTTACAATAAAAGTAGCAGTGCAGGGAGGACAACCACAGGACTGCTGATGTAAGTAATCACTGTGTTGAACCATGCAGGAAAATCATTCTGAATTGTTTCAGAAACAATATCGTATATTTTTTCTTGTCCACTACAAGGGGGAGGAAGAAGGCAGAATTAAGTTGTATGAAATCCTAGGTAGCTCAATTTGTTAAGCAGTGTTGCACTGTGTAAACAAGGAATTTCAACAAGGAGTTTAATTCAAAACTAATTTGCAACAGTATAGTGAAAGGGGAAAAAAAAATAAAAAAAATATCAACTTGTTCATTATTTGCTTTTTGACAATTTTTCCAAAGCACAAAGGCATTGGCCAGGCTCAGAGGGTGCTTGAACTGAGACGCAAGATGGTGACGCGTGCTAAATTGCTTGGTGGCACATTACATTATGTAAACAAAGTAAATGGACCATGTATATAAAGCAAAATGTTGAGCCTCACTTAGAACGCAGACACGTTCATCTAATTAAATCTTAAACCGGAAGACATTGGCAGCGGAAAAACATTGTCCTATTAACTTTTCTTTTTTAGTCATTAATTTGTGTGATTAATTTATTGTGAGAGGGTGAGATAAAATCTTTGCAATTTTCATTAGTCTGTTGTAACTTACCTGAAGGGTCCACAGCTTAAAGATGGCTTGTATCGGGCAATAGCAAAAATTGTTGGTAACATGCATAAGAACAACATGAACAGCAACATGGCCAAGTAGAAATTATTGGATCTGCAAGAAGGTGTAACATGTTTCAGATTATACTACTGAGAAAGAAAAACAGATTTAACATAAAAGGTGCAGGTCTGTATCTACCTAACAAGTTCAAGATCTACATTTCTAAAGATCAAAATCATTCTGCTATGAATAGAAAGTCTGAACAGAGCCAGTTTAAACAGACTTTTAATGATCAAAATCCTATTTGCATGGCTTTCCAGATACCAGTGCTGCAGCCAGATAACTGTTTACAGCACCCTTCTGTAAAAACTGATCTTACTGCCTGGTTGCGTTGCAGGAGAAAGAAGAACAGTGGCAGAAGTTAATTCATCTTCAAAACATTTTGGAAATAATTGATTCTTAAGAATTAAAAATGCCCTAAATTATTTCCAGTTTGAGTAAACAATTAAAATATTCATCATGATAGAAGAAGAATGGAGAAATCTGTTGTGTGATGCAGCAGACAAAAGCAGGTATGTCCTAGCTTTCAAAGAAAGAAACATCAGGAAACAGGCCTTGCAACAGTTAACACATGTAGGTTATTGTGCTCAATCAGATTTGTATGGAAATAAAGCATTTATGTTAGGCCACATGTATTGTTCTAGGAATATTCCCTGACATATTTTTCAGTTCTTGCATATCTTTAACTACCCCGCTTTACAAACCCTCCAGTTTCTCATTAACTACATTTTTTTCACAGATGTTTGCTATCAAATTTGATTGTCAACTTTCAGAGCAAAAAGCTCCTGTCATTTTATTCCTACGCACAGAAGACATTTCTATTGTCTGCATTTGATTTATTCTTTATCTATTGTTCTCATTTTGACTAACCGAGATGCTCTGAAAACCTGCTGATGTGGTACATTACACGTTAACACAGCCCAGCTCCTCAGGTACATGAGTCCAATCAACTTGAGAACATTGAATGCTGGCAAGCAAGGTGAAAAGAAAGCTCCCATCCTGGAAAAACATCATCTTGTCAGTGCTCAGTGTTGCAGGAGCAATTTTAATAGCAAAAGAATGTACAAAAAACCCAGATAAACAACAGCTCACTATCAATGGAGAATCTCTTATTATAATAAAGTATAAAAATCTGCATTACTAATATCCTACTTGAATAGGTTTCATTGGAAATCATCAGATTGACTTAGGTAATCAGCCAGCAAAGAACAAGAAGAATCACTTATGGACTACATACCAGATCATTCCTTGGTTATAGACCAAATGCAATACGTTCTCTGCAATTTTAAATTCTCCATATTCTGGCTACAAGAAACACAGTGTAGGATTAATACTTTGTCTTAATCTTGTTTTCAGATCATTTATTAGAAGCATTTGACTGAATCAGTTTGCAGACAGCACGTAGCCTGAAACATCAAAATCAAGTACCAACTTCTGGCAGGCAGCAGGAACACAGCAAAACCTACCCTGCAGCAGGGGATTAAATAAACTAATTCCTCTCTGGTTTACTGCACTACTTTAGTTAAGGAGAAAGAACAGTCCTCAGCCTTTCATGCCAACAGCTTCTTGCTAAACTAATATTACTCACTGTAATTTTCTTAGAGGGCTATATACTTTTGGTGATTGTTTCTTGGACCGCTGTCTATGTTATGGATAGACATTACAGCTACAGAGAAGAGGATGTGGGGAGCAACTCCATGCCCTCTGCCTCATCTTTTGACTCTGGGACCGCTCCATGATCTCATTTTGGGAAAGACAAAGATTTCTGCACCACAGCCATGAGAGTAGTCTTGTGAAAAAGATCCCATTCTTAGCATTTACCCCGTGCCCCCCAATTTAAACTCGGTGTGAGCTGCGCCTTTACAGATGTGTGCTATCAGGAAATTACTTATCTGTTGAAAGACTCTAAGGACATTCAGTACTATGGGAAGGAGCCTACCCATCTCCAGCATCTCAGTTTGACAAAATAAAACCTGTACTTACAAACTTGCTTTCTAGATCCCAGCACCAGCAATCGCTTAAGTATCGGACACACAGTCCACGGAAAAAATCGATCAGCAGGATGCTTGCGACTGTGAAAATCATGTCGATAATTGAAAGCTTTAGCATCTCCTGAAATACATATTGTTCACACATACTGAGTCATTCTGGAAGCAAATGAACTGCATATGGATTTTTTGCACTTGTATTTTGGCTCAAGCTTAGTATCCTGATAAAACATGATTTGACTATATCAATTATTTCCTTTTAAGCTTTTCCTGTTTGACTTTTTCCTTACTTGTCTTTATTCTAACAAATACAACAAATATAATCAAGCTTCCAGTGTGCCTTCTGTTGCTTGCAGCAATAAAACTCTGGTCATGACAGCTTCAAGATTTTTTATAACGACTGTTCTGAACATTTATCTAGGTAAACTGAAAGTTTGGTTTTTCTATTGTACCCAATCCTTTATTATATTGATTGTTGTAATATACACTTGCTAAGAGCTTCACAATTAAAAATATTTATTTATTCATACAAAACCAAAACCCAATGGCAGTAGGATCTTCAAGCCATAAAAGAGACCTGTTCAAAGTTTACAAATGAATGGCATTATCCTATATTTAATTGAGCTTTAAAAAACATACAGATAAATAGAAATGATTCAATTCCAAACATCTCTAGCCTATCCTGGGGAAAAAACAAGCAATGAAAAAAGCCCATGAACACTGATTTTAAATTTTTCCTGGTGACTGTGCTACAGGGAGAGGGGCATGCAAGAATAGAAATCAGGCTAATAAACGGGAGGGCCTTTTGCTCCAGATGGTCAAACACCATCTTTAATGTTTCTCATTCTGGAACAAGGAGGTCAGCAAGTCAGAAGCATAGTGGCATCATCCTTAACGCAGTGACCTAGACACAAGTGCAACATGACAGAGGCCAAAGTACATTGAGATCAAGTGATGTCTTTTGAATTTTGTGTGGTTACCATTTCACCCTGCATGTGCTAGTGCCACTGCTAGTCACTCAAAATAAAGACCACGAATGATGTATGCTTCACACACAGGGAAGCAAAAAGTGTCATATTAAGTCTGCAGATTTTCTGCAACCTAACCATAGGAACATGCATACATGGCACTGCCTCCAAGCTGGCTCCATTACGAACTGACAGTATTTTGAAACCTTTTGTTGTTGACCTCTTTTTTTATTTTTTTGGAGGAGTGAAGAACACTTGATTCTCTAGTGATTTACCAAGGCAGAATGAATAGAGACTCAAGAGGTACTGTACAAATGACCAAGGGCACACTCTCATGCTTGGTTTGGGTCTGCAGCACCATCTATCCAGGCAGCAATCTGAACCTGTGCAGGGTGCATGCTACTGCTTATACATTTTTACAGTCATGTTTCTCTGTATGACTTTAATAGGATGTATCCTATTAAAATAGGATCTGTATCGCACATCTGTAGAGATCTGCCTGTGCAGAGCTGAAGACAGAGACCAAAGCCTGACAAAAGAACATCTGTACAACAGTAAACACATTGTAGGTACTGAACAAAACCCCAAACTTGTATCTTTGGCCATATCACTTTGTGCAGTCTTTACTCTTTCTACACAATCCTTAGCTAAATTATGGAATTTATACAAAGAAAAGCTCTAAAATTCAACACAGCACAATATGATTTTAATTTTTTTTTTGTCAAATGTGGGGTAGGAATAACTTGATGACGTAATAAAAAAATTACATACTTGACCAACATATGTCTCCCAGCACTGATCCTGCGGGTTCTGGGTGTTATGGTTAAAGGAAAATGTCTTGTTAACCAGCGTGTCAGAGACTGTCAAACCTTGAGCATGACTCCCTTCCGATATGACAATGCTGTTTCTCTTAATTTGTACATCAGGAACAGTTGTAGATAAATTGTCTTCTTTAGCAAGAGTTTTGGTTGCCAACAAGGTGGTAGAATTACTTGCATTGCTGTTAACGTCAGAGTCCTGAAATAATAAATGTCCCCAAAGCTACTTTTTCAACCATACATACATGCAGATGTCTGTACCTTCTACAACGTACGCACACAGAGGCATTCATGTATTTTCAAGCCGCAGTTAGGTGGCTGTTAACTAGCTGTCAATGTATGGAGTCAGATGGAACTTTTAAGGACGGTACTGAAAGCTGATTTTAGGTAGCTGGAAGTATTTGACCTAAAGTGATGGGTTGGTTTTTTTCTTTGGCTAGTTAAGCAATGCACAGAAATCTATTTATGATGTTACATCAGTGATCAAATAGATCCAGTTATCCTAAAAACCTACAAATAGTTATAAATGAACATTACAAACTTAACTTTACAGTTGTATGAAACTGTAATATTTTTTAATCGATCTCAAATTTTTATTTGACTTCCTATATGTTATAATAAATGGAATCGTATCTATAAAATCTACTAGCTTTAAATATCAGAAAACATCAAGTTAAACTTACAGTGACACTCATACTGTCCACTTTATCCAGGAGAGCAATGATTAAACTGTAGAGGTTTCCCAGGTATAGAACAAGAACCCTGAAAACAATAATAAGAATAAGAATAATTAAAAAATTAAAAAGAATAATTAGGTACAGGTTATTTACATTATTATCCCATTGACTTTGCATACATGCTCTGGTTAGGCTGGACTAAAACACGCAACTAGAACACATCTCTCCTCTTCCTCTTTCTCCCTACACATGGTCTACACTGCATAACGCCCATACCTGGCAAGCTGGAAGCGAAGGGTTGTCCTTGGATGATACATCTCCAGAGCTGCCACAAGTTCAAAAGCAGAGGGGGCAATCATTGTGATCAGTGACACAACTACACTTACCTACAGAACAGAAAGACATGGCATTTTTATAGCTTTTCATGTAGATCTCCTGTGGTACCTTGGGTGCTGACTGAAATACTGGTGACGCACATGCTTTGGCGATTGTTTTTCTTGGATTGCTTTAAAAAGTTAATATTGACGTTAGTAATTACGGTAGTTCTAATCCAAAATTATAGATCTGGAATACCACTCAGGAATCTTTACTCCAAACGCTGTAGCTTTGAAATTACTACTTTATTATTGAAAAAAATCCCACTGTAATTTGTGGGAGACCAACATCTTTCTCTGAAATGGATGAGTAGCTTCTGCATACCTGTTCACGCCCTACTCTCAGTATCCACTCCTTCCTGTGAACGGGAACATTCACAGACCATTCAGCATCCCCCAGCTGAAATCAACAGCTGTTGTCAAAGCTGATCCCTTTCTAGTCCACTGTTTGCTCAGCTCAGTTGTGGGCACAAAAGTAGATTTGTAAGTGACGGGAGAGTTTATGCTTTGTCCCCACAAAGCAGCGGCCAGCTAGAGCTGCAGTCTCGGCCAAGGGGGGACCTGCAGCGTCCCCCTGGCCACTGCAGCTCTGCTAACACCTTGCTGCAGAGCAGAGGGAGCAAGCGTGTGAAGACGGATCCAAAAAACCACCACTCTGCCCTCTCATTCCTTATTTCTCCTGGCTAATCTCTCGTGATTTACACCTCAGCACACACTATTGCTACAGAGAGCCCCGAGACAACAACCCCCCTTCTAACACAGAGGTGGCATGAAGACAGCATACCTCATTTTTTTCCCAAAGAGTCAATTCCTTTTTAGTGCGCTCTAACCTTTGGGATCGATCCACAACAAAGTATATGATGTAAATACTTCCAGCAAGTGAGAGAAGCACAAGGATGTTTGCAATAATTCTTAAGCTTATAGTCACTGCCCTGGAGGGAAAAAAAGACAGAGCCAATACCGCAGATTGTCTTATGACACCAGGGTCTTTTCTAACATGGTTTTTAGGAGTATGAGACAAGCAGATTAGCACTGCTATCTGCATTGAAGCAGTGCTTTGAAAAGTATCTCTGCTCTTATATACATACAAGTTTTTGCTTTTCTTCTTTTCCTGCTCTTCCAATATAGCTTCCTTGAAAGAAACACAGCATTATCATTATAATAGTGTTCAGCAAAAATAATGCACATATCTTTCACAGAAGGCATCAAGTATACTAATCAAAAACTTCACATCCTGTGCATGCAAGTAGATAAATACCTTTCTGCCCTGCATAGCTTTTTAGGAGTGACAAGTGAGCTTAAGTAGTGAAGGAGATTTCTGAGAAACAAATACACAGTAATCAAATACTTGTGCACTTTCAGTCACATACGTTCAATGGGGACAACCAGAGATTTACACTATGAGATCTTTTCACAGGATGTGCCTATAGAACCTATGCACCATTAATACAATACAGAACTGTCAGAAGTTATCCTCAGTCATTAAAATAAATAAATACTATGGATTATTAATTCATCCTTGACACAATTTGAAGTAATTCTGTTCAATGACTTAATGAGAATACACCAAATTTGGGAAATAAATTTTGATGAAAACCACATCTGTTCTTAAATTCTAAATGGAAATCATCTGCATTTAAAGCAATTTTCTAATATTGAGAGCTGTAAGATGTCTCTGGACCATTTGTTACGGAGAGATGAAATAAACTGAGTGTTTTCACATTGTTAACGTTAATTTGGTTCTATTACTCAATGAAATTGCATCACAAACCATTTTTTTTTCTAGCTATCTAACTTCTTGTCACACAAACAATGGCATCCAACAAAACTCTTCTGAAGAGTACCATGGCTTTACTGGGACAGAATGAGTGTCAGCAAGCATGATGTGGCTGCAATACCACACAGAGATGTGATCTCAGCCCTCCCCTAGGCAAACAGATCTGTAAACAAGTACGGAACAAACAATAGGAAATGTAAGGGAATGAGAGGAAAGACTTGCATAGCTTACAGCTTAACAAACAAAGCAATTCTAGATAATTTGAAGGTCAGTTGCTCACCCTAATGCTATTAACTATGGCAGCAGCTTTGCTCTCTGCAGCCTCTGGGTTTCCTATTAAATAGTCCCAAGCACAGAACAGTCTCCAACAGAAAGTGTAATTTTCATCAGAGGCACTTGCTAAACTCATTCTTGAATTCTTTGCCATTCTGTAAAAAAAAAAACCAAAAACATATTCAGCTGTTGTTAACGTGTGAAGATGAACATGAAGGAGATCACTGGTTTGGTTCATGGATTTCAGGTGTCTACACCTTTAGAACTCCCAAAAATTTGCAGCAATTAGTGTTGTTGGCAGCTTTCTGGAGAAAACAAACCAGGGTGAGGTTCAGACCATGAAGTTCCCTTTCATTCTAGTGAAGAAGTGACTCACTGCAGAAGGGCATTCTGTTTTGGTATTTACATTCTTTATAGCTGACAAATAAAGCAAAAAAATCTCACTAGAGCTGTAGACTTAAACATATTTCAGTTTTACGATCTCCGGGTAGGATCCAGCTGGAAGATACCATCACTAAGACGACCATTATTGTGATTACAAGTTCGTTTGACAAAACTAGTGATCATGCACAAGATCTGTTTGTTTTCTGTATTGTTTTCACCCTCAAAACATGTGTTTTTGTCAAATAGAAACCCAGTGCCATTTTACAGACCTTGGGAAAAAGAAAGAAAACCCTACGCACTCATCTCTGATAGGCAAGATGGCAAAATATTGCAAAGTGTAAGAAATTAAATTAAAATTAGTAGCTTATGAAAGAAAGGGCATCCAAAAGGACAATGTTACAAGGGGAACTGTAAGCAGCAAAGCAAAGATCAGTGAGCTAAGGCAGAAGAAGAGCTAATCATATCTGGAAACTGCAGATGCGTAGATCAGTGTCAAACATCAGTGACCCCTGGCACAAACCAGCAGATAGAATAAAAATAAATGGAAAGGGAAGGTTTGGCTTCAAAACTGGGAATTATTACAGGCAGTGCTAAAAACATCCCTTGACTGCACTGTGCTGGATAAATAGGTATCCAGAAGGGAAGGGAAAGCAAATCAGGAGAGGATAGAGTGACCTTGCCTCTCTCCAAGCACTGCACATTCCTGGATTTATGGTCAGTGCTAGCAGTCTTGCTCTCTCTGCTAAGTAACTCCTACTCCTGGCCCTTCAACAGCAAAAAAATTAGGCTTAGATTTGAATGGGATGCCACATACCGGCTGAAACACTGCAAATGGTATTACATCTAGGATGGAATTTTTATATTTATGTTTCAATAGATGGCAATAATAATGCTGAAAGCATTACACTTAAAATATAAATTTCTGTCCTAGCGATATTTGTGCCAGAAAAAAGGAAAACAGAAAGAATGTCCACGAGTGTCAGACCTTACACTACACAAACACAAAGCACACAGATCATCTGTGCTGCCCTTCTTTTATGGACTGTGCAATTGAAGAGAGATCAAAGATAAATGATAGCAAGATAAGGCTCAAGCTAGAAGGAAACTCAGTCTGCCTCCTTAATATTAGCAGACGAACAGATTAATAGAACTACGCAGAATAAACACAGAGGAACTAGAACAATTAGCGATTGGCTGAACACACAAGCTTATGAACATCGGTAAACGGGAAGTCTCACTTTTTTAAGAGAATGATGAAGCTGTAAGCAAACACCGCCATTCCGACAAGGAAGTAGGCGAGAGGCAGCCGATACCCAGCTTTCCCAATCTTCCTGTCACGACCGTAGTAGCCATAAAACAAAACAGAGTACTGGAGGTAGCCCTGCAAAGACCAGAGCCCATAAGTAAGAGCAGTAACTAATGGCTACAACAGAACAGCCACAGCAAAGCAATAAAGAGTGGTTTTAGTCTTGCCCCTAGTGACCAGATGGTGTCCAGGTCTTGAGCAGATGCAATGTGCTCCTTGGGAATGGTCTTGCTGACTGTGCTGCCGAACGGTGCTCCGGCCAGTAGCTGCGGGAGAGAGAAGGTCTCAGCAGCCGTGCCAGCCCGACTGACCTGGGGCTGCGCAGCAGAGCCCACCAGGCGCTGCCCGCGCGGGTGCTGCTGTCAGGACAGCGGGTATTGGGTCATTCACATCCTACACATTTCACATCCATGAGAAATTCATTTTCCACTAAACTCCAGGGGCTGGGTTTGGGTTTTTTTGCTACCTGTGGTCTAGCTACGAGGAAATTTAGTGCTCTGCAGACATCTTCAAAATGTCTGATAAATTAAAAGAGAGATCAACTGAAGGCATTAACAAAATAGCTTTAAAAGTTATGTGTTTTTTTTTTTAATTTAAGCATTTTAAAATTAAGCATGACAGTGTTTGATCTCAAAATGGTATTCCAAGATTAAATCTACTTTTCCTCTAAAAAAGTAAAAAATGCGAGTACCTTTTTATTTGTTTACATTTTTGTTTGGTTTGAGGGCACTGACTTTTTTTTCTGCCTAGCCAATGGGAAAAAAGATCAGATATTCCCATGTTTTCTGATAACGCTATTAAGCACAGGCTAGATGAGGCAAAATAGTATGGAGAATTTAACAAGGTTAAATAGCCTTACTTGCATGCAAGAACAAAACAAAGTTGTGGCTGTTCAGAACTTCTAGAAAATGGTTTCTAATGGACAATAATCTAGAGTCTGGAGAGGGATATTATGTTTTTTTCTGCCTGTAAATGACACTAACAGGACTTCAGCGTACTCAACACCAACTACAGCTTTTAGGATTTGGTTCTCCGTTTTAGTAATCTGATACAAACGTACTCTGTAAAAGCATTAGTACCACATTGACAAAATATCGTCTCTAACACTAATAACAAAAATCTCTTATCCTTTGGCAGAAAAAAAAGCCTCTTAATAGAGGAGTTTATTTTAAATAATTAATTTTAAACTGTACATTTCAAATTTACCTTTAAGTGTGGCATTTGTTTAGTTCAGAAAGTGCAACAGTAAGCATTTTTCCGTAAACATTAAGAACATGTTCTTACCTCTGGTAAGACTACAAATGCTCCTGTCATTATGGTAAGTACAATGTTGATTCCAAATAGCCATCTCAAGAAGATGAAGTAAGAGGCAACTCCAGACCCAAAATGACCTTAAACCACAGAAAATACTTACCTGAGCTACACAGTCTATAAAAGCCCATGTAATTTATTCATGAAGTATCATTTGAACAATAAAACAGAAGAAAACCCTTCCTCATTCATTCACACAGGGCATACAGCAAACTATAGAAAACATTAACACATCATTGAGGAAAATATAACCAACGCAAACGCTGTTGGGGAAGTCTGGACTGCCGGCAGCAATAAGCAGCTGTGAGCCAGGTGATGGCGTGCACCCATCATTCCTTTAGCACTGAAGCAGAAGGACGACCTGACTGCTGATGTAACACTAAGGGCTGCGTTAATCCAGCTGAAAGACCCAAGGGCTGGTGATGCAGGTTCCAACCACACTTAACTCTGGGCAGATGCGAGGGTGTTGGCCCAAGGATGCTGCCCCACGGATTGTGATAAAACTCTATAAGCAAATCCTGCTGTGTTTTCAGAACCACAATGGGACTTTTTAAAGGTTACCTCCCACTAAGACCATAAATGAGATGTGTGATGTGTCTAAGGCACCACAAAAAGAATAATAAGCAAAGTTTTAAATGAAAATGTCACAGCTGAAAGTTTGCATTTAACTCTTTCCCACATACTATTTAATTAAGTAAATTCAAAAATAAACCGTAAGACTCAGCATTTTAGCAAGCGCTTTACTGTTCAATGCCGTTAAATACTTATACTTACTCTCGATCTTCTTTATTCTCATTTCCCAAGGAATAAAGATTACCACAAAATTATATGCAAGCCGAATAAACTTCCTCCAAAGCTGAGAAAAAAGCAGAGAAACGAGAAATATGACTGTTAGACATGTAAAAAAATGAAAAGGAAAACAGAGTATTTTGCAGAGTATTTTGCTCATGTCTCTTTCATCTTCTATGACGAGAAATATTAGAAACATTAATTTCTAAGCTTTTAGAGCACGTCTGTGAGTAAGGTGGCTAAAGCCAACCATGGTAGGGTTTAGAACCACACGCAAGGTGGGGGGCACAGGAATGCTTGGCTCTGCTTACCAGCCAAATGCCACCAAAGATGAGACGGAGCGCCCTTCGTACACCTCTGAGGGTACAGTCAGGAGCCACCCATCTACATCTTTTACACAAAGAGGCCGTGAGGAACCAACAGATGCCAACAGGTGCCATTCCCTGTTGTCTTCTCCATGGCTGGGGGCTGCGGAGGGCAGGAACGGCAGAGATGGGCCAGGCAGCACTCCTGCAGCAGGACTGCGCGACATTTGTGAGGGAATCTCACTGCACTACATGTAACAAACCTGATTTCCAGGACAAACAGACAGCTAACTTCAAATTTAAGAGAAACATAATACCTTAAAGCAAATTTTCTCAGAGGAAGAATAAGCTTTTGTATTCAGCAGCAGCAGATGCAGCTACTATATTCTCAGCTCTGTGTATTACAGCTGACGCCTACAGAAAACCTGTGGTTATTTCCTGGAGTCTTTACTCAGCCTCCATTTTGTGCATGGTCAGAGGAAAGCATCTTCTTGCACAGAGTGGGGTGCACTTACACATATGGGACAAGAAACAAAATCTGCATTTGCAAAACTGACTGAAGTTTTTTATTTGTTGGATTAGAGCTGTAACTTTGTGGTATCAACAGAAAAATAATATTGGTATATCAAGCATTATACAGTATTTTTAGTACTGCTAGATAATAAAAATACCCTGTATTTTAGGCAGCAGCAGTATCAATGTTATATCATATAATTTGATCTACTAAACCCAAAGAGGAGTAAATAACACTTTAATTACAGAACATATCATTCATCTCTTTGGCAAAGTTAATTAATTTTTATGGTGGTATGGGTATTTTATCGCATGAATGGATAGTATTTTAATTAAACAAAGAAACTGTGGATGCTCTGAATTGCATGGGAATTGCCAGGATTTCTACTTTCATTTGAAAACAGGGTTCACAAGACTGAGGAAGGAATGTGCCAGCTGTATTGCAGATTTATAAAATACACAAAGGTGTTCATTTGGGAATGGTATTTTTTTTAATTGTAATTAGATAGCTATCACCTCTTTTCCTGCCTACTGCATACCTGAACGGATAATTTATACTCTTAGAATCCAGATTAATACCAGATGCTCGTACTCTCACATGCAAAAAAATGAAATGCATATATAAAATAATTGAACCGAAAAGGAAAAACACTTTCAGTGTCCAAACAGTAAAAGGTATTTTAACTTCAATTTTCATAAATAGCCGCATGAATAGATTGTCCAAATATAAACAGTGGGTATCTTGCCAATTTTAAAAACAGACACACTTACAGCTGCATTTTGATCTTGGCACACACCAAAATCATGCTTAGAACTTTGAGTTCCTAATTTTGATGTTGTAGTGCTTGTTTTGCTGTGCTACAACTTCTGTCTTCTTGGTCACCATGCTATTTTCTGAGAAAACACATGAAAATGAAACCCTTCCAATTCAAACAAAAAAAAGCGCAGCTCATTCTGTTGCATTTGCTGATTTTAGCCCTGATGAAAAGGCTATATTCCCCAACTTGTGCTAGGAAAAAAGAAACAGTTCCCTTACACATAATGAATGCTGCTAATTAACTGCTGAGTTATATCTCTTTGCTGAATATCTTCAAGCAAATACACACATCAGAGACAATTAGATTAATTACAAACTTTTACTGACTGTGAGCTCTAAGATGAAAGCCTCTGTTCTTTAATAGGAAGAGGAATATGAACAAGTAACGAGCCCAGCCTCTGATCTACTGACATGTACTGCAGACCCTTAGCACTTCTCCTTCTGGGTAACATCCTAGTTCCACTTAAGGCAAAACCCAGTATTTAGTTTAACAGTATTTGTTACTTCCACTGCATTTGGCACACATGCAAAGGCTGAACAAGGGAAAATTACTCTCTCCTACTTTGGGCAGTGGTACTTTTAACCTTTGCTGTGGGGCGGCATAAGAGAACAACAGATACACATACAGCCTCTCACTTGGTCAGGTGAATACAATACACGGTATCTTATTTGGTTACAACCCTGCCTTTTTGAATTAAGATAAGTTACTCATTAAAAGACTACTCATTACCATGACAGAAATATTCTTGACTGCTTAGATGACTAAAGATATCATCTCTGTTGGTTGCATATTAGGAACAGTTTCCTACATATTATTAATTCCCAGAAATCAGGGCCAGGATCTATTTTCAGTGGTGTAAATCAATTTGCTAAGATTAGATTCAAATTCTTGGGATATTATGCAGGCAAAAACCTTCTTTAACAGTGTATTTACCATAAGCTATTATAGAATTGTCTTCCAAACTAAAAGCTAGACGCATTTTTCATACTAAACTATTGAACTGTGGCCCCAGAGTCTGTGAAATAGCTCTTTAGGGAATATTGACATCATGTGGTTGGTATCCCATTCCCATCACCCCCTCTAGCAGCATCAATATTTGTAGATTATTTGAGAAGGAAGCTTGTACTGCACTAATAGAAGGACATTCATGCCTCAACACATCAAATTAGTCTGCAAAAATGTAATTACTCAGGTCACAATAGGAAAAAAAAAAGAAAAATCCACCAGCTTTTAACTGCTTTTTCATCCCTCTAACAGAGTCTTGAGTTGGAGATCAGGACTACATAGCAAACACAAGCTTCTGGGAATGAAAACTGCAGCTGACTATTGGTATCGAAGAGAGCTGTAATTTAAGAAAAAGCAGCCGTACCTCTGCACCAGCAGCTTGGTAACCTCTTGTTCTAGTGAGCCTCCCTTCGTACTTCAGCACGATCTCCTTCGCCTGTCTGCACAAGAAGGTGGAAGCTCATTCTACATTGATTCCATCACCGGGAGCCCCTTACTCTGCACAAACAGCAACTAGCAAAGTTGTCAAATGCTCTGAAGTACAATTATGGGTTACAAAAACCTTATCCAGGCAAAGCTTTTTTCTTTTCCTATTGAGGTTTTTACTGACACTTTAAAACCACTGAGACTTCTATCTGAGAAAACTCAACATTCAAAGGTTTGACTGCAGGGAGTGTTTTCTGTTCTTCTGATTTTGTTCTCTGTCCTTTTGATTCACAGTCCTCCTTTTCAAATGACACAACCCAAATGAGTAAAATAAAAAGCTTCCCATTACAGTTTGGCTAATCTCACGTGGATACTAACAACTCTTTGGCAAATTTGGTGTAGCACTCTGGTAAGGTGCATGTTCTTTGGGACATACTCAGTCTTTGACCTCAGCAGAAGGTGGGTGGTGGGGACCACCAAAATCTCATCGACAGGAGCAGGAGGGCAGCAAGTCACAGGCTCTGCCTAAGACAGAAAAATCTCTCTTTGCTTCTGAGATGACACAAGGGCTCTGCTTCTGGTAGGGACCCTCATGATGAAAATGCCATCCTAGCTTCACATAGGGTTGGTTTTAAGAGAAAGTTGCTAGACGAAAAGCAGAAATAAAACAAGCCCCAAACAGATCATGCTGTGAAAGACCTGACAACTTAGGTGGTCCAGAGAGTCAGGCACCCACTCTTTCATTGTAAATTTGGAATTACTAATATAATAATTGCAATCTTAAGACGTAAAACATATTATTACTATGCTGAACATACCTTTTAAACCTACAAGTGTACAGTATTTACTGCCATTTACAGTTTATTAGCCGAAGATTATGACCGGCTTCTGTTCTCATACCATGCAATCACCTTGAAAATGGCAGATTGTTTTTCCTTTTGGGGATAGAGTGAAATAATTTAGCTTAAAAACGTATTACTGAGCATTATCAACTGCCTTTCCTTACACCACTGAACAGCCGACACACTTTTCAAAGTTAGCAGCCAAAGTGTGATTTCTTGCTCTCTCTTCTGTACTGTGACTTTCTACAGGGAGCCACAGGCATGCACAGGAGCCAGCTTCACCTGCACGCTTCCCACCCTGAGGCTGCTGCCTTCAGCCAGCTCTCAGACCTCGTCCGAGCACCCTCATGGCATGCTTTCTTACAGCTCAGCCACTTCTGTGCATCATCCCTTCCAGTTCACACTGGAATACTTCTGAGGCTGGAAGCACTGCCACAGTCAGTGAGCCTGAAGCTTTCATGCAAACACCTTTACCTCAGCGCCCTCAGCTTCTGCCTCATCGGCCACGGCCGGCAGCGGATATTGGACATGATCTCCTTCTGATACTGGATGTTCTGAAAGATCTGCTCTGGGTCATGGCTCTCAGCCTTTTCTTCACCGATATCGTCATCCGAGTTGCTGGCAGCCAGGCACACACCCCACAAGAAAAAAACCAACACAAATTACACCTGCTCAGATCCCCAGCAAGCTGTTGATTTGCACAGGATCCAACCTATTAGAGCAATAGCACAGCAGCGAGCTAGGGAACTTGCGTGGCCTTATTGTTTTAAAGTGGATGAATGATTCTGATGATTTCCCCAACTCCAGGATGTGCCTCTTTTCCTCCCCACCGCTTGCTCAGTCATAAATTATTCCTGCTCTCCACTGCGAGTCCCAGGCTTTCCTCTCCGAGCATTTCCAGACATACCACTTGTACACCACGCTAGCAAGACACTGTATATTCTCCTGGAACAAAGTGCTGTCTAAACATTTTCATTGAAAGCATTTAACGCTCATTTACCCGCCACATGGTATCAGCCTTTTGTTTTGACCGCAATAATGATAACATGTTTCCTTAGAAGGGGGGGAAGAGATGCTTAGATCACAGTCACCCTTTGTTCCTGTTCCCTGCTGAGGGGGACTGAAGCGTCCCCACATTTGCTAGCTGACAGCTCTCATAATCCCCTGCTCGAAACACAATATTGAATATGAAAGAGCAGCAACACTCATTCTGGCAGAGGCTTAGGTCTAAAACGCTGTGGTGACTGTTTCCCCCTGAACAAAACGAAGGGATCTGAAGTACCGCAACAGCCACCAGCTAGGAAGTTTTCAAATTGTATTGCTTCGCACTTCTTGGGATAGTTCCTTGCAATTTTGCTGAAAAAGCAGCACTTTTTAATCACTTAGAAAGAAATCAGAACCTAAGCCATGCCTTGTAAGAACAGTTCAAAAAACGTGCTTCATCAGAGCACGGAATCATCGGTCTGCAGTCCCGTCCCCTCGGTCAGGGGGACATTCAAGGGAAATGTATAATTACACTGGAACAATCTGTGCCCCTGCTACACCCAGAACTCACCGGAGTGAGCCTCTTGTACGCACCGTGTGTGCGCCGCAGTACGAAACACGGCGCTTGTGAAAACAAAACCCAAAGCGGTTTGAAATACATCTAAACACAGAGGAGTGATTTTTTTTTTCCCCCCCACGCTCCTTTCCCCTCTCCCACGCTCTTGTCTAAACGCAAAGAAGAGGCACGACCACCCCCCCCGGGCTGGATCCGCCGGCTCCGCGCCCCGGGGAGGGGGTCCCTCACCTGTGGGGTGGCTCCTGGTAGGTGAAGGTGCCGACGTGCCGCTTCACCGGCCGCGACTTTTTGCAGGACTTGGCAGGTTTCGGCGCGGCAGCGCCCGTCGCCGCGGCCATGGTGGCTGGCAGGGCGCCTTCGGCCGGCCGGGCAGGTGGCTCCGAGGCAGCCAGCTGTTGGCGCGAGCAGCGAATGGCGGCGGGATCGCGGCCCGCCCGCTGCTGCAGCCCGCCGGGGACCGGCCGCCCGGCAGTGCCGTGCCCTGCCTGCGCGCCTTAAAGCGGCAGCGCAGCGCAGCGCGGGAGGTGCGGGGGCAGAGCCCGGGGGGTGGGGGGGGGGGTGGTGGTGCAGAGCCCGGTTTCCCTCGCACGGGTGAGGTATTCCCTCACAGCACTGCCCCGCCGCACCGCGCCGGCCCGCTCTGGGCCATGTTTCCAGTGGGTGCACTGGGCTGCTGCTGGGAGCCCTGCTTCGTGTGCTTAAGCGAACGTTGTTGCTCAGGTAAAGTAAATAAAAAAAATGCAGCTTGCATTTGGCCCTTACTAACAGAGAAAGGTGCAGTGTCGTTCTCCTGTGGGACTTCAGATCCCCTCCTGGAGGACAGCCCCGACAGAACGTGATGCTGCGGCTTCCCCGGCCCCGACCTCTCGGCATGACCTCCACTCCACCTACCTCGTTATGGCTCTTCTCTTGGAGATCCCCAAACTTCTGTACTTCAGACAAGTACAGGTTATCAAGCACTTGGCTTTTGCTTGACAGCTGTAATATTTAAATTTTGCTCAATTCCACTAATTACTCTATCACCTTTAACATTCCCAATAAGCGTTGACTAGATCAGGGGTCCTCAAACTATGGCCCGTGGGCCGGATACAGCCCCCCAAGGTCCTCAATCCACCACCCCCCCCCCGGTATTTACAGAACCCCCCCGCCCCTCCCTGCCAGGGTTTGGAGC
>JAVJGJ010000060.1:13102025-13142750 GCA_035590215.1 Microhierax caerulescens
GGCCGGGGGTTGGGGGGGGGGGGGGAACCAAGCAGCCGCAGATGACTGCCTGCCACTTCATCCGTGGGCCAGCCCCCTGGTTAAAAAGTTTGAGGACCCCTGGACTAGCTAATTGATAACAATAATGACTCCTAGAGCTAAACCGCTGGAGAACATCATCATCTGATGCTCATTTCCCAGTTCTTCAGTTCTACTACTTAACTAATTTTATTACAAAATTGATTTAACAGATACTAAAAGTATATTTAACATAGAGAATCACTTTAAAAGGCAACAAATCAACTGGTACTGTGGGCTTGAGGACCTTGTATTAAACAACTATTTTATTCTTTCTCATGTTGTGTTTGCCCTGGGGCAAACTCTTACACTGTCATGCCTCGTTTTCCATCCTTAAATAAGGACAGCATTTCTGCATTTCACAGGAATGATGCAGTTAGCACCTATTGTATAATGCGTATGTATTATTACATCATTAACTGGCATCACATGGGCATAAACTTCCTAATTCACTCAAAGTATTTATGTATATGATAAAACTGATAGAAAATACCAGTTTTCAGTTTTGAATGTCTCAGCCAAAATACAGTAGCAGTAGCTTTGACTCCGTTTACATCTACTAAAAAAGTAACCCACCCATTTAACCCAAGGTTAACTACTGGGCAGCTCACATACCGTACTTGCCAGCAGTCATACTTTCATGGTGGAGAGTCCCCTGACACCATTCCTATAGCCAGCACCACCTCCCCGACAGCATCTCTGCAATACTGGTGTTGGGCTGTCAGGACAAAACAGGCTGGCCCAGGCTTTGCTGGGACCAGGGCAGCTGAAGAACTAGACACATGGTCAAGTGAATTTCCAGCGCCTTTCTCCATCATAGAAGTTGAAGGTATTCTGGGTCACATTATTAAAACAGAGCAAAACAGACCAAGAAAACTTGATATGAATAGTTTCTATGGCCATAATTCGATGCTCAGAATGTAGGAGATAAAGGAAAAGTTTACAGATAGTTTTCACTTGTTCCTAACTTGGTATTTTCTCTCCTTAATAGCTCTGTGTACAATGCAGCAAAGATTTTAGTTACATAAATCAATAGTCTGTTGCAGTTAACTTTTATTTACAGCCCCTGACAAGAAAGAACGCTAAGTTCTCTCTGCTAGATTTCCTGTAGAGAACAGCACAGCCTGCTTTTTCCCTCTGCCCTGAGTTAATCTAAAATACTGCCACTTGTTGAGAAATTTTACTTTTCCATCATCATGGTTCTGTCCATTGTACTATACTTATGTAGTTAAATAACTGAAGGGCTACGTACTCACAGGCCTTATTATTTGTAGTCTGAGTTACTTGCATCGTTTTACAGTCTATTTGGTGTAATTCACCCCACACTTTCTAGATGACAAGGAAGGACCAGATAAAGATGATGCTACATTTCCAAAACATAGCCAACAGTAAAGCCCAGAGTCCACTTGGTCCATCTTGTTTGAAGCTTCCCCAGAAATCTGGGAATTCCATTAGCACAAAGTAGAACAACCCCAGAATTGTAAAGAAATACCCTTATTTAGAGTTCACTAAAATCAGGCAGCTGTACCACCCTTTTCACTCCCCCTTTTGTCACACATGCATGACTTTAAAACCTAGTAAAAAACATCCGTGGAAACATCACTTGGCCATGTTCTACTTACTACATGATTTTTTTGGTGAACCGAACCCTCTAGTCCCAAATCCATTTGGAGTACCTTGTGTATACCTCCTTTAGCCACAATAGAGAGTAAAAGCTGTGGACTCCAGTTTCCACTTTCCCAAGGATGGACCACAACAATGTACCTTTTTGTGTGCTGCATTTTATTATTTTTCATATTGAATTCTGTAAAATAGACACTGTTAGAGCTTTGACATACCACGCTATCTGTACTATACTTAAATCTGCCAGGCTTTTGAATGGCTTTCCTATTTGGCTTCTAGTGCGCGGGACAGAAGAAACATTCTACTGTCTTCTGTACGTGTCAGACCATTCATCAAGTGAAAGCAAACAGCCAAAAGGAACGAGTATCAGCCCAGAAAAAACGTCTGCATTAAAAGGCTTATCGCCTCTTTCCAGCTGGAAAAACAGAGGAACCACTCTGAATGCCAGGAACGCCCTTTCAAGCTTTGATGCTCAGAGTACTGCACACACACCCACATCACTGCTTTTTTTGACCTGCTACAAGATATGTTTTCAATTTTATAATTTAAAAGCAATAATATGTCAGTTCAAATGTATTTCCTTGGTAGCAGTCAGTTATTTTCCTTTGCATCTTAGCCAGTGGCACAGCACTGGGGGGCCAGATTCTGCTGTCTTACGAGAATAAGCACCTCTGTAGTCACACCAATCTACTGAAGTCCATTAGCTGCCTGCTCATTCCAGTTATGTAGAGAAACGTTAGACTCAGAAACTAAACATAAACTAAGGAAAATTCCCCTCCACCAGAAAGTAGGTTTTGACACAGTAACACCCTGAATCCCCAAGAGAACATAAGCTAGATATCCAAAAACTACAGGTGAGAAATACAGCAATGTCTCCTTCTGTATTGCTGTTCCTGCTTCATACTTTCCCCTGAACTTCCAGATGCCCTAGTTTTTATTTGAAGGAACTGCAGCAGAGAGTTTAAAACTTTACATCGTTGGTAGTTCCCACGAGTTACTACATTTCACAGATAAGAAAGCGTTATTCTTTAATATGATAGCCGTACAGCACTACCAAAAACATTTAAACGCTAACATTAATTATTTACAGAATTAGCTAATATATCTTAACACAGCAAAAAGGAAGATACATTTTGTTTCTCTTTGTTAGAAGAAAGCCTAAAGTCTAAAAAACAAAGGGACAATTTAAGCCTGACATTGATATAGCTGTAATACTCCCAGTGCTGGAGTCACATATTTAGTATGAAGTTACTACCAAACACTAAGAGCACAATGAGCAGCAAGAGAGTAATGAATTCAGAGTCCATCTGACAGAAGGATGCAGTGTGCTTTGTGAGAGATAATAGAAAGCAGCCTTCAGGAGTTTATCCCTGAAGTTGCTGGCATCCCCCATCACCTATGATCCCTGCAATAGCCTCTTTAAAAAACTCAAGCGTTTACTCAGATCACAAAGAGGGTTTTGGTTTTGCTTCTCAACTCAGCAAGCAGTTCAGCAAACAGAACACCCAGCTGCCCATTTCAATATGCTCTATTGAATCCAGAAACCCACTGGGGTTTGTTTTATTCTGAATGAATACTACAGGGGTTATAGATTTGATTTCAATTGCCATTAACTGGATGTAAAACAGGACATCAACCTTTTACTGCAAACCCTATAGTGGCAGCTCTCTGCTCGTAATAGGAAGCCTCACATTTGATCCTTCGGATCATTTTGCATTTTCAAACACTTATCCAGGAAAAAGCTGGGTTTTTGAATTCTCCTTACTGAAAATTTAGGCAAAAAGTAGGCTATGTTCTCCATGCTTGTCCATTCCCATGGAGTTTCTGTTTAAATTTTACCCATCTTGCCAGTACTGCAGTTAAACTCTGGGACCTTTTCAAAATCTCCCTGCTTGGGAGGTTCACAGCACTGCTAGTCCCCAATTGCAAGGTAAAAATTCAGAAAGCAGTGAGGTTTTCAGTCTTTTCTGTAAACAGAGGACATTATGCCTCCTGATCCTTAAGTACATAAAGCAGGTGGGGAAAAATTATTTGGAAACATCGAAAAAGGAGACTTGTGCATCTTTAAGTGATTTAATTATGGGAAATGCTAAAAACATTCAAATCCATAGAAACCGGTGACAGGTAACAATGCTGTACAGCATCAAAGTTTGTGTGAAATCACTGAAACTCATCTTAGCTTGAGGACCTTTAGAGCAGAAAGAACTAAGATCAACAGCCAACCCAGCTGGACTTCAAAGACAGACATTCCATTCTCAAATGACAATCTCAGTTCACCTGTTCAGTCCCCAGAGATGGTGCGGATGGGCAGCTGGAGAGAAGGGCAGTTACGGGATTTCCAGGGTGCCAACGCCAAAGCCATCATCTTCTCTTACTGAGAGTAAAACTGATCTACTGAACTCTGTTAAATTATTGCCTCCCCATGAGATCGTTTGGACAGTTTTTTCATACAGTAGGTTTTGCTCTTGAATTTCAGCATGTTCATAACTCTTGCTCACATTTATTAGACTTGGATCAAGGGGAATACTCCCATTCCAGTTCAATTTTCTTTGTGAATTCACATCCCACATAAAAAAAACTCTATTTCAAAAAGCTCCTCCTGTGCAGTTAACTGATTTTACATCATCATGACTGTTAAAATATACATCTCTGTGGTAGTACAATCCACAACAGAATATATTGAATTCAGAAAATTGTTAAGACCATTTTAGAGCTTAATGCTAAGACAGTGGCTAAGGACAAAGAGAAGGGGAGCAGAGAAGGGCTAAGAACAAACAAAACAAACAAACAGGCTGAGCCCAGCACCCGTGGTGGGGCAGAGGGGGCCCCAACAGCTTTTGCAGTCAGTTCAACTGATGCACATGGCTTGCGGCACTGCCCTGGTCTGCATAACACCCTGCCCCTGTGACTTGCTGCCCTTTCTACTTCCAGGTGGCAAGAAAGCACTTAGGCACCATAAGCAAACTTGCTTTAAAAGTATCATAGGCTGTATCTACTTCTGCTACGAGGGAATCTGTATTTTGTGCAGCTTTGTCTGTCTAGCAGTACGATGTCCATCCTACAGACGTACGCATTTCACCGGAGACCTTTTTGAAAGCACTGTAACCAAATTATTTTCCAGACTTACGTGAGTCATTACAAGCCAGACCTAGGAATCAGTAAAAATGAAGAAGATAATTTTAGAACATTTAATAAATAAATAAAAAGAAATGTCACGTTTTAGAAGAAAAGAAGAAGAGTTCAAGGAATTACAATAGCACAAAGTAACAGAATACGTCAGGGTTTGGGGCTGGTTTTGTGTTTTTGACTGAGAAGAAAACCTTGAATTTGCACAACTGCTTTTAAGGGTCCTTTGAGAACACGTTCTTTCATAAAGCTGTCTCATTTTTCCCAGGGTGAAGAAGAAAAGAGCTGTCAACATCTGAAATGCATGAAGTTTGGATCTGGTTCAATTCAAGTAGGTTTTCATTGTCCTTCAAACATTAGGATGTTGTTTTGCTCCATTTCTTATACTCAGCAAAACGATACCTTCAGTAAGAGCTTAGCATCACTTTGAAATGCATGTGATGAAGTTCTTCAGCTGAGGAGAAATGAAACCAAGTAGTCAGGAGTTTTTTCAGCCCAGGCAAGGCCTTCTGATCACCAACAGTCAAGCCTCAACTTCCTCCTGATGTCCGAGAGCTTGACTTTGCATTGTCCCAGTCCTTCAGGCAGTCCTTGTTCTTCCCCAGGTCTTCTACCATCTATGAGAGTTGAGGTGCTACATGTTTATGTTGTGTCTGAGTCCATGCAGAGTTTTACCCCATATGCCTAACATGGAACAACACGATCGAGCTTCATACACAGTTACCACAACCACCTTCATTTAAAGGAATGTGAAAAAGATTATTTTGTTCAGCATCCTAAAGTTGAAAGTATGCACTGAGGAAGTACAAGACATGAATTTTGTCTGTGTCTCAAACTAAAGGGATTCAGAAAAATCAGTTTCCCCCTTCTATAAGAATGCTTAGGCTATATCAACTACTTAAAAGAGTGAGAAGAAACAAGCGACCCTATCACTTAATATAAAAGTGCGTTAAAAATACAAGAAACAGTTTTGTTTGAGTAAGGATTTCTAGAGCAATGATACTTGGGAAAGTCTTAAAAGTCAAAAGCCTGGGAGAGCTGGGGTGTGGCTGGAGCAGCCATCCGCAAAAGTCTATGTTTAAGTATCCTTGCTTTTCGTAACATCCACTCAATTTTACAGCCTCAGATTGCACTCCAATTTTAGAGGGCCTTTGGCATTGTAACTGAGATTAGTTCACCTGTGCTTTTTTTTTTCTTGTCTAACCTCTGCACAAGCCAGATGTTCACAAAAAATGGGAGAGGAAATCCAGAACAGCTTAATTCATTGCAATAAGGAATGCTATTAATTCTATTACTGCATCACCTAGGAGGTTGTTTAGATACACAACGTTTAACTCATTAGCAAACAACAATCATCATTTGTCCAAAGAAAAACCCCAAACACAGCTATTCAGGTTGTTGTCCGTAAAGAGATGGGCTCCTTCCACTTGCTGTCCAGGATATCGCATTAACACAGTACTCGGAAAAGCCAGCTGCAGCGGGACGGGCTGCACGCCCACCTAACTCAACACCTCTGCGTGTTACTCCTGACGGTCCCCTGCCTTCCCCCTCTTCCGAGGTTGGCTTCCAGCACATCAGTGCTTTGATTCAGCTACTCTTCAGCAGCATAATCCTTCCCGTGAGCACGAGAGGTGGTGGGAATGAACCAGGAGGATGCAGCGAGCCGGGTGGGCTCATCCCTTTCGACAGCCACAGGGATTGATGTCAGAGGTGCCCGAGACTGCCCGAGAGTCCAAGGGCCGCAGGACCCCCGGCAGCAGGGTCATTCACAGCCTGCAGCTTGTACAGGCTGCTTCCTTCAAACTCCGACTGGTTCCCTTCTCCCTTCCTCAGACATACACCTGCTTTCTCTGTTAAACTTCTCTCCTCATTTCCTTATTCAGTCCCAAAACACCCTTAGTCTTCCCGATATCAGACTTTAAAGGCTTCACTGAAATCCTTCTCTCTGTTCTTTGCGGAAAGCTGTTCCCTGTAGTTTTCCCAGAGGAATTTTGGAGCAAAATTTCTCTCTCTTTAGACCAAGGAGGTGAACCAAACAGCATTTTCCGTGGCCAAAATGCTCGTTAGCATGGTCTTGCAGCCCATTTCTGTTTCTTAGCACATTAAATATATAGTAAGAACACAATGAAAGGCACCCAAGCATATACAGAGTTTGCAGTATTAAAAGACAATTCAGAAATTATAGCTAGACAAAGTCCACAAACACTCAAAGTTAATAGCGTATAATGAAGATACACAATATCCTTTGCCTGGAAAACAAATCCAGCTGGTTATCTCTAGATGTAATGTAGACCAGGCTGGTGATGGGAGGAACTGGCAGTGTAATGATTTAGTCACAAGAGTTTTCTAAAGGGGTGGGGATTGGCCTTAGAAACCACATTACAGTCAAAAAATACATCTAGTACCATCAAGAAACTGCCAAGGGGGAAACCTTGAAAGTGTAACAAAACAAAATACCAAAGCTTTGGAGACTGAAAAACGTTATGCCCTGGCACAAAACTATTCTGAATATTCTTCACGGAAAGACAGCATGCTAGTAGCTAAATACCACAGTAACTCAACACAATAAGATTTGGCATTTCTTCTTACTCTACCCATAGGACACATATTCCTTTTTCTATATTCTATATATTTCTATACATAAGACATATTCCTATTTCTAGAAATAATGATGTTAAGATTTATGTTCATTAAAAGTAGCAAAATGCTTTTATTTTATGCAGCCTCCAAAGCACTGTGCTGCCTGAGCTCACTACATATTGGATGACCTTGAAAGCGCCCGCGTCATGGGGAGTTCGAGCTCCAATCTAAACAACCATCTTAAATCTCATATGTTGTCATGTTCTCATTATCTGGACTTTGTACTTTCCTACCATGAAAGGATTTTCACATAAATTATACAGGAAATGAAGCAAAATGTAATTACAGTGTCCAACAGCTCCAAGGCAGATAGATAGCACAAGCCATGGAACACAGTTCAAGAGTCAGCTTTCAATAAATGTCACCTATTAGGCAGAATCTAAATGAAACATATATCACTAAGCCACCCGCTTCTAAATTATATCATTATCTCATTGCTGGAATAAGCAGTTATAAGGTTACAGCAATTTCAAATAATCAGTTTTCAAGCAGATTTCTCAAAGGGACTTTCATCTTTGCTTTTACACATCACCATTTGGACTTTAACATATACTGGAAAATTCTATTATACTGTATTAAATCGAGTTATCCCAATGAAAACATCTCTAGTAAGGTCAACCCAGACATTTAATAATCCATTAACACCCTCACTTTTTCAGCATAACTTTTCCCATAGTAGCTTTTTAGTCTCAAAAGGAAGACACACAGCTATAGAGCTTTGGAGTATTCTGAACGGATGTGATTCAGCTGAACAGAAGGAAGATGCAATGATGAATAAGGTCACATTTTTGCCTCAGATTTCAGTGGATGGTAAGTCAGACCCATAGCCTTTGTGTTAACCTTTCATAGCCTAGCGTTAGAAGAGCGTGCATAACACACACCTTCAAGGGAAAATCCTTTCTTAACCCATTTTTGCAGAGTGAGGATCTTGGATTTTTTTGCTTGTTTGGATTTGGGGAGCTTTTGTGTGTGCTGTCCCCAGTGCAAATGGATTATAAAACCAGCACAAAACATACAACATATAGTTTACAAACATTAAGTAAATGTTAACAAGATCTGAGTAGTCCTTTCCTTCAAGGACCTCACGATGCAAATATGTAAGCCTTATCCTGCTGCTGG
The DNA here is from genome assembly GCA_035590215.1 of Microhierax caerulescens. NCBI lineage: Eukaryota > Metazoa > Chordata > Aves > Falconiformes > Falconidae > Microhierax > Microhierax caerulescens. The sequence goes on from JAVJGJ010000060.1 coordinate 13,110,591, forward strand.
GTTAAATGTTATCTATCATCGAGGTTATGGAGGTTGACTGTTTGAGCCTGAAAGTTAGAAGGAAAACCTTGAACTCTGTAAGCAGTGTAGAGACTCTCTCAGACACTGTGGTAATGATCTTCCTCCTGCCAGCACACATTAAACACAAGCTAGTTCTTGTGAGTTTGTCTCTGGTGTTCACTGGTCTCACGGTATTTTTTTATGCTTCATAGGAGGCAAGTTTTGAGAAAACCCTATAATAGACAGCACGGGCTTGGCTAAATTAACTCATCTAAGATTTGAGACGTGCTATAAAGGTGCACAAGGGACAGCCTCTGAGGCTCAGCTCATGCAAAACCGTTTAAGTCTTGGTAATAGGATCATGGCTCACAACCTATCATCAATACCTAGTTTTTCATTGATGTTGCACAACAAAATTAGTCTGATCAGCTTCATTTCTTGTCTTTGCCTGCTAATGGTGTAATTACGAAGTTCTGTTCTAATCACAATATTTAATTTTCACACTTTTAAAAAACAGATCCTTCTCAAGGTTTTAAGATAAGTGATCCTTTTCACAGTTTAAAAATGTTTCCAAGGTGAAACCTCAGTGCAGAAATTATATCGATGGAATTAAATATTTTTTTGTAGGTTTAATTAAATGAGTACAATCTCTTTGTATACTAGTAAATCATCTTAGCTGTAACTAATACTGATTTGTTTAATTGGGTAACTGGTTTAAATGCCTAAAGAATTAAACTGAACCAGGTCTGAATCAGGAGGTTATTTAATTCAGCCTGTGCAAATTGTACATATAGTCAGACCTTTACATTTGTCTTCAAATTCAAAGCACACAAGTGATTGAAAGAAAAGAACCACTGAAAGTATTGGAGTATGATCTAATTAGTTCTTTCAAGATCAGAACTAATTTCTAGAGAGATAGTATGTTTACCAATAGCTAAGGAAAGATGATGAGAATAAAGAAATCTGGGGGAGAAAAAAAAAACAAACCCCCCAAACCCACTACAAAAATAAAACCAGACACCCCCTACCCCAAATGTCAGTGAAAAATAGTTCTTATAAAAAGTCTTACTTTTACCAGCAAAAGGATTTTCCTTTGAGGCTTCATTTCTATTATCACACAACAAATCTTCTGCCATCACAAACACAGATGTTCCCTTAAGTTTGCGCAAATGCCAAAAGCTCTTTGGCTTAATATCCACTCTGGAAGGACTTTTTTGTTGACAAGGATGGATTAGCAATTTATTAAGTAATGTTCCTGCATCTGCTGCTGGTCCTTAGCCTTTCCTTTCAATATGATCCAAATCAAGTACTATACAAGATGAACCTGGAGGAAGGCAAGGCATATAACGAGTTTCTTGTAGGCAGAACTCCAGCGACAAAACAGTGTGAAAATAGCATACTGCTTTTATTTGTGAAATCGATGATGAATTTGATGCATCTAGATATGATGAACAGGCTAAGAACCCCTTAATTACATGTGACAGTATAATGCTGAAAGTAAACTGGAATTTCCTGGTCTGAATTAAATGTATTAACAATTAATTTCACCATTAGACCCAGTTTCCAGACTTGGGGAAAAAAAGCAAAGCTACCCACACCTCTCATTACACATATAAGCATACAAGACCATAAAGAACAGTATTTCTAGGAGAATTTACAGGGCTTAATATCTCCCTCTTCGCTGTAGGATTCTGGCAGTCAGGCAGCTCTTTTGACCATTTCTTTCCTGCAGAGCAAGCAGAAAGCTCCACCATGTGGGCAAGTTGCTTCCTTGTGTATTGCTTGTGATCAGAGTTAATGGGTCCCTTTGGTAAATGTGTTTTCTCTTTAATAAAATTCAGATTAGCTCTTGAGAAAGAAAAAAAAAACCAAACCTGAAAAGAAGATGTTTTCAGCTAAACAACAAAAAAGGTGTGTGGTTTATTAGGACATATTCTGACCTGAAAAAATCTTTTCAATTGTAACAATTTCATTTGGAAGGCTTGACGTGTTTTCCTTGGCCATTCGACTAGCAACTTTGCCACAATTACAGTTCTTGAAATAGTAATTGGCACAATTTGGGACTTCGGCTATATGGTCCATTCAAATAGCAATAACCTTAACTCATGCCATTCTTTCTTGTTTTTTGGGTTGGTTTTTTTTTTGGTTGTTTTTTTTTTTATTATTATTCCCCCCCTTTTTTTTTTCAGCTAACTTACTTGCAGTACACTTGTGACAAGACACTTATAGCTGAAAAACAGCTCTGGACAGTTGTGTATATCTGGTGAAATTGCACAGTGTAAGATGGCACTGGGAAGCTGAGATAAGCCCAAGAATACTGAGGTCACAGGAAACTGATATGGAAGTCTAGAAACAGTTAAATCCCCATTTAAAATCCAGATCAGCATTTAAAACTCAAAGACCATTCTTTGAATTCATTAGTATAGTGAGCAATTACCTAGGAACAAAAAAAAAGAGAATCTATGTAACATGCAAGATATTTTTATTATTCTTTCTTGCTCTCTGAGATATACGAACTGCATCACTTTTTCTCTAGGGCTGCTTTTTTCTTTAATTTTAATACCAGAAACATTAAGAATAGAATGTTTTTTTACTTTATCCTTTTTGCTGAAGTCTTCAGTGAACTTTTTAGGCACTACTTCTTCTGTATGGCATAAATACTCAATGCCACATTAAATGCTTAATATCTGCAGATTACTAGAGAAATGAGTATTATTGTTATTAACACTTCTTGACAGCAAACCTAAATGAAGGGATATTTAGACTCTGATTCAAAGCCTACTGAAGGTTCTTCGCAGCTTTTCCAGTGCTTTCTAAGGGCTTTGAAAATGCTCTGTTGGGACCGAAGATTCCAGCCATAAAGACCTTGAAAATACTGTTTGTATATGATGAAGACACCTCCTTCAGTTAATTGTCCATCATGGAGAGCTGAAAATGTGGGCCTTCTTCAGAGTCTGGTCTGATACTATCTGACCTAGAAAAAATTCATACATTTACAGAAATAACACCTGCTGAAAGGTGAAGCTCTCATAAGTAATTAGATATTTTTGATACAAAAGAGAAACCTCCAATTCACGTGAGTAATGTGTTTCCTAGAAATGTCACTCCCTTGTCTGTCATAGAACAAATGTCTTTCTTCTCGTAATGATAAATAACAGAATCAATGTTTTGTAAGTGCCAGATCATAAAGCAACACTGGAGTGCAGACTCCGTGATATGTCATGTTCACATGAGTTTCTGAAGAAGGTCAATGCAACTTGCTGGGAACAGCAGTGACACTTCAACTGCCAGAGCATTCTTCTGAAAACCACTTTCTCAAGCTATTAGTATAACCCACTGCTTGCTTACTACATAAACTCTCCTTGAAATACAATTAAGGGGGTGATGCATCCAATACTGAGTGCTCTGCTCCCCCTGCACACCCAAAGTAGACAAATTCTGTAAAATATTAATTTTTAAGTACCAGGCCCAGACATTTAAGCTGTTCTGTTTAAGAACAAGGAACTAATCTGATTTTGTTGTAACCTGATTTGGAATTTGTAACATGACCTAATATGAAGAAACCAGATCAATGAGATTAGGAACCTGTACTGAATCTGAGGAAAAAAAAGCCAACAATAAATCCACAGACATATGCAGAGACAAAACAACTGGAATCTGAGACAAATGTAGCTAAACAAGATTCTATCATTTGAGATGACATGCAGTAATTTCCTGCAACATTTAACATTAATGTGATTTGCTATAGATCAATTAGGAACCAAGAATACCTGAAAAGGAAAGCTTCAAGTCACTGGATCACCGATCTCCATTTTAGAAGGTGAAAATTCTCCTGTATCCATTCTTGATGGTAATATTCTCATGCTGGCCAGTGCAGCACCTAGCAGGGAATTCCATAATGGAAAGAAAAAGCATAAAAGCAATGCCTAAAGCCTTTGTCTCCTGATTAGGGGAAGTGTCCGCAGATACAATTTTACAGAAGTGGGAAACATGGCAGTGCATCAGCTACCAGACTGCAACAGGAAGAATCGGAGGGGAACAGGTTGCATCAGACCTGATGCTGGAGCTCAGTTATCCAGGATGCTATGACTCATACCCTATCCAAACCAATCTGAAAGGAATTCCTCTGTGAGACTGGTATGACAAACAGCACATTGTCATCTCTAATTGTGCCACAAAGTCCAGATCTCAGAATATCTAGAAGATCAAATAGCAATGAGTTTCACTGATGGTTCGCGAACCACCCATCTTTCACAAATAACATGAGTGACATATGAAGATGAATTACCAGGTTAGGACAGACTCTTGAGAGATTACAGGGGAAATGTTGAGATGTCTGAAAATTTCCTTTTAGTAACAAATGTCTTTCAAAACCTGAATAACCATGTCTGTAATTATTACACTCTTGGTAATTACACTTCCATTTAGTTCTCTTCTCATCCCACATCTCAGATCTGGTTGACAACTGCTTAATCAATTTATGTTGCTTTTTTACACAAACGTAGGTGGTTCAGCTGTTTAATCCTTTTCATCGCAAGATCAGCTGTTAATAGTCTCTGAGCATTCAAATGAGTGCTACAGTAAACTGCAGTTCCCTCAGACAGCAAGAAAATGTCTTTTTTTAAAAAAAAAATCTTCTTTTCTGTATACGTATTTCTGAAGCGCAGTTGACAGCTACCTTCAGTGGTGGACCAAAGCCAGAGGAACCCTAGGAGCAAGCAGAGGCCACAGCCTCTCCAACTACTTGGCTCTTCACAAAGCTTTGGACGTGAGCTTCTTGTGGCAGACTTTTGCCATGGTTTCCCAAAAGGGTGCACAGTTAAACTTGGTTTCCAGTTCCAAAATTTACCCATAATAAACCAGGTATACATTTAGAACAAAAAGCATGAGCCATCACCAAGGACCCATGTCCACACTGGCCACCACATCAAGGAAACAAGGTCATTAGGAGACAAACCTGAGGACTGGAATCCTCCTCTTGGGAAGTGGATGGTTAAACACGGCCAGCTCGTATGGGGAGGGGATGGTGGTGGTAGGCCACCTTGCTAGAGATCTTCAGAAAGTTCCCTTAAGGAATTCAAAGAAAAATTCAGTGTTACAAACATATTTCTACCTGGCTGGGTTAACAGCCTCTGGCTACCTTTCCGACCCAAAGTGCCAGTGAAGCACTAGAAGCAGAAAGGGAAGCTTCGAGTGGAGCACGTGCTGTGGCAAAAGGCTGACTGCTGGCAGCAGGACAGCAGCGGGACAGGGATAAGCATCGTCAAAAAGCATTAAGGGACCTTAGAGGAGAATTTGCATGGCCTGCACCTCCATCACTTGATCCTGCCAGGACAAATTTGTTTCTGAAGGAAGCTTCCTTGGGCTCTGCCGTCCTATAAACTGAATCCACAAAATCCTCAGGAGAATGATTGCTATTTGCGGTGAGGTGAGCATTCTTTGTTTCACCGATTCTGAGAGCGAATAAGTGCCAAGACGACACGGGGGGACAGTACAGCGGTTATGAAGGGAGAGGGAACGCTGTCCCCAAGTGGAATTGGGCTGGTTCAGCTGGCAGGGTGGGAGCAGTAAGGGTACGATCAGGGAGCACAAGATAACAGAAGGCATCTAAGTGGATGCGAGAAGAAAACAGAAATGCACTGCTCAGCCTTTCAGCACTGCTGTCACCCAGCTAACCCTGCCAGGGCTCCCGACGCTGGCGATTGCTGTGCCCTGACAGGGCAGATTTACCTTCAGCATGGAAGGGACCTCCAGCTGCTCTGCGGCCAGTGCCCCAAACTCCACATACTTACTCTTACAGTAAGTCTGTGCTGACTGGGGACACACAGGATTTAAACGTAAAGGAGAAATTATCTCCCACCGTCTGCAGCCTCTACTCACTGACATGTGCCGTAGGACTCTGCTCACTCTGACCCAGTAAAAATGAATTGACAAGGAGGTAAAGCTGAAGAGTTTAGACTTTATGAGCAAGGCTACGTGCTGTTCGCTCCGGGGGTGCCCCTCTCCGGCTCTGCCTCCGTGAACGTGCACAGACTCCCCGCGAGATGGCTGCAGAGACTGTGGCATTGCTGCTGGAGGTGGGGGGCCTCAGCCAGAGGGCTCCGAGTATTTCAGATGCTCATCGACACTCCAAGAAGTTGCTTCTTGCCAAAACGCAAATCCCTGTGAGATTTGTCAAGACCTCATTAAAAAAGGGTGAAAAGAAAAAAAGAATTAAACAATTTTTCCCTTTTTCTGAGGTCTTTTTTTTTTTTCCTTTTAAAAAAATTATTCTCATTTAGCTTTTTGTTATATGCTGCACATGATTCAAATCATCAGCATCAGATTATTTTGTTTTCTTCCTGCTTTTTTGGAAATAAATGGGTTTTGGAAGGCCTTTTGAAGCCACTATGTTGCTGTCTTCCGCAATTAGGCTTTTTGTGTTGATTACAGTGATTGTCAAACCTTTCGTCTTTCCTGTGTTTGGGTGTCGTTCGTCTGGTTTTATTGCTGTTCACAGTGCCTGGTTGCTGTACCATCTACCCCTTTTCATTTTGTATTTTTTGATAACTGGCCATTCCATGCCCTAGCTTGACACTGGCTGTGAGTCTGAAGCTCTAACCCAGCCAAGGAACATATGCATAAATCCACACGTAAGGCTGAGTATGAAAAGCTTGGCAAGTCACCTAGCCCTGGAAACCTTGCCCTGATGAGGAAGATCAACACCACCTAAAGAGAAATGTAAGCCAAGGGCTCCTACCCAGTCTGTCTTAATGTGAACAGCTGCAATCCAAGTTCTGCCTTATCCTATTTGAAAGAGTTTTAGCATGAATAACACAAAAAGTTTAGTTTAGGGAAGCGCCCTTACCCTAACTGTAATTTTCTGAGGTCTGAAGGACATAACATTGATTTTAGCCTGGGAACCTCTTCCGTAACAGATATTCAATGTCAACACAGCCCAGGGTGCCCTTTTTTAGCCTGTACCTAATTACAGCCTTAGTTTGGAAATTCCCACAGAGAAAACCTACAGACTTTTACAAAATGCATGCTTTATACCCCTCTTGGTTGAAATGTAGCTCTTACCAGGTTTCTCTGCCATTCAGAGTTCTCACACTTACTCAAATCCGTTTGATATGCCTATATTGGAGCAAACTTTTAGCTAAACAGTAAACCAAAGCCTAACTATTTCTACCCAGTCAGGCTTTAGGCATGATTACTTACAGATCGACATCCCCTTCTTACCGTGCACCCATTTTTCAGACTGATTCTTCTAAATTTTAGCCAAAGTACTGATGCCAACCTCAGCCACAACCTTAGCATGGAAGCCAGCTACCGTTGTCGACTTTGATTTTCATCTCGGTCTGATGAGAACCCTGCTGCTAGCCTTTCAATGTGCCCAACCATCAGCCCCCCCAAAATCTACCCTTACACACATACTTAGTACCTTTGGGGTTTTATACCCCTCTTCCTGTCCCAGCAGTGAACAAAATGATTCAGGGTCAGACTTCCACGGACCTCGTTCATCAGAAAAAAACCCAACTGATCCAACTTTCCAACATGAATCAAACTTCATGGCCTCATCTAAACCCAGTCCCCTAATTTTCATGATTACAGTGTGTGCAGAGTAACGTGAGTCACACAGATATCCTTCTGGATAAGGCCATACAGACTTTGTTCTCTAAGCCCTGAATGTGCACATTTAACCTTCTGAAATCAATTTATATAGCCATTACAAGCTGTTGTTTCATGCTTGTGGATTTGAGGCTTGGCTCTTATTGAAGAGTTGATTGATTAATTTCAGCATTGCAGAAACCTCATTTAGCTAGGGGGACATTTCTGGAGTTTAATTTTCTAACTAAAGAACAACCATAAGAGTACATTAAAATTATCTAATTTTGAAACTTTGAACCTTTGCATGAGAATTTGCATTTGGACGTATTTCTCATTTGTGTTTCAAAAATGCTTTCAGTCATTGTGTCACTGAAATTAGATGTTTTTAACTTTTTCCCTGTTTCTTATTATAGAATCTGAAGATTCTCTTGTAGCCTGCTTGAAATATACAACCTTTAAAAAGTGTGAGAATTAAGAGAGATAAGACACGCCAAAACAAGGTCCAGAACATACCATGTATAGGTCGAGGTCCTAGACTTGTGCATAAATACGTAAGAGAAATGCTAAACCAGGCAAAACTATAGTTTAGATGTATCTCATTGCTAAAGCAGAAAAGACAGTTAATTATTTTGTTTCTGTTTCCGTGGGAAACTGTTCCATTAATGGAATTTCCCACCAAGAAAAATTAATACTTTGTTAATGTTTTATTTTAAATGAAATCAGATTATGATCATTTGAAGAAAGTCATGTAATTTCAATTTAATTTATTTTCCATTTCCCTTTGAATTTAATTCAATATGTGATAAAGAATGTGAAAATGAGAGGGAGCATCTTTTTTATATCTACACTTCATAGCTGCGAGAAAAGAGTTGGTAGTAGGAAATATTTGGGAAAACTTTAAATCTTAAAAAAACAGCGTGAAAATATGGAACACTTTCTTGTACATTTCACAAATCAGCCTTTGAGGTGAAAGAAAGCACGCTGCAATATTTTAAGTTTTTTAAAAATAGTAATAATTTTTATCCAGGCTTGGGAAGAAAAGAAGTTGCAAAAGAAAGATTCCTCAGTGAACGCACAAAGACAAAGAAACTGTACCATCAGATGAAGTATGAGAAGCAAGTTACTTTTCCTGGGCAAAAAAAATTACTGTTGTCCCCCTTTCACAGAAGTCCTACAAGGGCTCACTGGAGATGTTACAAAAATGCTGGTAAGAAACACTTTTATAATATATATCAATTAATACATAACAAGCATTGCTATCAGCGATGAACTCTAATTTCTGGAATGTTTTATGTTCTGAACTAGGATCTTTTCCAAATGATGATGAATGAATTCCAAATGTTGGTATTAAATAATTATTAAACTATATTCCGAATATAAACACTACCTTTATATCCATTTGTTTTAAATTACAACCTATCCTGCATGTGTTTCATTTTTCTAAAAGTGATACATAAAGATGAATACATATATATAACTTACAAAATTACAAAAACAAACGGGATGCTGAAATTACCATGCAATTATATGTCTTCAGACCACTTACATCTAATGTCTGAAAAGGCCATATCAGATGTACCTGGTAGACTAATAAAGTTCTGTAGGCTTTGTTATTATGCAGCAAAACAAGTGATACAAAGAACAAGTATACTTTAAATGGGTTTATGATATCTAATATTACCGGTTTTGTGGATCCCACCTACTCCACTCCAGAACTCGTTTGCTTTTTTCACTCTGCTGATCCTACAGCTGATCAATACCACACAGTTTTTCTCTGTTGAGAGACTCACTTTTTCTTTATGTCAAATGCCCTTCCCTGTGGTCTTACAATTCTACAAGTGTAAGCAACCTCAGTGCATGCTTGACTTTCTCTCACCTTTCAGGAGGCACAAAACTGCTGAAGAATTCTTACAGGTGCCTATGAAAAAAGGTCCTTTACAGAAAGGTCACTTCATGTCCCAGAGAGACTTATTTGTCCATCCATACGCCTGAGGTTATGGACAAAACACTGAGATCTCTTGGGCAAAGCCTAGCTTCTTAGAACACTAAGCAGTAAACAAAAGACACAGTGCTTTGGCTGGAAATGAATCTTGTCTAGCTGGGAAAACGTACCCATTGAGAGTAATTTCTTCCCAGGATGGAAAGGTAAACTAACTTCCAGACAACAAGCTGCCTCAGGAACCCTGATCTTGGGGTAATTCTGGTAGGGTAGCTGTGCTGTGGGTGTGGAGTACGGGATGTCCTCTGCAGCAACTGTCTCCTGTCAAGGTTGTTTAAGAAACCAACGTCTAGCTCTTCCTCTTGCATGGAGAGCAGTGCCCTAGAGGTGGCTAACTCGTTCTTACATGATCCAAGAAATATCTGTCCATGAAAAAGCAGCACAGTCCATCCCTTATTTGGCTAATTAAGCAGAAAACCAGTATCAGCAGCTTTGAGAAAATCCAAAGCAAATTTAAGCATCTGGTATTTTCCACTCGTCTCTTAACTTGGGCTTTCTTGGCATATGAGCTGTCTTTTGGCTGATTTCCACTACAAGCAGAGAGCTTGCATTACAGGAGAAGTCAAGAAGAGTCCTCACTTTCCCACCATCCATCCTCACTCTTTTCCAAAAAAACAGTGATAAGGCCAAAGCAATTTCTTTGGGCATCCCAGGCATAGTGGGACGTGTGATTCCCTCCTAAAAAAAATTATAGTATAGACAGTTATAATATTTTTAACATATTTTCCCTACATGTCAAATTACTTGGGGATTCTTGATGGCCCTTTTGGCAACTTCTTTCCTTGCTGCCTCCTCTGCTACAAAAGTCTGTTTTCCTTATCAAGCCCAGTTGCATTTGGTGTGGGGGGAGGAGAAAAAAAAACACAGGGAATAAAACACCAACCAAAACAAGATTGCCAACAAATCAGCAAAAAAAGAAAAGCCTTCGAACTCTCTTCCCCCCTCAAATATTTTAACATACCTATATTCTGTAAAATCTGTAAAAATACGTTCCCATATTTTCTAGGGGTTGCAATCATTACTGAAAAAGAAAAAATCCATGTTACTCATCTTTAAAATGATGGTGCTTGAAAAACATTCAGTCTTAACTGAGCTTATTTGTCTTCCCTTTAGCTGGAACACAAGTTTACAATAGCTGATGCCCAAGATAATTAAAACCTGTTTCTCGCACATGATGAGCACAGGTCTTGCACACATTCCCTCTAAACAGTTCCAGCTTTGGTTCAACCAAGAATACAGTGAAATGTAGTTTGGGGGCTCATGTATAACACCAGAAAAAGAAATCACAGCAATATAAATTACAATTTGATCTCTAACATAGACAGTTTAATAGGCCATGATTTAGCAAAGCATTTAAGCAAATGTTTAAATCCCATTGATTTAAGTGGGATTTAAGTGCATATTAAGTACTTAGTTGAATTTGGGCCATACTGTGAAGGGACTCAGAACAAGGAAAGCACAGTAGGCTTAGGGATCTTTATTTACAGCTCAGATGTTTAACTTAGCAAATTTGGCTTAGGAACCTGTATAATGCAAAAGGAGCCAAGGACAGACTGCAAGAACATTTGGCTGCCCAGGGTCACTTCAGGATAATGCAACAAACCAATATGGGATGGATATAGTTTCTAAAATACTTTAATCTTGTAATTTACCACATGTAATTTATAATTAAGGTGGTTCGCCTTAATGCGTCATTCAGCGCTTCATTGTACGTAGTGATTTCTGGTGCTGCCAAATTTCTTGTGCTCTCATTTATTCCTCTTCTGTTCTTCCCTCCCACTTTTTACCCCAGCCTTCTGGTTACAGGGTGAGGAGGAGGCATATGACATTTGCTGTTTGTCAGTCAACTCTCGCTGCATAACTAGAAACATAAAAAGCTAAGAGCAACAAGTGCATCATCCTGGAATACGAAGACGTGGTTCTCCAAGAGGGGATCAAACCAGGCATTTCATCGCAGCTGAAGTTCTGTTAAAATTATGTAATTTCTCTCGTTGGTGTCCTGGAGTAATATCAAAACTATGTTTAGTCTGTATGTACTTTCCTAAATATTGTAGCTGTCACAAAGTATGATATTGCCTATAGTATGACTTTTAATTATTTTCTTATATTTTCTTCTTGACTCCAGACATTATATAAGTTATCTAACTCTACTGACACTGTCGCAGATGGTTGAACTATTTCTGTTTATCTTGCAGAGTAGGAGTTAGCTTTTGGGGACATTAATAATCCGAGTTGTCAACTTTTCTTTTTGGGAATAAGCCTATTTCCAGGGAAGTCTGGGAGGCTTGGTTCTCTTGGTTAATAATAGCACAATGGGAAACAGAACTTGATATCATGTCCAAGCACTGCCGTTGGTAGTGAAATTAAGACACAAGGTTTTATGAAATCACCTAATTGTATTTTAAAACAGATTACTTTTGAGACAAGTTCTTATTTATCAGTACACTCTGAGCCTTATTAGAAACCTTTATCTTGGTACTACATAGTACACTTGGTACTATGACAAGTCCAAATTAAAACATGAAAAAAAAATAATCCCTTAATTTCATTGCTCAGGCTTATTTCTAATAAAGATTTAGTTATATAGATAATGCTGTAGAAATTATCAATATCCATAATTCCATAAATAAGTAACAAGAATTAATTTTTATTAGATAAGAATGATAGATAGAGCAAGGTTTTTCAGGCATTTAATTTGGTGTGGGGAAAGGATCCTAACAAAGCTAATCTCTGATTTATAGATAAATTTTTCAGATTTGTGCTGAACAAATTTGTGATAGTGCTAGAAGTTAATCTCACCTTTCCTGACTGCTGCCAGGTGGTTCATTTCCAAAAAAACGTGTTTCATTCCAGGGAAGATACATGAATTCATTAACTGTACAGCCACTACAATGAAAGTACATATGATAATTCACCCACCTCAATAACATTTCTCTAAAACAGTGCAAGACCAATTTAATTACATGATAAACTGCCTCGTCTGTCATTGCATGCACTTTTTTTTTTTTTTTTTTTTGTAATTAAACCCTGCCAAGGAAGTTGCATTAACCAGTGAAAATCCTGACCTTTATTGGTGCAGATGGAGATGGGTACAGATGACCCATACAACCAGCCCTATTTGTGCCCACCCGAGTGTTTGCAAAATACCCTAATTCCATTGCATGGACTTGTTTTGGATTTCTTGGTACTGTGTTAATCTCAGCTTGAAACTGAGGACACAGCAGTTGCTGAACTGAGGCCAAATGGGCTTCTAGTGATTAGCAGATAAATTAGGAAAAAAAACTATTAAAATGAACATACTCAGAAATGTAATTGGATAGGGAATGAAATCATGCCTTTCACACTGATTAAAACAGTAAAGTGGGATGATAGTTCATCCTCTGGAAGTGTTACCTGACATTTCATACAGTCTGTCAGAAAGCAAAGAGTAGCTAAGTTTTAGCAACAACGTTCAGAACATTATGACTACTTAAAAATGGTCAGTGTTTCCACTGTGAGCACAAAACCTGAATTTTTGCACTGCCCAACATGTAAGTATAATAGAAAGAGGCTTAATTTTTCTTCATTCTCAATCACGGCAAAACTTATCAGTCTCATTTACCTCCTCAGGTGAATCAAATCTTTTTGATAGGAGTTTAACAAAGCTACAAAAATCTGCTGTGGGAAAAAAAAAAGTGAACAAGTAAATAAGAGCGATATTTTTTCAAGAAACATGGTAGAAGTTTCTGATACTTTTTGTTTTCACTTGCAGACTCTCCAATCAGTCTAAACTCCCAAGTAGTAGATAGCATGCAAAGTGCAATAATACAGTGGGTTTGCGCTGGAGGAGAAGTTAAAGATTTTTCAGTAAACTTTCTGTTCGGTATATTACTACATTCAGCTGATGTCAGGTTTATTCAGAATTTCTGTTGCAGGTTGCCTGACTTAACAAAATAAATGCTGAAGAGGTGTTGTTCTCATCCAGTAAATACAAATCCACACCCCATTCCAATCAATTGTGAAGCAGGGAACTCGGGCGTCACGGTGGCTCAGAACCTGCCTGTGGAGTTAGAATGTACATGGCAGTCACACCCCAAGTGCTGTTTGGGGCGTGTGTGTGTGGGGTTGTTGGTTTTTATGATTTTTTTTTTTTTTTTTTTTCCTTAAATGACCGTGAAGGTGCTTAATGATTTAGGACAACTGTCAGCGTGTCTGTTCTAGAGAGGGTGAAGTCTGGGACTGATGAGCTATAACCAGGGCAACTGCACTTGGTCTGAGTCCTTCTGAAAGGCTCAGTAATGCAGCTGCTGAGGTCTGCCACCACGTTCTGTCCTCTGCCCCGTTAAAGAGCTTCCAGCACCATGAATAAAGAACTAAAGCAGCATTTCTAGATTGTGTCTTTTTTCAGACCGCAGGAATCCTAAAGTACTGGAGCTAATGTCACACAGGCTGGCTAGAGTCTTGGAAACCATCCAGCAGTTGCAATGGAGAGATCAGAAGAGATTCATTTCATCTGCTCTTCAAGTAAAATATCCTGCTTTAGGGCAAAATAGCACTTGTTGACCTCATGCCGGTAAGATTAGACTGTTCCTGGTACCAGAGTTACTTTAGCACAGCGAAGGAGTTCTTGCAGCTTTTGGAGAAGGCAGGCTGCTCTTTTCATTTCCTTGGGTTTGTGACTGTGAGTTTAAAACAGCATTCACACTCCCTGCAGTAACAGATATGGGGAATGCACAAGGTAGGAGCATCACCGAAGGCTCCTGGCAAGCCACTGTCAACAGCACAGCACAAGTGGGGAGACAGCGCTTTCCCTGGCAGGCGAGGACGCACAGTTTCACCACCCAACACTCCACTCGACTGAGACATCTCTTGGGACTCAGCCAGTGATGAGACTTTAAAGGAATGTACTGAAAACCCAGCTTGGCCTGGGGAATTTATTGAGGAATCATCCCGGATGAGGAGGGAATTTACTGAAGGAATTATCCAAATGAGGCTGGAAGGCTTTAAACAATGTAATAAGTCTTGTTTATTGCTAGCATCTAGGGGATAAATTATCCCTTAGATGGAAACATAAGAGGGGAAAGTTCTTTGGTAAATTCAACACAATGAACTGGAGTCGTCATATCTTCAAAAGCAAAGCTATTTTCAGGCCAACAAAGAGATAAGGATTTTGAATTCCCAGCTATAAATATTCCAAATCTTCCAAGAAGCACTTTGATATCCCCTTAGACATGGCCAAAAGCACAGACTTTGCAGCTATTCCTGTTTCTGTGACACCGACATTGGGTGATTTTCTATAATTTTCCACTGAAATCTTTGTCTTGTCCCCCACAGCCCATGACCCCTGTAAGGCTACCGAGGAACAATGCCACAGACAACAGTTTTCCCTGTAGCTTTCCTCCATTTTTATAGGTTACCCTTTATGGTTTGGATGTACTGAGGTAGACTTAAAAGGCAATTACTTATTCCATGTCCTACCAATTTTATATCAGAGCTATGACTCTATTATACAGACATTTCTGCTGCATCTTAGTGCAAGCTGTAACTTACTTGCAAATATCAGCGTGTCCATGTGAGTTTCTGCTAATAGTTACTTAGGAATGTAAAACAAATAAATTAAACAACTATCCCTATAATCAAAACTACAATATTCTCCATAATTACTTCTTTTTCTCTTCTTCCTTCCCTTTTTTTTTTTTCCTTTTTTTTTTTTTTTTTTCCCCCATAATAAAACAGCAAAAGGCCAGGGCTTCTAGCATGCAAACAAGAATCAAGAACAGAGAATTAGATCACTTTTCTTTTACCAACGATTTTTAGGCTCAGAGTCTAGCAAGTCCATAGAAAAGTCAATACACAGAACTTGTGGGCACCACTATATCATTTCCTGTTGTTTTTCCAAGAATCCCATGATCATTTAATGTGGCACTTGCAGGAAATACATAAAAAGGAGCATTGAAAGCAGCACATCAGCTGTGTGGTGACACCTGTACAAATGCAAACACACACCATCCAAAGATTATCTCCAAGAATGTTATTAAAAATAATCAGCTCTATGAATGAGAACTTAAAATGAGTGTGCCAAAGTGCTTTGCTGGAAGACCATTACCAGCAGTCAGATTACAGAAGGCAGAATCCAATAAATCAGGCCATTCTTTTGGAGGAATGCAAAGGCTGATACATAAACAGCATCTGAAGAACCATCTCAATCCTAAGAAGGATTCAAGTACATAAGTGAGTACACAACCACAAAAAAGTAGTGAATTTATGTTTCTAGAGAATTGAGGAATCACTTGTTCAGCTGTGGCAGGCAACATACTTTTTTTTTTTTTTTTCCTTTGTGGCATTTATTCATAGAGTTATGGTCTTAAGGCTTAACACCTTCAAAATTTGACTTCCATTTGGACATTAATGAATGGCACGTCTGTATCTCACCACAACGTATCCCCTGCAGCAGTCAGGAGGGTCTGGAAGCTGCTTGTGCCAGCTTGGCACACACTGCAGGAACTGCTGGGCGACCAAGCGAAGGGACAGGACCAGTATTTGCTGCGGTACAGCAGCAGCAGCAAGCCAGGTAGAAAATCCAGCTCAGGCTGTTTTCATCAGGGTTTACAATTTAACCCTGTGCTAGCACGGTTTAAAGTGTGTGTCAGCTTCTGCTATGAGATTTATTACGAAGGAGTGTAAATGGCACCTTAAAACAGTATCCTCTGTTTGGAAGAAGAAAGTACTTGGGATTGCTAATATTATGTGCAAATACACTCCAGACTCTAAAACAGGCTACTAAGGACAGCAGAATTTATTAGCATCAAATTTTAGTAGCTTATTTTTAGTATATGTCAAGCACTCAGTGGAGGGGAAGAGATCCCCCACCAAGTATTCAATTAGTAACAGTGATCTCAGAGTCGTATTCCTGCTGCCCGAGACAGTGATTACTCATAAAATACTGAGTTCTGAATACTGACTGAAAGTACTGTCATCAAGCATGAAATAAGACAATGGGAGACAATAGGGGATAATAAGAAAAAAAAAAGACTTCAAAAGTTATAAAACTATAAAAAGAAGCCTGAACACTACAAAGTAGAAAGCAGGAGATGGAGAAATGCTCTTATAGGAAGTTCTCGGGCTTCTGCACTGTATGTCACCTGTCCCAAGGGACCTGGAAATCTGTAGATTTTCTTTAGTTTGTAGTTAGAATCATGGGAACCACAACACCCGATCTGTCCTATCTGACTGATTTTCAGAGAAAGGTGAAAAATTGTGAAGAGCAATTTAGGACAAAAGAGAATGGTATCAAAACACCTGCGTAGTACGACAGTGCTTCCAGTATTTCCCTGTCCCCCTGCAAATACACTCCGAACTGCCGTCAGCCCCTCCGGCAGCCGCCGCCAGCGGTGCCTGCGTATGCACCTATCCAGGAATTCCACATCGGGCCTGAGCTCAGCTGCTTTCCAAGAACCTTATCCTGCCACTCCGTACAATAAATCCCCACTAACACCACACTGCCCCGGCATTCCGCTCCGACTCTTTGCTATAGTTTGTCTTGATGTATATAATCTCAATTAAATTAAATAACATTGTTCCTCTTGTACTTGAGGACTTACACCTGACCACTGGAGAGGGCTACAGTCATCAGGACTGGAAATTTATTTTCCCTTTGTCTCTTACATGTCACGCCCCAACCTAGATTTTCTTTCCAAGCCAGCAAGAGACTCAAGATGGCAATATAGAGCTGGGAAAAGAAAATACTATAAATATCCCTTTTGTTGCTTAATGTGCGGATAAACCTCTTGCTAGAGAGGCCTCTGGTGTTAATCTGCCCATCAGTCTCTCAACAATTTCCATCTAAAATTATCAACAAATAGTTTTGCCAGTAGAGAATGTTTATTTGCAGTTGTGCAGCTCTCAGATTGTAGAATATTAGCTGCTTAAAACGTAACGGACAGCCACAGTTTAGAACAGCTAGTACTGTGATAATTAATTCATAACCTTATTTTGCAGTAACTTCAGCGTATGAAGCTTTAGCAACATTTAGCATACTCTGGACATATAAAGTGCCTTAAGGGCAAATATTTTAGAATTTTTTTTTTTTGCATCGTTATCAGTATAAAAATGTGATTTTTAAGATGATTTTAGAAAACAAACACACATTATTTTTTTTTTTTTAAATAAGGTTTCTACTTCCCCTTGCATGGAATCACCGTACAGTGCAAGTTGGATGCAGAGTTGCTGAACACGCCCGCAGACTGCTGCGTGCTCCTCGACAGCTGCTGCCTTCCACGCAGGGGCGGCAGCCTCCGAATGATCAATGGACTTATTCATACAGCCTGTAGCTACCCGAGAGCTGTACCTGATACGCATTACGTACGCCTGTCTAGATAGACGTACACACAAACGGAATATGGTTTAGTAGCACTGAAAAGCTAAAATCAAGGAATTGTAGAATTACCAGTCACCAGTATTCCCCATGCTAAATATGTCAAAAAAGGTAACATTTTTTTAGCAAGATTAACCTTAATTAGTATTTGTCCCTTGAAGATCTTGTAATAGTACGACTCTTTCAACCTAAGTGACTCTCCTGGCCAAAGAACGTGCTGCGTTAAGGGCTGAGCCAGAGCTGATAAGGGTTTATCCTTTTACTTCTGCAGACTTCATATCAAGCCAACAGCTCCTGCCAGGGGAGCAAAAAATGTTTTTTTTACAAATAGGAAAGACTAATTCCTGCCTAAGCTCCTGTTTCTGATCACAGTAAATGTTGAAGGCTTTAAAGCTGATTACAAATTAAAATATCTGTGTCCCCAAATGCTTGCCTAACTTCAAACAATTGTCTGCCGCTGCCTGCGGAGCTGGAGCCGCAGGGACAGGTGTGCAGAGCTCTGACACCCATTTGAAGAACAGAAGAGGGCACTAGGGTTTAAGCTATGTTCAGAATAATCCCAGACAAAGAAGTGGGGGAAAAAACCCACTGAAATGTTTTAGAAATAGTCTTTTGTTGTTCTGCTGGTTCTCTCATATAAAGTGAGAAAACCCAGGTGGGGCTGGAGCCAGGGGGACCAAGTGCCACTGGAGGAGCAGGTTTGGTCCCCAGCGTTGACACTGGTGCCTCCAAAGCCCAGTAGCCTCCTGCCACCTACCACAGTCCTCCCCTCCGTCCCACCCTGCCCGGGCAAATCTTTGCACGTTGCCTCTCTGTGGGGCTCCCTGCTTGCGGCAGCCAGGAGGACAGCCATGCACAGGCACGCGGAGCTGCCCACCCCACCATGCTGAGAGACAGCCAGAAGGGTCCAGAGATGTCCCACAGGGGCTTGAGAGAGACAGTGGATTTTACACTGCAGCTTAAAATAAATGTAGTGATACAAAGCCACACGTATCCAACAAAAAGCCCCATCGTGTCTTGTGCTCCTTGTAGCCATGAAATAGAGTAATTGCATTGTGATTGTGATTCTTGGTTAAATCTGATGAGGTATTTTGATACAGCGCAACACAGGTTTTTGTTACACAGTGCTTGCCACAGATTGTGCATGTTCTGTGTTAAGGGAGTACATTCAGCGGTGATGGACAGGCTGGGGTCAGGAGAAACTACTCAACACTGTGCAGCTTATATCAGTGAGCTGGCTTTTATCTCCCCCTGCTATCAGTGGACAGAGGATTACCTGGAGAAAGAGAACCCTAGCTTTCTCTCTGGAAACACCTTCTGCAGGAATATTTTGCTCCCCAGTTGCTCTACTGGGGATTTAGAAAGAACTATACCACATCCTAGCTGAAATGGACATGTAAATATCCACTATGTATCAAAAAATCCATATAAATCCAAGTGTAAAACATAAGAACAGCTGTACCAGGTTAAGCCAAATTACCTTGTGTGATAGAAGATAAACAGAGAACACTAATAGGAGAGTAAATGATACTTTTCCAGGTGTCCTCTCCCAGCTTCCAGCAATTTCTGGCTCAGGGACTTCGTCAGATGATGCCTTTTTTTAAAAATATCTCTCGGTGGGTTTTTCCTCCATAGGTTTCTTCCATCTTCCTCCAGAGATGAAACAAAGACCTAGAAGACAACACAGTGAATCAATTTTCCTGACATTCATTTATGTTGTCAACAAAGACCAGCCTTAAGATCCATCCTTAGCCCACACAGAAGTGAGTCCTATGCAAGGCTGCTAAAGAAGTTACAACTGGTTGTTGTTTACAACTGACTTAGAGGTATAAGCAAAGCACTTTTTCTAGGCACACCCGTCTACTCTTTAGCTCCATTCCTTAGTGCTGAATGTGAAGTACGTGTGAATGTCCCTCCTGAAAGTCCACATTCACCTAAACCAGCCTAACAGAAGCATTTAGCCTTAAGTTTCCAGGACTTGGAGAAATCAGAGGCCAGAAACCCCTTCAAGAGAAGAAAAAAAAACTTTAAAGAAGCACCTTAAATGCAAAGGTGCTGTTTTAAACCCCATCTTACTAAAAAGGAAAAGTCAGGTACAGCAGCAACGTTGGGAAACACTATTTGTAAAACCAGCAGGATAGATACGTGTGTATAGCAACTGTCACAGCACAGGTATCCTGTAAGCAATGTGGGATCATTACATTGTACTCTTAACAGCATAAACTGTAACGTATATTGAAATACTGCAGGATGCATTGGCTAGGAAGTTGCATCCCAAGAGCTTTTTCTGTCATTTTTTAATTGTAAAAGAGTTATTTCAATTCTAAACACTAAAATACCAGAATAATCTACACCAGTATCCAGTGTAGATTGTATTAGGGTTTCTTGCAGTTAGCTTGCAATATTTGTACATATGTACAATGTGCATATTTAAGAGGCATCTCACAGTGAGCAAAAAATAATTCATCAAGTATTATATTATCCAGCGTATGTTTCTCTGTAAGCTAGAGGGGAGCAAAATTGGGCTTATGCCTAGAAAAAAATATGTTCCAAACCAACTGAGAGTAATTCAAACTGCATTTTAAAACAAGAAATTTTGGATACAAGAGACCATCAGTCTTTGGTATTTTAAATGTTGCCTGTCAAAATGCAAGACCCCTAGCACGAGTTTTCTTAAAAAGAAATGTTATTGTGTTCTACTGAAAAGTGAGTGAGGAAAAATGAAATCTCTCATCTGCTTTTAAGACAGACAGGAACAGAAGGGGACTGGCCCATTTATGTGTAAATTAGGGAGTAACTGCAGCAAAGGAATTAATACATTGAATGAAAAAAAAACCCTAAAAATCAGAACACCACATTTGGGTTTCTCAGGCAGCCTATGTTCGAAGAGTGGCTCCACCACTAATACTGCACAGCACCTCCTCACAGACTGACCCTATAAAAGCTTATTAATATGCAGTTTTCCAATATATTTGAGTAAAGCATGTCTTTTGTAGCAGAAGTCAAATCTTCTGGGATGACTTGATACTGCTCTAGCCTTCCCCTTGGGCCGAGACTTTGCAATATTATTCTGCAGTTTTTAGATCATCTTCCCAACCTGTTGCTACCCAGACAGGTATCTCCTCAGCTCCAGCGGGAAGGTGCTAACACTTCATTACACAAATATGTGTAATGAAAAAACACACATCATTAGCACAAATATCAGCACCCCAGGAATCCATGTGAATGTGAGAAGAAAGGAATGAAAAGGCTAAATTACAGTGAGGTAAAGCTGTTGTACATGCTGTACAAATGTGCTTTGTTTGAACCTCTGCTGTTAACCTGGTAAAAATATATGTGTGTGTGTGTGTATCATATCAATTACAAATTGACAACAGAGTATACAGAAATTGTAACATACAAACTTTGTTAACAGGGAACACCTTGTCAGAATTTCTTTTAACCCCTTACAATTGACTCATGATGCCACTGAAGTTTTCTTGACTAATATCACAGGCTGGCTAGCACTTGTCTCCGAAGCTGTCACCTTTTGGGTTTGTCTTTGCTTTTCAAACTCC
The DNA here is from genome assembly GCA_035590215.1 of Microhierax caerulescens. Classification (NCBI taxonomy): domain Eukaryota; kingdom Metazoa; phylum Chordata; class Aves; order Falconiformes; family Falconidae; genus Microhierax; species Microhierax caerulescens. The sequence goes on from JAVJGJ010000060.1 coordinate 13,132,090, forward strand.
AGCAGCTGACTGAATAAGCTAAAAATGCAGATTATCAGATGAACACAATCAATATTTTCTTTCATACAGCCCATCACGTGTTTACAGAAGGCATACCATTTTTATCTAAGACCAAAATAAGAACCTGTATCTTGCCAGATTCTTCTTGTAGTCAGTAATCACACCTCCAAATTAGCAAAGTCACAAGTATACATCACCGAGCTGCGTTATGTTACTGGGTAGCTATTCTTTTCATGCACAGTCACAGACATGACAGAGGGGAGCCTGACTGCATGGATTAAAGAGGTGATGTGCCACAGAGAGCCAAAAGGACAGTGACACCCACAAAAATTTACTACAGTTACGATTCAGATTCATGCCACCATGGTCTTGGAATGTCGGGATATTTTAGCACAGACGGTGCAGGAGGCATACGCTATCAGAAATATCCAAAGGATTTCTATTAACCAAGAAAGGGTAAGAAAATACTGAAGGAGGAGATATTCTTGACTGTAAAGAAGATTATACTGAAGTGCAGCTCTTAAATTGTTGAAATTGGTCTCCTTGCTCCTCTGGCTAGTGGAAAAGGATTCTTGACAGTACCTTAGGAGAACTGGGAGCTGAATTTGAGCTGAAGTAGATACTTTTTGGCTAATGCCAGCCAGTGGTAGCAGCAAATGTGCACGTTTATCACCAACATCACAAACTTGGAAGACAGATATTACAAAGGTGAGAGTCAATAATGCCTTAATAAAGCTGAAAGGAAAGGGAGGTAAATGAGTATTAATATTCTTTTTTAAAGGGAGAAGACAAAGCTATATTAATGCAGATATTGAATAAGAAGAACTCACAGCAAATGGAAAAATAATTAGGATAAAAACTGTGGCAGCTTAAGGGATTGATTTGCTCTTTGAAAATTACTAATGGAAGGACCTGCCTTGAAAAACAAGTTCACTTAAAGGTAGAAGCTCTTTACTCTTATAAATAAATGCCCCTGCAAAGTAACAAGGAAAAGTTGAAAGCCAGGGGTGTATTTTGGGGGAATATAGTATGCCTTAGAATTTAAATGAGAATAAAGACCAAACAGCAGCAAAAAGTGATTTTAGAGCAAGACTTTTAGAAAGATGAGATATATATTATAGGAATTGCCCCTTCTTCTTGGAAAGGGGACAGTGATTTTACAGATCTTCCTTTAAATTTAGACCTTTGATATTTCCAAGAATTGAATATACTATCAGGAAGGGTTAGGAGCAATATGCCAGCTTCACTGATATCATCCATTTCTATCTGATAAAGCCAGTAACAGATTGGACCCAGATTGATCAGGATAAATTTGTACAGAGATCAGCTCTCCGTGGAAGAATGTGCTACATGAAGTTAAACATGGTTTCATGGTATTACAAAAAAAAAAAAAATATGAAAACAGCACAGAAAAGCAGAGAAATACTTTGAGACACTCAGAATTTGTCAACAAAGGGACTTTAAAGGAAGCAACAAAAAAATTATGCAGGAATTGTCCTAACACCCAACACTGAGCCTTTTGAACGTAACAGGAGGGTACTTCTACGTTGATTGTGACAGAATAGCTGAGCATGCACATAGCATTATTCACCATGAAATCCTCCAGCTCTTATTAAGACAAGCAAAGGAGACGTGAGGACATGTCACACTCCTTTTTGTATCATCCTCCTCTTGGAGCCCAGCAGGAATTTGCACTGAGGGTTTAATTTAGTTCCAGCTTGTGCACAGCTCTCCCTAATAACCGTCCAAGTGACCAGAGCATCCCAGGACTGTGCTCTTTTGATTGTAAAAGGTGCTTTTCTTAAGACAAAAGAACCATCACCACCCACCCACTTCTAAATCCAAAACAGACTAAAACCTTTGAGAATGTACAAATTTACAATAAAGTAAAACCATAGCTAGTTTCTAATTTCAGCACCCTATCTTTTCAAGTTTTGTCTAGCAACACATCATCCACTTCACTTTAATTTCACTATGACATTATAGTTTGCACCACTAATTACCTCTCTGAACAGAGATCCCCAAAAGATTCAGAAAGGTGCCCATTAATGTGACCATTTATGTAATGTGTTGATTGTGCTTATTTATATGATTAGAGTAGTAGATTAATTTGCATGGCAGCTATTAAGATATTCTGCAACCAATTTATAATCTTATATTTTCATGGCATTTCTAAAAAAAAATAAAATCTTAATGAAAGAAGGCAGACTTATTTCACCGCAAGGATTTTTAGATTGGGGGTTGATACTACTTTTTAAAATCACAGATGAACACATCTGAAGACCTCAAAAGAGATTCTTTAGCATGTATCTGCATCTTCCGTATTCCAACTTTGAATGGAGCTGTACATAAAAAGCCCCAAATGTGAAGATGTTTAAGGAAACAAAGTGCTTTCCCTGGGTGTGTATCACATCAAGCACTTGCTATGACCACCCACCCGCCCGCCCGCGGCCTCCATGCGTACACAGCTCAGCAGGCAAAGCGCCGAAATGCTGGTGCCCAGCGACCCCACGGGAACCGCTCAGACGTAACCAGCGACAGCATGAGCCCTCACCTCTTCTGCAGTTGTACTTTTGGAGAGGAAAACTCTCCCAACTTCTGCTTCTCTTGGTAGATGTTGAGAAATACAACATTCACACCGTGATGGTCACAAGCGTGCAGGTCTGTTCCTCAGGCTCAGCACACACGAAGTAGCATTTTACGCTGCTGAAGAGCACACAGTGTCTTGCTCAAAATGCTTCCTCCTGTAACTGTGGAATTTGCTGCACATTACAACAGCTAACAAATTTTTACATTGTGGCTTTACTGAAGGGTACAGCTAACTAATCATTCCCCTGTAAGAAAAACTGATTACCTAAAGCATTGCAGCATAACAATGCACACATTGAAAAGCTAAATATTTTCCAACAAATTAGTAATTAGAAAATCTCAACAAGACTTTAGTGGAATTAAGACAATATTTTTACGAACTGAGGAGCCAGCCCTGAGACTGGAACAGAGTTTCTCCAGAGAGAAGGGAGTAGGTAGAGTTAGCTTTGTAAGGCAATGCTCACCCATCCTTTGGTGAGCCTCACAGGGCAGAGACAGCTCCATCCACCCTCCAGGCTAAAACTCTGGAGTTTTACACACAGCTCGCAATGACCATAAAGGACACTGTAAAATAATAATAATAATAAAAAAAGAGCTGCATTTTCCCACCCCATAGACTCCTGCAGTAATCTCCAGAGTTCTGAATGCATGGAAGAAATGGTAGTTTCCTACAGGAGAAAAGCAGTTACAAGAACATTACGAGCTAAATTAATGTAACACAAATAATGACAATTTACTCCACTGAATGCTGACATCACCCTGCAGCCCCATGAGATGTTGGCAACGCCTGTGCAAGTTAAACATCAAAACTTAAAGTCACCACATGCTTGTTCCCTAGAAGGGTCACCTTTAAAAAAATGCGAGTGCGCTTTCTTTACTGTGGTTTTCTTTGATGCTGGTAAACAGAACATGAAAAACCCCAGCAATGTAAATCTCCTGAAGGTGAAAAACCACTGCCACAATAAACCCTACCCTGTCTGCGTGGCGCTTTGTTTTATGTTTGTAATGAGATACTGTGAAAATGCAAGCGAACTTGACCTTACCCTCGTCTTTGGACTTGCAAAATGATCTCTGCTTGAAACTTCCTCACGTTTCCTTTGATGTGCCAGATCAAGACCGAGACCAATCAGATAAAGCAGCATGTCTGGAAGGCGTGACTCCCAGCTGTCCGGACAGCTAACCTTAGCCACGGAAAAAAATAATAATCAAACAATCTGTTTTCCTTGCAGACTTACAACTGCTGTATCGTGTGATGTGCCACTAATTTCCCAACAGTGTATACTTTGAAGCTGACAAGTGTTAAGCCATGATTAAAAATTCCATATGGAGGTAAGTACCCGTCACTCACATGGGTCCCTGGGTCGCATTGGTGACCACAGGAAGACAACGAGGAATCCATCTGCCCATTTCTGTAGGAGGAAGGCGCTGCAGAGACCGAACTGTAGGGTGAATCAGTTTGCTTTCTCAGCAGCTGTAGATCACATACAGAGTTGACTCGCAATCAGCCTAAATTCAAGGCAGTTAAGTTTTTATTCCACCATTAGCATCCAGGATAATACAGTAGACTAAAAATACCACCCCCCAAAAAAAATCCAATATGGCAAATTTTGCATACCTCCTTCCAAAGACCCACAGGTCTGTTGTGATCAGTTTTAGTAACTGGTTCAGAAAAACAGTTGTTTTATCAATGAATTAAAATATATATCCATGAAACAGCTGTACCAAGAGTGCACTAATTGTAATAAATAAGTGTAATTGGATAAGTTCAGTTCCTGCAGGGCAAATTGTGACTTTTAAAGTAACCTCATGTCAGACAAAAATGACAGCTTTTTACAGACAGTATGTCTTCGGTAAGTATACTACAGCTTATCGTATATGCTTTGAGTATGCATTTACAATTAATCAAATATGCAGTGCCTTGTTGGCAGGTCAGAAGTTTGAGCTCTTTTTGCTTCTTCAATAAATCACTCATTCCAGAACCTTTTTAGGGTAATAAATACACTTTCCATAAAATGCAGCTAGCTGTAGAGATTGTTCACTTGTAATAAACAGATATTCCAAACATTAAATATCAAATGAACACACTTATAGGAACATTAAAGATGATTTAAATCAAGAACTAAAAGGAACAGAAAAATTCAAAGCATTTTCAGAAATCGACAGTTACAGCAAACATGCAAAGTAGTTGTTTAATCTAGATTAAATTCTTATTTGGGATATATTAGACTAAAAATGCCTTTTAATGTTCATGTTCTGACTTGCTTTCAGGGAGGAACCGGAGGAATGTGGGAGAGGAACACTGACATTTTGCTCTCAAACACTCACATGAATAATTCTACAGCATGAAGAGTCCTGTTTTGTATACCAGGACTATTTGTGTGAGGAGTTCTTCATGGCCATGACTTTCAACAGAACTTAAACCATTAAAGGCTACTTACTCTTCTCCCTGGTAATAATATTATTTACATATTTTTGCTCAGTGAACAGGGCCAATCATTAAGAGGAAATAAGGAAAAGTTCTCCCTAAATAATACATTTCTCAAAAGCACAATTATTTCAATTATGGATGGTCAAAAATGCTATCAAACAACGAGTTGCCTAAAAGCTCATCAGAAGTTTAGAAATCAGTTTAGACTTAGGAAGAACTTTTTTATTATTTTTAAACTTTTTTTTTTTTTTTTTTTATAATCTCCCCAAAAGAGAGAGAAAAAAAAATATCCAGTAAACTTCTGTGACTTGTGAACATCCTCCTTGGACTATAGCACAGACGCTTTCAGTGCAAAACAATTCCTTCTCCATTACCTGCGTTGGGTGAAGTGGTGCTTAGGAAAATATTACCAAACATTTGTCAATAAAAATTTGGTAATAATAAAATATTGCCAAAATATTACCTGCTCCCTTGTTTTGGCTTACAAAAGTCCACATTAATTTTGACGAAAGCGGGAGCTAAATAGTATAGCAGTTTGCCCTTAAATTTGTTGAAAATAGGAGCCATTTTCACTACCACAACTGTTTTCTCAAGTCGCTCTAAATATCCACGGTGGCACGTTCCCATGGTTCTCTAAGGAGAATCTCTGCACTGCACATGTGCAGTGGTAAATTCCAGGACTCTCATAAAGCAGCGGGAAAAATAGTGATTTAAAGCCCTTGTAAAAACCCTGTCCCAGGGCTTCCTTTGCATTATACACATCAGATCTCCTCTTCTGAAAATTTTCATTTCCCCCCAGCCCTTTTCATTTAAGCTGGGAGAAGTCAGTGTTAGCGCTGGGTGCCTCCTCGGATTCTTGTTCCCCCGTGCAATCACAAGTGTTTTCAGAGGAGGAGCAGCGATGGCAGGGCGCTCAGGGAGGTGGGTCACTACGGACTCACAATTACCTCACGTGCACATCCCCCTGCGGTAACTCCTCTTGCCTTCATGAATCTTTCCTGCCACTGACAGTGGTATTTGCCTCCCCCATGAGCCACAGGCTTTAAGGTACATGGTTATATCAATTCACAAACTATTAGCAACAAGAAATTAATATCTTGTTAGAAACATGACACTGAAATGATGACATTATCATCACTGAAAGATTTAAGTGGACACAATTACAGTAATTTATATCTTGATGTGATTACAGTAATTTGTATCTATTAATTAACACCCATTTTAAATCTCTTGCCATGTTAACTTATTTTTAAGAAAATGATACAGTTCAACATGACATAAAATTCAACCCAAACACGTTACTTATTTCTTTTCAATTTTGTTACTCAACTATTACACAATCACAAAAGAAGAAGTACCAGCTACAGAAGTATTAAGTTACCTAATTGCGATCAGAACGGAGCTGTGGGCATTTCCAGCGGTGTCAGCAAAGACCGCTTTTCTGAAGGGTCTTCTGCGTAAGTGACATAACTGTTCTCTTCTCTTGACTTCACCTGTCGTATAAATACAGCATTAAAGGAAGATATATCAGTATATCTTCTATCCATTTCACTATATCCCAAGTCAGATTTTGCTTGCACGTCATTTGGATCCATCTGCATTTCCAAACTACAGAGGGGAGAGGATTTCTGAGGAATAAATATACTGAGCAATTAAAATGAATTAATGTCTACAGTGGAATCTTGCTAGGATGATAACAGATAAGTAATAATACCTTATACTTTATGTGTTGAATGGAATTTGAAAATGATGTGAATCACCTGAGCAGCAGCTAGGTGAACATGCTATTGCTGTTTTACAGCTGAGGAAGGTGCAAGACAGCAACAGAAACATCTGGAAGAAGAATTAAATTGATAGAAGGAAAGAGTAAGATTAAGCGTAGTTTTTCAGACAGTGAAGTGAAACTCTCAACAAGGTCCGCTTCCCTCTTTCCTTTCATGTCTCCCTGTGATGTGAAGGCTCTGCAAGCTGCCACTTAACCATCTTCAAAAACTGGAAAAAAAGCTGGTGCTGACCAACCCTTCAGTCTACTCGCTTTTAACCCACCAGCTGATGTTTAGCTCTTAACGCTGGCTAAGCATTTTCTCCTGGATTTGGATGATGATCCCTACCCTTGGAGAAGGATGTGTAAACTGTGGCAAGCACCCAGATTAGATGATGAGGGTAACAAAGGAAAACAACTAACCAACCCCAGAAGGAAGTTAGATAAGAAGGTCACAGACAAAACAGTGCCAAAGTAAAGTGAATTTGGCAGATAGGAAAAGAGAGGGGAGGAAAAACAATGCCAAATCCAAGTTACCACTTGTTAGCACCGCCTAGAGCAATCCCTTCCTTCCTAGGGCACGCAATCAAACGCTATCGATCTTCCTTAACTTCTAGCAGATTCCAGGCAGAGGAGAATCAAGTTTCAAGAAAACAAATCAGGCCTCAAATCCACGATAGATATTTCTGCCTCCTTTCCCTGGTAGGTTTTTGAATTTCCAGGGCACGATTAAATTCCATCAGTTTCTCATTAATCATCATTTTAATGTTTTACATTTACAGTAGCAAGCCAGAGCGAGCAGCACGTTTGCTTGTCTCTTAAACGGGCATAATTTCAAAATGTGGTGCCATAATTTCACAAAACGGGCTGGGGATGCACTTAATTTGTATTTACTGTTGACAGCAGTTTATACCAAAGCAACACTGTGTCAGGACACTAACATAGTTTTGAAAATCCAGGAGTGCTCTGTGCAGCAAACTTTGTATTTGTACTTATATTAAAAAAATTGTAGGTAGTCTCAAACAACCCATGTATAACACTGTTACAATACTGTCTTGTAGGAACTGAACAACAAAGCTGAGCTTTGTTATAGGCATGCTTGAGTATGACTCATGAATATTGTATTTTTATCTTAAAAGCTAAATCAGAAGGAGTATTTGACTCTGGATACAAGATTTAAATAAATCTGCATCACTCCTAAAACCCGTTCCAGAAATTATGTGAGGCCGTGCAAGGAAAAAGGGAAGTGTAGAAGATAGTTTCTACTGTGAAATCAGTAATAAATTGGCTTTTGTTTTAATTAAAAAAAAAATACAAAGTTCTCCATTTGTCAATTTGATAAAATACAGGTTTTAAAAGACCAAGTCCTACCAGATATTGGTTTTATATGGGTTACTTTGTACAGTTCAAATAAAACACATGTATGGTTTATAAAATTATTTCTGTAAGCTTTCATGGATTTCAGAAAACCTTTTAACAATTTGTCAAAAAAATTGTTAGCCCCTTTAGAAGAAAGAGCAGATAACATATTCATGAATTACTAGATACTGGTTCAATACGCAACACATCCCAACTTTCTTTGCGAAAACAGCCACATTATTTGTCTGTGTTCCAGCTGCCCAGCTTCCCCTAATTCACACTAGAATTTCTTGCTACCTCTGCCTATGTTATTTACGAAGGTAATGCCTTCCCTGAAGCAGACTTTGATTTCTTATAAACGTATACAATAACTAGAACAAAGGGGACCTAAACTAATAACAGAAGATTTAATCACAGTAAATCAAGTAAATATTATGGAACACATTTTACAGCTAGGTAAACCAAACTGAATTGACCAAGGTGATGGATCAAAGTAACAGCAGACTTGGAAATCAAAGCACGAAATCTTATCTTGCTATTTATTTTAACTAAGCCCAGCAGATATAAGCAACACGCTGACGACACGCTCTCCGCTGCACGCCTTCCCCATGCAGCAGATGTTTCTTAGAGAGAGAGGCTTATTGCTGTCGGAGCACTACTTGTTGCTTAACATCAACTGCCAACACAAAAGTCACATATTCATTATTTCCAGCAAGGGAAGTAACAGACAACATATCTAACAGACAAGGACCATGTATAGGTGCTTTTTTCCCCATCTTTTTGGAGAAGAAAATGTTGCATTACCTTTGAGATTTAGATAGAACGTGCCTGTATGGTGAGAGGTAACCCCACCAAAGAGGTTGCTTTGACAATTTTTATATTTTGTCATCTGTTCACCTATTAAATGGCCATACTACAGTAAGTCTCAGAATTTTCAAAACAAAAAGTTGCAAGAAGCCTGTAAAACTGCGATAAGTATTTTCTTTCCTTTTTTTGGTCCTTTTAAAATCCTTTTTTCCCTTATTTTCTATCAAAATATAACTGATCACTGCTAAGTCTTGAAAGAGCAGCACATAACATCAGACAAGGGTTACCTCAGGCTTAATGTTTTTCAGGGTGCCTCTCTCTCCCTGTTCTCTCAACTCATCTCTGCTGTTTCACTTACAAATTCTTTACAAAGGCGATACTGAGACCCTGTTCTCCTCCTCCTTACTGACCCATGAGACCAATTCATGCCAATAGAGTTATTATACTAAAGGTTGACAAAAGGTTCAGAGTCTGTCCCTAATAGAAAAATTGAATAAACGATAACAAAGAAAAAAATTCTTTGACATGACCCTCACTTTCCCCCAAAAGGCCACATTGGAAGGAAGAAAGGAAGACTACTGGACTTGATAAACTAAGGAATGCGCTTAAATGAAAACCTGATTATTGTCATAATGCATTTACACTTAGGAAACCAAACGATTAACTGAAGTCAAATGAAATGAAGTGTGGCCTACAATGGAGCTGTGGAGGCAGCGTTCTTTAGTTGACTAAAACCACAGATATCTTTATGTAAAACTGCTAGCAGGTTTTGTTTGATTATGTTTATTTTGCTGTGTTTGTTTTATGTTTTGGAATTTTCAAAAGACTTAACTTCATGAACTGTATGTGAAATCTAATTTCACTGCCAATTAGTTTCTGTAGCTTAATGGAAAAATATACCCATAGTAATGCAGATTTCATATGTTTAAATTTCATTTGACTATCTAATGAGGAAAATGCAGAAAAAAAAAAAAGATTATGTTTTTCCAGGTTGAATGGAAATCAGCTAATGTTAGTGTAACAGAATTTGTTGCTGGACAGATTTCATAGACATTTCTAATTTATCTGCAACTTCCTGAGCAGGTGGAATGTGTTTGAAATAGGAGCACTCCTAGCTTTGCAGTGCTAACTCCATGAATATGAAATGTAGGCAATTTCCCTGGTAATTTGCAGGTGTCTGAATCACCACTGTCCTGGTTTCAGCTGGGATAGAGTTGATTTTCTTTATAGTAGCTGGTGCAGTGCTGTGGTTTGGAGTTGGTGCAAGAACAACACTGATAACACTGATGGTTTTGGTTGTTGCTGGGTGATGTTTGTACCAAGACAAGGACTCCAGTTTCTCTGGCCCTGCCAGCAAGTGGGCTGGAGGGGCATGCGAAACTGGGAGGGGACACAGCCAGGACAGCTGGCCTGAACTAGCCAAAGGGACATTTCATACCACTGAACATCATGCTGAGTACATAAGCTCAGGGAAGGAGGAGGAGAGGGGGGACATTTGGCATTATAGCGTTTGTCTTCCCGAGTAACAGTTACATGTGATGGAGCTCTGCTTTCCTGGGGTTGGCCAAACACCTGCCTGCCCATGGGAAGTAGTGAATGAATTCCTTGCTTTGCTTTGCTTGCGTGCACAGCTTTTGCTTTACCCTTTTTCCCCACCTCTCCATTTTGTTACTATTATTATTATTATTGTTAGTATTATTGTTATTATTGTTGTTC